>CM029638.1:25956849-26473103 GCA_017311315.1 Dendrocalamus latiflorus
AAAGCTCTTTACTAGCTAAATTGGGCAACTTCCACCATCATAATGACTTTGCAACACTTACCATCCTTACTCACCTGAGCCCATGTTTAGAAAAGATTACAGCGTTGTTCATGATTTGATTTTGCTTGCACAGTCAACACCGTCGGTGTACACACAAGTATAGGGCCATCCTCGGATCACAAACACCATCTCCATTCGCATCCTCCCCTTGTCCTCCCTTATGTACACTCCAAATCTTTCAAAATCAGTAAGGGTCTCATCTTCCTCCTCGCTAGTAGAGTCATATTCTCCATTTTCCAATAGCAACATGACCTTGTTATTTGGACAATCCTTTTGCATATGACCTCGCCCAAGACATTTGAAGTATTGAATGGAGCTACTCTTGGCCGTAGAACCCACGAAAGATGAGGAAGTAGGTGCTGGACTCTTCTTAGCTATTGGTGTTATGGCACTTTTTCCGCTTGGTGTGGCACGTGTACTAGGAGCAAAACATCTACTAGATGTGTTAGCTTTAAAAGAATTGAAATGAGATGTGGTTTTACCTCCTGTAAGTGCTGCACGGGGCATGTAGAATGATGTTCTAGTTGCTCTCATGTCGTGTTGCACTTGTCCTTTCGGCCTTGGTTGCTTGATGTACTAATTCCACCATATTGTTGTAAGGCTGAAATTTAGTGATGCGCTTGATGGAAGGGTGCAGCCCAGTAAGGAATCAAGCTATTGTTTGTTCTTCTTGTTCATATACGTTAGCTCAAATCATGTCCATTTCCATTCCTTTATAGTACTCCACCGAAGCGGTGTTTAGATTTGAAGAACTGGCACAGAACCAACATAGGGTGACGTCTCCCCTCTGGCGGGTGTTGTGGTGGATGCTCGGTAGGAATGTTTGGGATGGGATTGTTGCTATAGGTGACGTCATTCCGGGCAGCTAACCTCGTAACACGCTCAGCTTGTTTGGCCCTGGCCGTAGCAGCCCTTGCTTTTTTGTCGCAGGCGGCAATAGACCTTGCTAGTTCACAGGTCTCCTCCCATTGCTTCATCATCTTGTCCCATTGCTTATTCTGCCTCTTATCCATCTTGGTGTGGTGAAGCAAGATTCGGTGTAGTGTTGGGTTTGATTGTGTAGTGTTCTCTCTCAAATCTCTTTCACCTCCTTTTATAGAGCCCAGTGTGGTCTTCTCACTGCATGAAGCTGCCCCGTATGGTCTTCTTGCTGCATAAAGCTGCCCTGCCTGGTGTAGTCACTGCGCAAAACTGGCTCGTGTGGTCTTATCGCTGCGGAAAGCTACCTAGTGTGGTCTTATTCGTATGCAAAGTTGGACAGTCAGGTCTTCTTACTGCGCAAAGTTGCACCCTTTGGTCTTTTCACTGCGCAAAGCTGGCCCGTGTGGTCTTGTCGCTGCGCAAAGCTGTCCCATCTGGTGTAGTCGTGTGCAAAGCTAGACCATCTAGTCTTCTCACTGCGCAAAGCTACACTCTTTGGTCTTGTTGCTACGCAAAGCTGGCCCGTGTGGTCTTGTCGCTGCACAAAGCTGCCTGTCTGGTGTAGTCACTGTGCAAGCTAGACTGTCTGGTCTTCTCACTGCGCAAAGCCGGGCCATGTGGTCTTGTCGTGGTGCAAAGCTGCCCTGTGCAATCGTGTTGCTGCGCAAAGCTGGCCCGTGTAGTCTTGTCACTGAGGAAAGTTGCCCCATGTGGTCATGTAGCTGTGCAAAGCTGCTCTATGAGGTATTGTCACTTTGCAAAGCTATCCCGTCCGGTGTAGTCACTGCATGAAGGTTGCACACGACGCAGTTTGTCATAAAGCACGCCGTGACATCTCACTGGCTATAAAATGCATGCCCAAGTGTCGTAGGGTGGCCCCCACCTAAACCCAGCAGGCCTGGTAGAAGGTTATAAGGCCCAGAATAGGCCATGTGTAATGACTTAAGTGCCCCCAGAGGGGATAACCAGATGTAAGGGTATAACTGTAAAAGCACTCCTCATGTATATATATATATGAATACAGGTCATGGGGAGGGGGCGAGCCATTCTCACTCATCTCCATCACTCTCCACTACCATCTCTCTCTGTTTGGCCCGTAGCCACAACAGTTGGCGCCGACCGTGGGGTGGACAAGGACAAGCCTGAAGACCGAAGAGAAGGATGGCACCGAAAAAAGCTTCGTCAGCGGTGCCGAAGGGAAAAGGCGGCCGGGCCGGAGCGTCGTATGAGTACCAGGGCTTCGCATCGGCAGCAGCGAGCGCGGGTGGCGACAGAGGCGCGGCGGCCGAGGACGTCGACGTTCGCGCGGTGACGACCAACCCCGTCACCGGCACCGCGACGACCAACCCCGTCACCGGCACCGCGACGACCAACCTCGTCACCAGCACCGCGACGACCAACCTCGTCACCGGCACCGCGACGACTAACCCCGTCACCGCGTTGCGGCGACGAACCCCGCGGTCGCAGACGTCGACGCTGGTGCGGCGACAACTGACCCCGCCGACGCAACGACAGCCGACCTCGCCGCCCCCGCCGCGACCCTCGCTGGCAGTGCGGACCGGGCGATTCGAGGTAGCCACAACGGAGCTACCGGCAGCTCGGAGCTCGCGACGCGGTCGTGCCCGCGCCGATCCGCCCGTTGGGAGTACCGGCGACCCCGCCCGCACAGGCGGTGGAAAGCGCCCTGCTAGGGGACCTTCGTGGAGCCGTCCGAGATATGCAAGAGGCTCGGAGCCAGCAGGCCGCGCCAGTAATCGCGACCGAGCCCACGCCAGAGAGGGTGGACAGTCGCGAAGCCCCCACGTCTAGCCGCGTGCCGCTGCGGCGCGTAGATCCGGAGTCCCCGCTTTCGGCGGGGCTGCAGCAGGCGGCATGGCCCGAAGACTTCAAGTTCCCTAGCGCCATCGACCCGTACAAAGGCGACACGGACCCCCGTGAGTTCGTGCGCATGTACGAAACCGCGATCGAAGCCGCGGGCGGAGACGACACCACGAAGGCGAAGGGGCTCCCTCTCGCGCTACAAGGAGTGGCGCTCTCTTGGTTCTTCACCATAGAGCCGGGCTCCATCTACGCGTGGGAGCAGCTTCGCGTCCGCCTTCACAACAACTTCCAAGGAAACTACGTCGACCGAGTCGACGCGGACAAACTCTTTGCTGTGAAGCAAAAACCCTCGGAGAAGCTCCGGGACTACTTCAAACGCTTCACCAAGATTCGATGCCAAGTGAAAGACGTTAATGAAACCACCATCGTTAATGCAGCCATACAGGGCCTTCGTCCGGGCCCGATGGCCGAGTACAATGCGCGAAAGCCAATCAAGACGGTGGCGAAGCTCTTCGACAAAATGGAGGAATATGCCAGGGCAGAAGAAGACGCGCGGCGAAGGCAAGGTGACGACTCCGACACCAACCAGGCCGGAGCCTCGGCAAAAGCCGAAGATCTGCCGAAAGACGGTTCTTCGAAGGGAAAACGTAAGCAGGAGTCGTCCAGGGGTGCGCCCGACCGCAGGGACGCCTCGCATAAGGAGTCGTCCGATCAGCCCAAGCGCGGCCAGCAGAGGTCGAGGCGAAACCGGTACGTCCTCGACATTGAAGGCGTTCCGACGAGGGCGCTCCCGCGGTCCGAGGCGGTCGAGGGCGCCGTGGCCGGGGCGCGGCCGTGGCAGGGGCCGCGAAGATAAAGGTCGTGGAGATTACAACGACCAGCACCAGGGACTGTGGTGCGTAGTCCACGGCCGCGGCAACCATGATACCCGCACCTGCACCTCCATCGCCGCGCTCCGCGATAGCGTCGCTAGGGACAGGAACCCGGAGACGTGTCCGCCTGCGGTGGCCCACGTCCAATTCCCGTACGAGGCCCCCATGCAGGTACAGGCAAGGGATACAACCCCAGGAAGGCACCTTACGGATCCAAGCTCACGTACAGCAGCCTCGGGAGGGCCTCCTGTCGCTGCAGGCACCGGAGGCAACCCACCGCAGGATCATTAACGTCATATCCGGAGGCTCTGCACTGGGATTCACCTCAGCACGGCAGCAGAAGGCCTATGCGCGAAGACTACATCATGTGGCGGCATACCTAGCGCAAGCACCGCCGGACTGGGCGCAGCACGAAGTTACATTCACACCGACGACGCCCAAGGCGTGGACTTCCCTCATCAGGACCCCCTGGTCATCCGGGTCACTATCGCGGGATGCGACGTGGGGCGTGCCTTGGTGGACGGCGGTAGCTCCGCGAACGTATTGTTTGCGGCGGCCTTCGACCAGATGGGGATCCCTCGAAGCCGCCTAGGGCCCTCGGGAATCCCACTGCAGGGCTTCGAAGGACAGCCCCTGCAGGCGCTGGGCCAAATAGGTCTTCAAGTCTCCTTCGGCCAAGATGACAATGTGCGGGCCGAAGATGCCACCTTCGACGTGGTCGACCTTCCGTACCCCTACAATGCCATATTAGGGCGCCCAATCCTCAACTCCTTCGGCGCGGTACCACATCACGGCTATCTATGCATGAAGATCCCGGGTCCCCGGACCATCATCACCGTCCGAGGCGACCAAGATATGGCCCGGCGCATCGAGCCAGGTACCAGGTGCCCGCGTCGCGAAGCCCAACGGCGCTCCTAGAGCTGGCGTCACAGCGCGGAGGTCCGCGGGGCCATTCAGAGGCGCCTTGGCAGGCCCTGCAGATGTCTAGCGACTAGAGGCTTCGGCCGCACCAAGGGCAAACGGTTAGTATATCCATCCCTTGTAGTTGCTTACCAGCGCAGACGGGGATGTAATGAAGATCGCCGTTTGTCACTAATCTTTCTTCATCACGCGCAAGTACGCGGCGAAGGCGCGCACAGGCTTAGCCAACGCGCGCGTTCCCGCAGTATAAATCAAAAACGCACGTTTGCGTGTGCACTCACCGTAGCCAGGGGTACGGGACTGAGTATAAATCGAAGTCGCATGTTCGCGTGTGCACTCGCCGTAGCCAAAGGTGACGGGCCTGAGTATAAACAAAAGACGCAACGGGGGGACGCCCTCGCGCGCACCAGTCTCCGGACTATAAAGGAAGTCGTAGCGTCGAGGTCCACCTCCGCACGCACTAGTCCACGGACTCTAAATAAGACGTAGCGTCGAGGTCTGCCTCCGCACGCGCGAGTCTCCGGACTATACAGGAAGTCGTAGCGTCGAGGTCTGCCTCCGCACGCACTCGTCCACGGACTCTAAATAAGACGTAGCGTCGAGGTCCGCCTCCGCACGCGCGAGTCTCCGGACTATAAAAAAAGGCTAAGCGTCGAGGTCCGCCTCCGCCCACGTCAGTCTACGGACTATAAAAAGGTGAAGTGCCGAGGTCCGCCTCCGCCCACGCCAGTCTACGGACTATAAAAAGGCGAAGTGCCAAGGTCCGCCTCCACATACGCCAGTCTACGGACTATAACAAGGCAAAGTGCGGAGGTCCGCCTCCGCACACGCCAGTCTACGGGCTGTAAAAAGGTGAGATGCCAAGGACTGCCCCCGCAAGCGCCATTCTAAGGAACCCTTGCGCAGCTACTTCGCCAACGGTGGCATCAACACACAGCGCATATCCTAAAATGCCAGGAAATCTGCATACCGGAAAAATCACAAGTACAAAGGTCCGGCAACATCCTTGCCGCTCTAAGCCGCTATCCCGCGGGTTCGTCCTTAACACGCGCTAAAGCTGGGGCCTCGCTCGAAGAAGGCCGGCCCGCCCAAAAGTCCAGCGACTCTTCGGCCCTTCGCCAGCGTCGAAGGCGTCGCCGGGTTGAAAGGTCGGCCGCAAGAAGCCGGCCCCAGCAAGGAAGCTGCCCGGGATATAGGCGAAAGTCAGAATGCATGCAGCAAGTGTGTACTTCATTCGCAAAAAGAGGGAGCAGTACAACACACGCCTACACCTAGGCACCACGGCGTCAGACCTGCGGGTTCCCGGCGCCTTCGGAGGGCCCAGCGCCGCCCTCGTCGCATCGAGGGACCCCGTCCAAAAATTGGCCGAGGCTCCCCGTCCCGTAGAGCGACTTTCGGAGCTCGATCCGTGCAGCATCCGGCCCGACGTAAGCCCAGATCCGGTCGAAGAAGGGCCCGACGGCAAGGCGAGCGGAGCGGACGTCGCCGGACATTACGCCGGCCCCGCCAGGCATCTCCAGCTGGGCGCCATCCAGCCCGGCGACGTGCGTACAACCGCGGTGCCGCAGGAGCGCGCACACCAAGCATGCCGACGTGTACGCGCAGTGGGTGCCAAAGGACGTCGCCGCACCACGCGCGACGTTGGCGGCATCCCAGACCCAGCGGAGCGTCCGAGACAACTCCTCCGGGCCAAAGGCGCGGTCCGGCACCTCAGTTACCAGCCCTTGAAGATGGCTCTCCAGCGCTTGCATGGCGTCCCACGCAACCACCGAGGCGTCGCCAAGCGTCTGGTTACGCTCCGCTAGAGTCAAGGCAAGCTCGCCTTTTTCCTTCTATAGCGAAGTGACCTGTTCCAGGAGCCCGTCCCGCTCTGCCGCAAACTTCTGTTCAGCAGCTGCCGCGGCCGACTCCCGCGCCGACGCGACAAGTCCCTCGGCGTGTGCCCTCGCTTCGGCGCATTCCGCTTCCAGCTGGCGGATGCGGGCGTCCTGGGCAGAGCGGGCTCCAGAGGCTTCGCGCAGCTCCTCCTCGGCGGCCCGCAGCCTATCCTCGAGCACCTTTCGGCCACGAGTATAGGCCGTTTGCAGGGCCTGCCCCAGCACAAGTGTGTGCAGAAGGGAAAGACTTAGCAAACTCAGCTAGCCCAGGCGTTGTCGCATGAGTACTTACCCTCACCCCAGACACCTCGAAGGCGTCCTCGAGGCGCCCCGCCCCGTAGGCCTGCAGCACTTGCGGGTCGACGCTGGTGGCCGCGTCATTCACAATCTCGCGCCACACCCTCAGCGTCTCCGGAGGCGGCACGAAGTCCGCGGGGCTTACGCGCCCGGAGGCCTCGTGTTCCGCCAAGTGTTCCCCCTCCGGAATGAGCAACGCTGCAAACCGGGATACAGGTGAGCACCCCAAGGCATAAAAGCATACACCAGAGTAAGCTAAGCCACCGTACCCTCGGTAGCAGAAGGAATGGTCCCGCCGCGGGCAGAAGCCTCCGCGTTCGGGGAGGGCGACGGCGGTCCCTGCGCGACGGGCGGCGTGGCCAGGGGTAGAGGGCGCGTATGCCGCAGGGTCTCCGGCGCTTGCGCTGGTGTCCCACAAGCTTCTGATGCCCATGGCCACGACGAATCCTCGCGGTGTCCGGTGGAGCTCCGGCCGCACACACGGCCGTTTAGCCGGGGCAGCCAGCAGCGACACCGCCCCCGCAGCCGCGGTTAGGGAAGACCCCGCGGTTGCCGCGCCCGGGGGCGAAGGTTCCGTGGTGGCAGTTGTCGCAGGGGACACCTCGGTTTCTGCTGCTGTCGGTAAAGGCAGCACGGCTCCGTGCGCCCCCGCGGAGGGCACCTCCGGCACCACAGCGGCCGCGGTCGAAAGCTCCACCTCGGCATCGCTGGTCCGCACGGGTTCCGCCTCGGTGACTTCGGCGGGCGGTGAGACTTCCCCCCTCCGGCTGCCCGCGGCAAACCCGCCGTCCGGGACGCTCGCCGAAGATACCTCGCCTTCGGCGTCTGCGCCACCCAAGCCCGAATCGGCATACCTCGCCGAGTCCGACTCCGCGTCCGCCGCGCTGTCGGAAACACTAGCAGCAGTAGCAGCTGCCGCGCCAAGCGCGGCAGGCGCCCCGCTGCGGCCCCTCTTCCGAGACGGTGCCTTCTTCTTCTTCGCCGCACCGTCGTCTGGAGCGACACGGTCCGGCACGGCAAGGCCTAGGACCTCGCACACGCGGTTTATTATCGCCCCAGCCCCGCCTCGACGATAGCAGACGCGCGCTGCTCGTGCTTCCTGCCGGTGTACGGCCCCAGGAATACGCGCGCGTCTTGCTCCACCTCCTCCAAGGACATCCCTGAAGCAAAGGAGAATAGCATCAGCATATAACGCATTTCGCGTGAACAAAGGAGGGACGCGATCGAGGCTTACGAAGACCGGGGGGCGCCGGCAGCGAGCAGACCCATGGCGAAACATTATCGTCTCGACGCTTCTCGGCGGCAAGACGCCAGTCGCGGGCAAGCGGTGCCACGCCGTACATCACGTACTCTTCGGCGAGGTCGCGCATGTTGAGGCGGGCGGCCACGCCCATGAGCCGCTGGACCCTCCGCTTGTCCTCATCATCGAGCGTTCGGCCGGGCGAGGGCTTGAACGCGATCGGTCGACCTGTGCACTCAAGGCTGCTCCCGCTCTCCACACGGTGGTAGAACCACCACTTCATCCAGTAAGACTCCCACTTCCCGCGAGTTGAGTTCGCAGGGAAGAGCTTCTTGCACGACGGATGAAGAATAAAAGTGACGCTACCGAAGCTCGACAGCGTCCCGTCCTTCCGGCCCTTGGGCTGGCATCGTGCCTCGTGAAGAGAGGCGAACAACGAGGCGCTGGGCCAACACGCCCCCGAGCGCAAGGCCCAGCTGTACACCGCGAGCCGGGCCACGGCGTTCGGAGTCAATTGCGCCAGCTCCAGCCCGAAGGTCCGCAGCACGTCGCCCACCATAGCCGCCGCTGGGATGCGGAGCCCCGCGTCGAAAAAGGCAACGAACACGACCGCCTCCGACCTCTCGGGATGCGGTTCCGTCTCGTCGGCGGCGGGCAATCGTACCTCCTGACGCTCAGACAACTTCCCCGCGCGCAGGAGCCCTTGGATCGTCTTCTCGGTCACGAGCGAGGGGCCTAGCTCGCCGGAGAACGTGCCTTCCTCCTCCGCCACCAGCCGCTCCTGGTCCGCCGCCGCCGGGTCGCGCTCTTGGAGCGCGTATTTCACCTTCAACAGCGAGGACCGCCGGCGAATGTCAGGGCCACCAACCGCCTGGCCGCGCTTGCTACTGGAGGCCATCGCTTCCCACGGGGAGACTGAAGCAGTGAAGATAGCGCGAAAGTGTAGAGGGCGGAGCAGACAGGAAAGAGGGCGTAAAGGTGCGGGGACGCTGTTACGAGGGGGCTATTTCAAGCCACCTCGCCCATACCGCCGCTACCGAAGCGTCGCAACGATCCGCGTGCCGGATGCAACCACACCGTGTAAAGGTCCGCCCCGCACGATTCCCCGTAACTGAAAGCAAAGTGTCGCGACGGTCTGCGTACGGGACGCGACTGCACTCGTACAAGCGCCCGTCCAGCGCAATGCCCCATACCCAACGCTGGAAGGCCACGACCACAAGCGCCAAGGGCCGTCACAGCACGACGCTACCTAGCCGCTATTAAAGGCGCACTAATGGGCCAGGGGATCACAACAGCTTCGGCGCGGCGCCATTCATCGCCCGCCCCGTGTCCCCCTTGCCTAGGGAAGAGGCGAGCGGCCGCGAGCACGCAACCGTCCACATCCCGCCGCGCACCAGTCATAGTATCAATATCTAAAATAACATATGACAAAGTATGAAACTAAGATATGATCATTCAAGAGGCTATGACTAGAACCAATTCAATCCGCAAATGGTTAAAACACATGCGTAACTTGCAATGAATCAAATGCTATAGGATCACAAGGTTTCTAAGCACATCAAGGATAATAAACAAAACTCAAGCTCTACAATATGATACCAAATAACTTAAGACATACAAGGAACTATTGACAATATAGCTAAATGCAATTTCAGCATGACCTTTTTAGATTAATAAGGCATGGGCTCACATGGACAAAATATACAATCAAGCATAACATGAGAGCAATAGTAAAGGTCATATATCATCAACACA
Source organism: Dendrocalamus latiflorus (assembly GCA_017311315.1). Lineage (NCBI taxonomy): Eukaryota > Viridiplantae > Streptophyta > Magnoliopsida > Poales > Poaceae > Dendrocalamus > Dendrocalamus latiflorus. The sequence continues at coordinate 25,966,614 of CM029638.1, forward strand.
AGCATAATATGAAGCATAAGAATAACCATATATCATCAACTACACGACAATAAGCTCAAATGCTCACAAATATAATACAAACATGCTAGAACATCATCCATGCACATACAAGTCCTCCCCCAAGCTTAAATTGAGCAATGAATCAAGAATGCACCTAAAGGGGTAAGAAACAGCTCACCGGGTATATATGACGTAGTGAAAGTAGACAATTCATCCCATGGCTCTCGCATGTACAAGGATGGAGATCTAGCACGGGACCTGAAATAAAAATAAAGAAAAGAGGAGAAACTAACAAACAAAACGGGAATAAAAGGAAAAAGAGAAGCTCATTTGGATGTAGCGGGAGGAGGGCCAAGGACGGGACATAGATAAGGCACATGTCCGCCCTCCTCATGAAGCAGCATGCCTCGAAATCCACCTGGATCCCAAGGGATGTCGACTCGAGTCAAGTCCACTCGAAGTCGATGATCCAAAAGTGTAAGCCTGCAAATGAACTCAAAGACATGGCAAGTATGTGTAATAGGGTTGACACCCTCTAAGTCATCAATAGAATATCCAATCATGTAGGTATATCGATAAAGTACATCATGAGGACTATAAGTGATATGAGCACAATCAATGATATAGTATGTCTCGTCAGAGCCAAGAAAATCTAACCTGAGGTGGTCGAGGAAGAGTTTCCATACTACTTGGTGTGTAGATGAAGTAGAGCGTATGGTAGTAGAAACATCCAGAGGGGTGATGTCGACGAAGGAAGTGGCTGGTGGTGGATCAATAGAAATGTGCTCCTCAACAACGGAAGCAGCCCCCTCATCAAGATGTGGAACCTCAGAACTCAACAGCATATCCATAGTGAACTCGTCATCATCTGGCACAAAGCTCTCATCATCTATATCCAGCTCATCACAACTCAAGAGTGGATCTACCGCAAACTCATCCTCATAGTCAAGAGTGAAACAATCATCATCAGGAGGTAGATCCTCATCATCTAGCTCAATGATCTCTCTCTCAGAATCAATAGGCGAAGGATCCGACTGAGGTGCCTCTAGGTGTATCTACAGTGTCTCCAACAACAGGCCCTCGCTAGCAGGATCAGGTATAAGACTAGTAGGCTGACACTCATCTCTATCCAGAACTATCTCTGTGGTGCTAATGGAAGGCTGTGAAGCGGTAAAACTATCCACACAAGTAGAACTGGTGCTCATAATCGCCTCAATCTCATCCTGAATCGCCATCGCACGATCACCACCAGGAGGCACAGTCATAAGTTCCTTGCATAATGCATCAAGTCTGGTAGCCTGATCTTCATGTGAAGGAAGTGGCTCATGAGACTGCTCTAAGAACTCAGACATAGGAACTGTAAACTGGCTCGGTGAAGGAACAGGTGAACTGCAGACAGAAGGTGTCAGATCCAATGCGAAGCCACTACTCATTCTACTCTCATAATCTCCTATAATCCTAGAAATCCTCTCCTCAAATCTGGACATCTCATCGAGCTCAGGAGGAGTCTGAGGCTGAGGTACAGGATAGTGCTGGTGTGACCAATGAGAAATATCCTGATCTCCATATCTAAAACCCTGCAATGGTATACTAGAAGAAAATGATGAGATATCAGGGTTGTTGTTTCCATATGACAGACTCGAGTGCTCAGGCCATCCAGGGTGATAAGCGTCAGGGTATGGCCCACTCGGCTGAGCAAAGCTCATCCCGTAACACTCTGGAGTAGACAAATAACCGCGCTGGCACTCAGCGGGTGAATGGCCCTGAAAACCACAAGTCTGGCATATAGGAACAACTGGACAGCGGGTGCCTAATAAAGAACTGTAATGATCATGCCCGCTCTCTAACACAACTCCTCGCTCTAAAGCATAGCGCTCTACTGACGAGACAATAGATTTACCTGTTCTTGAAGAGTATCATAAGTACTAGGGGTGCTCATATAACCACAAGAATCAGAATAGTAAGCCATAGCCTCAATAAGTACCAATATCAATCAACCTGCGAGAATGGATACGAAAATCGTGCAAGAGAGAAATAACTAGGGAAAGGGTTAGGGGTTAGCGAGATATCACAAATATGAAAAATGACAAAATAAAAGACAGGTCAGCACAATCACAAAACAAGCAAAAGAAAACAAACGACCTAGTCTATAGCCTAACACTGTCGCTCTAAGCTAGTCCCCGACAACGGCGCCAAAATGCTTGATCGTGCAAAAATAGCACACCCGCAAGTGCACGGGTTGCCACTGAAATAGCGGCGAGTGTCGTGTTCTCCACAGGGACTAGACTAAGGCTACCGGTGCTCAGCTAAAGCTAGGTCACACGAAACGGGGGATAAAACTAAACTAACGAACGGACTCTAACCCGCACGAACAACTCGACGAACAAACTAAGGACGACGAGACGAACGGCCGTACGAATGGACGTCGTACGACCGAACGAACAACACGACGAAATACTAAACAAAAGACTACGATGACTATACGAACGACACGACAACTAAACGAACGAACGTGGCTACCAATCGACGATCTAACTAACTACCGACCGCTAGACAGCAGGAGGAAGTCGAGAAGTACTAGGGGAGTCTAGAAGCAAGGAGGGAGTCGAGAGAGAAAGAGGGGGAAGACGGTCGACGGCTAACTAGACAACGACGGCAGGACAAACACAAGCACAGAACTACAACCGACTGCACGACCTCGCTAACGACCAACCGCGCAGGTAAGAAAAAGGGGAGGTCGAGAAGCACAAGGGAGGATTAGAAGAAAAGAGGGAGTCGAGAATAGCAAAAGAAAGGGAACGGTCGCCGGCTAGCTAATTCGCGCAAGATAACACACAAACTTACAGATAATCTAACACTGTCAACAAAAACAAGCACAGGACAACGATATACACAGGAACCACACACACTGACCATACTACTCACAGAACACAATTTGCACAGTTATCACAATAATAGAACTCAAATTAACAGGCTCATGAATATATCCATTGATCACATTCATCACAGATAACATTCATAGTTCATCATCACAGTGCAATGGATCATAATCCACAAATCACCGTCACACCCACATAGCACAATCTCAAATAACAAGCACAGATCATAAAGCAGTTAATTTGAGCAGTAATTAAGAAAAGAAATGAGAGAGGAAGAGCATTTGGAGGTAAACCGAGCAGAGCTGTAGTTGATGAAGAAGAGCAGAGGAGGAGTCGCCGGTGATGTCGGTGGAAGGAGTGGCGGCCGGCGGCGGCGCTGTAGGGGACGCAGTGGAGAGGTCGCCGTGGATCTGGAGGGGTCGGTGAAGAGGTTGAAGAAGTCGCCGGCGTTGAGGATGATGCAGATCGGCGGCCCGGTGCTTGGTGGTGGTCGGCGGCGCTCGGGTGGAGAAGGGGAGCGGTCGGTGAAGGGGGAAGATGAGGAAGGTCGGCGGCGGAGGAGAGGAGGAGGTAGCGGTGTGGTCGACGGCCGCAGGCGAGCTGGTTGATTTGGACGGCGGCGCCGAGGTGGATGAGAAGCGGGCAGTGGTGCCGAGGGAGGAGGATGTAGAAGGGAGGCGGCGCGGTGGAGGTAGAGCAATGGGGAGAGGTGGTGGACGCCGGCGAGGTCTGGCCCGGCCCTCGCCGGTGCCGGAGCTAGGGAAGGAGAGGAGCAAAGGGTGGCTTGGGGAGAAGAGGAACAAGCCGGGCTCAAAAATCATAGGCGGCGGCGGCTAGGCATTTTAGGGCAGATTGGGGGCATTCGGCTATTTTGTGATTTAGTCCTCAAAGATTTCGGTAATTGCGAATAGGTTCTTCCCCCATTTGATTTCTCCTGCTCTGGCCTTCCGGGAGTCCGATTTCAGCGCGGTTTGATCCTACACGTCCGTGACAACGCGCACATCTGTACGGAGCAGTCCCGAAAGTCCAGAATTGTCGTTTATGCGCCTCGATCGCGCCGGCCTGCGGAAAAGTACAAGAAAATGTAAAATGGTCCATTTCGAGCAATTAAATATGGGAAAACATGTAAAAGATGATAAATGGTCCCAATATATGAAAAATAATGGGGTAAAATGACAACTAAATATGTGTAAAAATGACGCATGTCAGTCCGCCGTCACATTAATGATCACGACGCCTCAAGGCCCGCACCGCGCCAAGCACGCTTCGCCACGTGGACGGTCGGAAGAGCGAGCGTCGCAGCACGTCCCTTATCGCTTAAGGCTCACACGACAGCTCAGGGGCCCGCCACGCTTACCTGTGCCAGCGCAACGCCCCTGGCGCGCGTCTACTTCGTCTAAGCGCCAGCTCCGCTGCCATCCGTTCGAAGGGTGAAGGCCGGAGCGTACGCGTCTGCTTCGGCTACAGCGCAGCCCCGGGCCAAGTTTGGAAATATTCACAGGCCGCGGGGACGGAGGGGGCCAAAGGACTCGGCGACATGGCTTCGGCCCTGTGAAGCCCTTCACCATGAGAGGCTCCTGTCGTAGGGGTGGCCCCCACCTAAACCCAGCAGGCCTGGTAGAAGGTTATAAGGCCCAGAATAGGCCATGTGTAATGACTTAAGTGCCCCAGAGGGGATAACCAGATGTAAGGGTATAACTGTAAAAGCACTCCTCATGTATATATATATATATATGAATACAGGTCATGGGGAGGGGCGAGCCATTCTCACTCATCTCCATCACTCTCCACTACCATCTCTCTCTCTGTTTGGCCCGTAGCCACAACACCAAGCCATTGACAGTAGGAACAACTATCTTCTCCGTCCTAGAGTAAGATACCATGATAGACGTCGAGGGGCCAATCGAACAAGGGTCATCAAAGGGGACCTTCCGCTTGAAAGGAGGGAGGACTTCAGCGTTAACTACCGCATGTTGCCAAACAGGCGTGCTCAGCCAGTGTAGTTGAAATGCAGACACAGGAGGACGCGGTTGTGTAAGTGGCGGAAGGCCATTTGGATGGTGGGCGACGTTTCTTTCGATGCCCACACTCTGGGGTACAATTAGGCAATCATCGGTTTTATAGTACTGCTAATAGAGTTTCGATGTTAACATTCCTTTGTAGCACCTGGCCAAATGTGACTTCATGCGATGGATTAGTCCTCATGAACGATACGTTGCAAGGTACGTGGATACGTTGTGGGAGCGAATCATTGACTTGGAGGCACAAATTGAAAGTCTCGAAGAGCACAACGATGACCTCCGTCATTAGATGAAGCACGAGAGGGCAACGAGGAGTTAATTAACATAGAAAGTTCATACGATTCAACATGCTGCTGCACGAACCCTAGTTGCATATGTGCTTGCCACTACAACGACGGCCAACCACGTTCGAGGCGGCCCCCTCTGCAACACTATATTTGGGTAGCACGAGGCTCATTCTACCTGTAGGCACCAACGTATAAGGGTGTACTGTAGTACTCTCTCCTATTGTTCGCAGTATTGTTCAATGGAGTAAAGCATGTAATCAAATGGTTTGCATGTCAATGCGGTTGCCATTAATTGAGTGCACAGTTTGAGTGGTGTGGGCGTCAGTGCGGTTGCCATTAATTGAGTGGTATGGGCATCGACACAGATCAAACAAATGAACACCATAAGGAGAAGTACAACTACGATCGTAACAGCATTGCAAACATCACTTAGTAATTAAGAAATGTAAGTAGTACATAAACAACAAATGTACAACCAGCACTACTGATGAGGACATCACTTCTACTGATATGAACACTCCTCTTGCTACTTCCATGAATGATGTGCAAGGTCCAATTACTCAGGCACATGCTCATCAACTCAACTATCAGGTAAACTCGTTTTTAATAATATTTCCGCTGAGAATCCGATACTTCATAAGACTTGTGAGTTTCTTGTTATTAGGAATCATGGAGAGGGGGAGCCAACTCACAGCCAGAGGAACACATTAAGGACTTCACCTAATTCGTCCATCTCCACCAATTTGGTTGCATTCATCAAGTCTACTTCATCGGATTGACGAATTTAGGTTTATTATCCATGGTGCTGCGACACCTTTTGGGCCGAGGGCGTTGCATCACCACTTAAGCTATTTGGGCCGGTACTGTTCACGGAACAGTACCACGGCCGTACTGTTCACGTGAACAGTAACCGTGAATAGTACCACACCCCTTTTCATTAGATAAGTGCGGCTTCCCCCTTCCCTATTTAAGGAGGTCGCACCCCTTTAGTTTTCCTCGGGTTTTTCTTAAGAGACTATTCTGCTTAGCAGTTTCACCGCACGTCCGATTGAGGAACCCCAACTTGTGAACTTAATCTTTATTCGCAATACAATTTCAGATTGCATCTTGTACTCTCTTGCTTGTATTCTTGATTCGCTTGCAGGAGTAGTCTTCTTGGCGAGGTCAACCACGTTCGGCACGATTGATAACCATCAGAGTAGTGGTGTAGTGATTGCGAGAAGTTCGATCTATTCTGGCCGGAGCCTTTGGATCATCAACGTCACAATCGACTTATCAATACCTTTCGGAAGATCGGGCCATTGTCACATTAACTACCCCTGCAATAGCATCCCTAACCCCCCTCCATCGCCACCCTGGTCCTCTCCATCTCCGCGTCCGCATCCTCCCGTACGGCCCCGCTTGGCCGTCTTCCTCAGTGCTGGGTGTCGGCGCCTGACAAGGTAAGACTGTTAGGAGACCATTGAACATATCCCAAAGCTAGAGAGAACCTTCGGGAGTGTGGCCAGAGGTGCGGAGCCCATCGCCTGGCCAACCCAATCCGAGAAGTACTGGTCTGTGTTGTCTTGGCCCGAGGACCCCACATCCCTCGTTTGCAGGTATAAGACCTATAGTGTAAATATTGTTAGTTCGTTAGATAAAGGAATGGGAGAAAACCAAAAAGAGGCAAAACGTACACTCGGCTAGCACCATGGTGTGGTCAAAGCCGTCTGTGTGGGGAAGTCAGAGAAGTACAGAGGACGCCCAAACTGCTACACTGGTGTTGTAGGGGGCCGTGCCTAGGCTGACCCCCTCAGCCTTGTCAGGCTAAGGTGGTGTAGGATGTGGCCATGCAGAATCCCCCGTGCGGTGCCATGCTGGACAGGGTGGCCCCGATGGACGCATTGTGTGTGCACCGGGTGCAGGCGTGCGAACCTCTGGTAGCCTAGTGCACGACAACAGGGCGACGACATGTGCACCCATGACCTGCACATGACGGAAAGCCTGCACCACCTCCTCCTGTGTCATCTCCACACCACTGGCGATCCTATCCACCATGGTGCGAGAGTCCCTCCAAATTGCAGCACAGATGTCAGCCTGTAAGGAAAACACAATAAGGTAAATCCTATTAGTGGGATTACCAGAAGTGAATATTTACAACTTTGATGTAACATACCGTGACGTGAGTGTCCCATGCGAGGTGCACGGGGTACGTGTCTGTCGGTGTTGCGACGTGTGCTGGGGGGTCAATGACATGTACCAACCTGGTACGTGTCCGAGGCTAATACCAGCATAGGTACTCACCGTACGCGCTACTGTCGTAGGATGTGGCCTCCTCCACGCAGTCCTCCAGCACACCTTTCCACTGGGTTATCCACCCCTCCATCTTCTCGTCCAAGCCGTGCCGCGTTTGACTCCCTTCCTAGAGTGCCTGCAGGAGATAGCATTTAATTACAAGTTGTCAAACGAATTAGCAGTAAAAGGAAAGTCCTGTGAGGCGGTCACTGACGCATGGATGTTCTATAGCACTGATTGCCCGACGGTACTGGAACGACTTGACGTAGGCCAAACTGAAACATGACACGATGTGCCGAGTAGTCATCGATGAACACATCGTACACAAGTTTCTGACGCATCAGCCATAAAGCCCGGTCGCGCCAGCACAGCGAGGGCAACCCGTCAGGAGCATGGCTCTGCAGTGCCTCAGGTAAATACAGCTCCCAACGCACGTCGTTAGTCGTAAGGCAGTCCAACTACTCCATGAAGGGCAGGTATGCCCACGTAACATGGCCGTGCACAAACTGTAACTGCAAGGAACAACAACTATTACATACGATCATCTTTAATATGAAGGAAATAATTGCAAGTCAGACTACTTACCCATCTACAACACCAGAGAGAACCTATCGTAAGCTGGTCCATGTCACCCCTCGGGTACATCTCGGTCCCGTACGGAGTCATGTCCTCACGCATGGGTCGTCCGAGGCTGTAGCGCCCGAACGACCACAACTGCAGCAGCAGCGGACACCCTGTGAGGACCGAGTTTACCTTGGTCCTGCCTTGGTCATGTCGCACAAGCCGCAATAGATCGTGGCAAGTGTGGCCGAACCCTAGCTAATCTGGGGGGCCTCCCCCTCAGCGATGGCCTAGCATGAGCGATGAGTCGCTCGTCGACGGTGTTGCCATGGCTGGTGGTGAAGAGAACCCAACCAAATAGCCACAGGAAGTATGCCTCCAAGTGCCACGAGACCTGCTGCTCGTTTGTGGTTGGTCCATCCGCTCCACCTAAATACAATCAAAAAGTTATCAGTACAGTACAGCGAAAAGGAGAGCACAGAGGATCGAACAGAAAGGACATCAGGCACGTACCCAGAACTGTGAGAGCCACCTCAGTGACGGGCCATGTGTCTGACCCGGCAGGTAGACGTAGTACTCCTTCATGGCGCTAGGCAGAAGGACTCCCTAGAACCTGTTCAGCAGGTCTACGTGCTAGTCAGCCGGGGCCTCCAATAGAAAGGCAACAGCTCCATGACAGGAAGGCCAAGCAGCAGGGAGATGTCCTGCAGAGTAGGAGCCATCTCCCCGAAAAGGAAGTGGAAGGTGTGCGTCTCCGGTTGCCAGTGGTCCACCAAAGCTATCAGTAGGGAGCGATCGAGTCAGAAGCATCGCGATCGCTCCGCACCGTCGTCCCCACCCACAGGCAAGGCTGATCCGTCTTCGTCAATGGCCTGCACCATCCGGGCGAGAGGAAGTAGCCCAACATTATGCAGCCTACAAAGCAAAAAAAAGGTCAGTACGCAACCTATGTATGACAAGAATACAACACTGCCGGAGTGCAAACCTGGCTGTCCAGTGTGGGTGTAGCCTCCAAGTCAGCCATCTTCTCTGCGCTCCCTGGAGGCGGGCACGATGGGAAGTGCGATGCAGCTGGTCGATGTGCTTGTCCAACAGGTCGTAAGGCCAGTCTGATCCGCGCAGCTCACGAGCCATACCTGCAACATGAATTCAAGTTAGTATTTATGTAGAACAAAAAACATCGAATGTAAAGCAACAGTAAATAAAACTTGTAAATAAACAAAGGAAACAATACTAGACTACCAGCACAATACCTAATACATTACTGAAAATGGGGAAATACCACAACAATTGTATAAACGGTACATGCAATGTACGATACAGTTAGTACGACAGAACGCACATCAAAAGTGTCAACTAACAAAGTACAGATTACAATAGACAATTATTTGTAGTCTACAACAACTAGTTGTAGAAACCATGCATGTCTTCCTACTGATTAGCGGATGCCTTGCATCGTCTAGTTATGTGCCCCTCCCAACCGCATCACACGCAGCATGCACTAGACACTCCGGCTTGCGCTTCGTGCATATTTCTAATACACTGGCTCTGTCGTCGGCCCTTCCCACCCTTCAGCATGTCAACATCTGTGTTGGATCGAAATCGGCAACAGAGGGGGGTGAATGTTGCTAATAAAAATATCCCCTTAAAAGTACCCAAATAAAATGTTCTTCTCCGATAGCAACAAATGCTATGAAGAAAAAGAGTTAGGCACACTGGAGACTCAGGAAGACAGAAGGAGAAAACAGAGCAACACCTTCTAAACAAAAGACCAAGAAAACTCATCGAACCTCTAGCATCTGCTGCCAAAACAGCCTGGCTGGTCAGACCGGTGTGCAATGGCCGGTCTGACCGCCTGCACACCGCCGGTCTGACCACCGTGTGTGGGCCGGTTTGACCGGTCGGGTCCGGTCTGACCGTCGGTTCAATGGTGGTATGACCGCTCCTCGGGATTCAGAACAGACAGTAGCTGAAATTTTCAAGCAAAACTGAGAACTCCAAATGGCAAAGAAATTTGAGACTTCCTTCTGGATTTCTCAGCCCAGAATAGCAAGGAAACAACTAAAATAGCCAGAGGAACTTGGGAAATCAAAAGAATCTATCTCAAGAGCGTGAATTTCAGATTTGAGGTAAAATCTGAAAAACTTACAGTGAGCTGCCCAAAAATCAAATTCCCATCTTATCTCTGATTCTTTGATCGTGAATTCAAGAGATTAGCTAGGGAATAGCATTAGGGCTCAGAAACTCAAACCTGGGCACACTTTCTTAAAGGAAAACAAAAATAACCTCAAACCCTAGATCAGGGAACAGAGAAGATCAAGAGTGCAGAAAAGAGTAAAAAGGGAATCTTTGATTTTAAAGATGAGCTCTTCGGATTTTAACTGATCAAATGATCTTGAGGCATCATCCCAACCTAGAGCAATCCATTTTACAACATCTGGGCACGAGATAACTTCAAATCAGAAAAACAAGAAAATCAACAGAGCAAAGATACTACGAAGAACACGGGAGGATAGAAGCAACTCAAATCAAATAGATTCATCCCCATACGCGATTGTATACAAAGGAATGATTACAAAAGAGAATCAATTCTCATCCACATACATGATTGATACAATAGGAACACACTACATGGTTCTTCTCAAGAACACATGCTCACACAGGGGAGACAAAAACTCTGCACTCTCTCACCACTCCAACTAAAGCAAAAAAAGATACAAAGCAAACCAAAAACAAAAACTAAGAGACCATGCAGGAGTCACTCCTCCTTTTATAGCCTCCCACTAATGGGTTTGATTTTCTTTTTACCCACTAAGCCTCCACCAACTCTTGTGCTTTATCCAAATCCACTTCCTTTAGTGCACCTCTTTGCGTATTCATCAAACGTCCCTCGTGCACCTTCCAGGAAGCTTCCTCCTTTCTTGCCGCTCAAGCCTCGCAACCACCTCGAGTGTATGTCGTCTTCGGCACACCTTGACCGCTTTGACCACGACACTGCCTGCGTCTAGTCCGGTCATCCCGTGCCTCGCCACGACTCTGCCTCGACGTCCTGCAGCCATCACAAACAAGAAACACATCATATAGCATCACTCGAAACATGTAATCACAATTAGCATCAGAAAATCGTACTCAAGCATGAAATTGCCCAAACAACCAATCGGGAAGAAGAATACGCCTCAAGTCCGATTAACCAACCCCGACTGAGCCAAATGCCATCATGGCACGAAACGCACAAACCAAACTCAAACTTTCCAGAACTACTTATCAATTACTCATCACAAGCATGTGGTCACCTCCACATGGTCTCTCAATCTCCCCTTGATGAGTATATTGACAAACCCAGAAAAAGCAAAAAGTTGAGTTTGAAAATAAACAAGAGTCAAACATGGTCCAAGAGAAATCAAAGAAACTTATGACCATGTCAACAAAAGGAACACTAGAGCAACAAAAGAAAGAGCAAATTGATCTCCAAAGCTCTAGAAAGTTCCCAAATGGCTTTTTCTTTGCTATACTCCCCCTTTTGGCAATAAAATCATCAAGGTGCAAGGAAGAGAATCAATCATGAGAATGGATGGAATGGCTGAAGTTTATTCAATCTAAGCATTTAGAGCCATGAAGATTATCCAAAGTGACCATATGAGAATTACATCAAGCCATAACACATAAGTATGCTATCAAGATCATGACAAGACATGTATAATCAAACTAAGCCAAATAAGTCACAATCTGAAATTTAGTTGAATTTTTTAGCATGTCAAGTCAACCATGATTCTAGTCTAGCTAAAGATATCCAAAGATGATGTAAACCATGTCAATAGTCTAAGTGGAACCACGAAGCTAGTATTGAGTCAATTTAGAGTGCTACAAGTTCAAGTATGAGACACTTGTTCAAGTACTTGGTCTTTTTGTGTAAATGAGCAAATTGAGCACATTTGACATAAGTTTTTCTTTTAAAACTCATGATTGTTTTCAACCAACATTTTTAGTCATGTGCTAGATCTCAAGCCTTATACGACTACTCCAAGCTAGAAGCTTAAGAAGATAATCTTGGTGATCCAAAACTCCCCCTGAGTTCATGCCTAGTGCAATGGCAAGCAGTCTCATGAGAAAGAATTGGTGAGATCAGTTTTTCTCACAAAAGAGATCTTTTTGCTTTCTTAGAAGGTTGTACTAACTTATGCTTCATCAAGAAACTAACATAGCTCAATAAAGATTGAAGACTCAACTCAGCCTATTTGATATGGCATGAATCATAAAGAGATAACTAAAGAGAGACTAGTCTCAAGAGCTAACATGACATGAATTAGTTCAAGTTGAGCATTTTCATCAACCTATCATGGCAAAGACTTGATTACACATATAAAGTCATGATATATCTAGCAAATAAGCACAGATCATGGCAAGGTGTAATGCATTGTAAACATGTCATAAGTGGATAATAATCAAGGCCCCATGTAGTTATATTACAATGCAAAATGATAAAAATGCAAGAGGGTCCAGCTCCCCCTCAACATGAGATGCACTTTTAGTTCAAGTGAGTTATGACAAGTTAACCCCTAGGTGACGAATACACCATCTGTTCCTCATATCCGGCCAAGAAAAGGGCTCCTCGGGTTTTCCTAAATTTTCTTATGGCTTTCACTATCCCGGCGTGGCAATCATGGATTACGCGCACACCAGGATGAGCATCGACAACTCCAACCTCACATGTCTAAGGAACCATAGCAGCTGCCGTAATTCTTACTTTCCACAAATGCGATGGCCAGGGCATAATTTGATAGTTGTTATCAACGCCAATGCCGTAAGGATCTGACCCTTGTATTTGCTGGTCAAAAAGGACCCATCAACTGAGATCACGGGAAGTATATGCCCGAATGCCTCAATGCACGCACTAAAAGCTAAGAAGCCCCTCTGCAACACCGCATAACCTGGCGGCCTTGTAGATGGCTTGTCCTTCACAGCAATGTACGTGTCCGGGTTCCATTCCTGCACACCTGAAGCATACTAAGAAGGTTGTCGTACGCCGCCTCGAAAGACCTAAAACCTTTTTCCAATGCTTTCTGCTTTGCACGCCAGGCCTTCGCATAGCTAATTCTATACTTGAATTTCTTCTCGATAGCTACCATGGTATGAGTGGCCTCCATGTCCTTCTTCTCCACTATCTCTCCATATATCCGATTGGCTATAAAGGCGGACGTTAGGTTACGATGCCTTGGCAAAACATTACTGAGAATGCAGGAGTGCGGCTCTACCTTTGACTCCACCTTCAACACAATCTAGTGAGCCTCATACTTCGTTCTACGTGCGTGCACCCTCCAAGGACAACTAGCCTTCTCGCACTTCATGGTGTACTGCTCCTGGTTAGATTTCATGACCCTGAAAGTCCGTTGCATAGATAGGGCCCACAACTTGATGGAATCCTGCAACGATACCTTGTCAGCAAACATTGAATGCAATCGAACCTCTGCGCCATGATACTCCTATGGTGATTCATGCTCATCATGTGCGGCAATACCCTCAACATCAAATCAGTTCCATTACTATGGGATAGGAGCTTCGTCCTCATCTGTCCTGTCCTCGTCGTCCTCTAGTATAGCTTCCTCTTCAGTACAAGCCATCTGGTCATCGCTCTCCATTTGATGCACTATGTACTACATATGCTCCCCTTCATCGGCTTGTCCTGTAGACTCAATATGCTGTGACCGTTCTTCCTCTCCTCCATATACCGCATCAACCTCATCACGAGCAACTTCATTCCTCTTCACCAACATGCAGGCGCCCAAGCTGCTCGTACCTCCGGATGATGGCCGTCCGCATGACTTTGCACAGCTTCTATTAGTGTAACAGCCCAGCTGTTTATTTCAAAATTTTAGTGAAAAAAAAATAATTTAATTTAAATTTAATTTAAATAAAAAGTGTTCTTTGGTTGCCTAAATTTTGGAGATTTTATTTGTCTGTTTTTAGCTTTTAAAAGGCTTTTATAAAAAGTAATTTAACTAAAAACATAAAATTATGATTAAATAAAAGAATATTTTGAGTTTATGTAAAAATATAATTTCAAATTAAGTATTTAAAAGCATTTGGCTTTTATTCGGATTTTCTGTGCTTTTCTGGAATTTAAAATCAATTTTAAAGGTTAAAAAGTATTTTATAAAATTATTAAATGCAAATATGAAATTAAAAATATTTTTACTAAGTCTAAAATGCTTCCAGGAATATTCTATAATTTTTCTGGAATTTTTAGACATTAAATACTATTTTTCCAAGTGTTTGTGAAGTTTCTAGTAATTTCTGAAATTTATTCCGAAATAAAAATCAAATTCATCCAAGCCCGCCACGTGTCGCTCTTAGATTGAATCACTCTCTCTCCACGTTTTAATCCTAGCCACACATGATCACTTACCCCTTCATAAAATCCAAGAGCCATGAAACACTCACTTGCCACGTGTCAACAATCCGACGGCCCGTACCCCTTCACTTCCTCCCTCTCTCTATTACACATGGACCCCACATGTCATATGTTTCTTCAACCTTCCCTTCTTCCTCCTCCCACCCTCTCTCTCCTCCACCATGGATGACAAATTGGAGCTCATAAAAACCACCGTTTCTCCCTCATAACTCCCGATTAAGGCATGGAAACGGACGCCTAATCACCCTCATCAATCTCCCGGCCGTTTTCCATCCATTAACCCTCTCAAAACCGAAATCCCTTCACCTCCTCTCTCTTTCTATAAAAGGGCCTCCCCACCACCATTCTCTCCATTCCCCTCCCCTTCTTCGGCCGGCCTTCACTCCCCTCTCCTCCGCCGCCGTGCGCCACCTCCCACCGCCTCCCGCCGCCGCCCGGCCACCTTCCTCCGGCCACCCCCATCCCCAACCGCCGCCACCACCGCCTCCCGCCGCCGCTGGCCGCCCCGGCCATCCCCGCCGCCGCCGTGAGTAGCGCCGCCGCCGTTCGCCGCCCGACCGCCGCCGCCGGCGAGCTCGTCTCCCGTGCGCCCCGTGTGCCTCCCTGTGGCTTTCTTCTCTAACCATGTTTAACCTTGCTATTTAATTTGTTGTTGCTCCTTTGTCAAGAAAGACTAAATGCCCACTTGCTAGTGGGTGCATGTTAGTGCATGCATGCATGAGGTTGTGTGTTCAAGTCCAATGCAATGCAATTTTCGGTTTGGGCTTGGCCAAAATTTTTGCTAGTCAATGACAACCGGCCCACATGTCATACACTCCAAAATACCCCAAAAATCAGCCAAAATAAGATTCCAGAGAATATTCCCTCGTTTTGCATTTTTCTGGAATTTCCAAACCGATCAAACTTCCAATTGCTCGTTCTCCGTCGTCCGAACTCCGAATCCAGTGATTCAAATTTCTAAATTCGTATAAAATCATAATCTAAGTTGCAGTATATATTTTATAATTTTTGGATTTTATTTGGATTTTATTTGAATTTATTTGTTTGGTTCTTCGCGCGTAGATTTCGACGAATTCGGAGAGAACGACGCCGACGATTCGCACCAGGTCTTCGAGCCAGGCAAGTTACACCTTTGATCATGTTGAACCTAATATTTTAAATTAATTATGTTGTTTTAAATTATTATGCATGCGTAATTTTATTCAAGTCTAGTTTAAATTCAGTTTAAAAGTGTAGTTATGCCTAAATCCTTTGTACAGCCAAATTTGACTTGAATGCCATTGTACCTTGTCAACCCTAGATAAAACCTAGTTAGTACAATAGCACTAACTAGAAATTTTGTAGAAATGCTTAGCCATGCTTAAGATAATTATGGTTTGGGACGATCTTTCACATAAAATGATAACCTTTTTACATGAAATGATAAACTTTTCAACTGTACTCTTGACTTTGGTGAGTCAAGGAGTGTTATGAAATGTTTTCAAAACAAATATAAAATTGGTTTAGACTTAGGCAATTGGTCAGAGTGGTGGGTGCAGGCATGCCCTGTTGGTCGGAGCCGCAGTGGTTGATTGTCGGGCACAGGGTTTGTGGTTAGGCCTAAGTCAAGTTAGGACCGGTCTGTGAGCTACTATTGCAAAGCCCTTTCGTACTACCACAAGTCTGGTATGGGACAGACCTGGCCGAATAATTTGTGAAGTTCCAACATGATCTCGCTATAGGCTGAATGTGAGCGCGGCGTAGGCCGTGAGAAGTCTCACACGGCACAAGAGGGGCTCCAACATGTGGATTCATGTTGTGGTGAAACCTTAGTGGCGGCGTGCTTATGTTGATAACGATCATTGTAAAGGCCTTGTCATGATCTCCTCGCCGCACACCTAAGGAAGTGTGTAACTCGCGTGGCAAACCGGGATGATCATGTCTTGTGGGTAAAGCTGTACAACCTCTGCAGAGTGTATAACCTATCCTGGATAGCCGTGCCCACGGTCATGGGCAAGCTGAGTGAAGTTTTTCACGGATTAGACTTTGCTTTTCAAAATGGTTTGCGAAAACCTTGTGGATGGATGGAATCCATGAGAGATTTTGAAAACCGTGCGGATGGATGGAATCTGTACGAGTTCGTTTTGGAAAAGATGGTCCGGGTGGGATGCCCGTGGTTAGGTTAGTGTTTTGGTCGGAGCCTGCACTAACGATATTATTTTGTTAAATTCTTGTTTCTATCTATTGTATCAAATTCAGCTTTTGCACTTATTATTGATATTTACTCCAATGATACTGTTTATGCAAATAAACCATAATATGCCTTCTTTTGTAACCCTTATGCATGCATACACTCTGTTATATTTCCCTGGTGTAACTTGCGTAAGCACTTCGTTGCTTACCTTGGGAGTACTTTATGTGCTCACCTTGCTAAAATCTGTTGCCAGAGGATGACGCCTATAACTTCGGTGAGGATGGTGACGACTAGGCCACGTCTTACAGTCAATTCGCCTTGTGGGAAGGCAGGATGGGCTGCTCCTTTTATTTATCTTCCGCTGTTTACTTTTATGTTTGGCCATGAAGCCACCCTATTGTAAACCTGGCCATAAGGCCCGTACTCTTGCTTTATAATAAAGTTTAGTTATCATGCGTGATATGTATCACTGTTCAACCTGTGTGCACTAGCTTTTCCTGGGATAGTGCGAATACACAGTGGGTTCTGGAGTTGCTGCTCCGGGTCCCGACAGAGATGGTATCAGAGCAATAATGACTCTAAGACGTGACCGTAGGTAGAATAGAATGGTTGAACTCTAAGGACTTATTTTTAATAACAAGTAATTTCAAAAGTTTTCTTATTCTTACCTCTCAATCTATGCTACCCTTATCTCTTAATCTTTGCTTGCTCTCGTCTTCCAATTCTCCCTTATCTTTATGTCATTACTTGAAAATTTATTTCTAATCTTCTCTTGCTCAAAACAACTATAGATGGGCAATGGTTGAACTTCATCGACTCCGCCGCAACCTTAATCTTTGCACCAAAGGATCATGCTTCGTACGTCAAGAGCTGTGAAGGATCACTCCAAGACAACCCTTACCCTTTTAGGTTAAGTTGTTAAGCTAGACAGTAGACGAGGTTATGTGCTGTCATTTTTCCCTTTTGTCGGCAGCCATAACTATTGTTTGCTTAAAAAGTTTTTGCTAAGTCAGTGTTTTGCGTTGGGCAAAGACAACCCCTTCCCCTCCTTTGTCTTAACTCTCTCTCACCTAAAACTTCAGCAAGATGGTGAACACAAGAAGGAATGCTATTGAAGGCAACCCCAATGACAACAACGACGCTCAAGGAAGTCAGTCCGCCCCTATTCCTCCGCCTCCACCAGCAGCTGGACCTGACTGGGCTCAAATGATGGCAAATCAAAACCAGTTGATTCAACTATTAGCTCAAGCTATCAACAACCCTACTCAGCATGCTTCTCAGCCACCAGCTCAAGCTCCTCAAAACCAATTGCCAGAGTTTCTGAGGATAAGACCCCCAACCTTCTCAAGCAGCACCGAGCCAATGGATGCTGACGATTGGCTCCGCGCGATTGGAAAGAAGCTGGACATCTTGCAATGCACTGATCGAGAAAGAGTCTTGTTTGCTCTCATCAGTTGAATGGACCCGCATCCGAGTGGTGGGATACCTTAACAGCCTCTCATGCCAACCCCAAGCTATTACCTGGAATGAGTTCGTGCAAAGTTTCCGCAAAGCACACATTCCATCTGGCACCATC
Source organism: Dendrocalamus latiflorus (assembly GCA_017311315.1). Classification (NCBI taxonomy): domain Eukaryota; kingdom Viridiplantae; phylum Streptophyta; class Magnoliopsida; order Poales; family Poaceae; genus Dendrocalamus; species Dendrocalamus latiflorus. Next base: position 25,984,794 of record CM029638.1, read on the forward strand.
ACTTTGAAGAAGAAGGAATTCAGAGCTCTGCGACAAGGAAACCGTACAGTGAATGAATACTTGCAGAAATTCAACCAGCTGGCACGCTACGCACCAGAGGACGTGTCCACCGACGAAGCAAAACAAGAAAGATTTTTGGAGGGCCTGAATGACAATATTTCTGTACAGTTGATATCAAGTGACTATGCAGATTTTCATCAGCTAGTCAGTAAAGCCATTCGCCAGGAGGGCAAGTTTGTGGAAATGGAAAATCGGAAAAGTAAGAATTGTCCACCCAGCACAATGAACTCCGGAAGCTTTTCCAAGGTTTAAAATGAACCTTACCACATGCCGTCACAATTTCAGCCGTCACCGATAACAGAAGAAGCGAGTACCAGCTAACACCTCTGCCAACACTGAGGACAACAAAGCTTTGATATTCGACGCTCCACAGAAGGACCAGAAACCCGGGCAGCCGGTGTTACCTGTTTCAACTGCCATGAGACCGGACACTATGGCAACAACTGCCCCAAGAGACAGCAAGACAATGAAGAATGGTACATCCGGAACATCAACTGCCAACAACCTCCAGACAGCAAACAAAAGGCCACAGAAGTTTGCAAAGGGACGTCTGAAACCAGATCTCCGCTCAAGCCACACAGAGTAAGATCCAAACCTATTTTCTTTGCTAACCCGTGCGAATCTCGGGGACGAGATTCTTTTAAGGGGGGGTAGTTTTGTAACAGCCCAGCTGTTTATTTCAAAAATTTTAGTGAAAAAAAATTTTAATTTAATTTAATTTAAATAAATAAGTGTTCTTTGGTTGCCCTAAATTTTGGAGATTTTATTTGTCTGTTTTTAAGCTTTTAAAAAGGCTTTTTATAAAAAGTAATTTAACTAAAACATATAAAATTATGATTAAATAAAAGAATATTTTGAGTTTATGTAAAAATATAATTTCAAATTAAGTATTTAAAAGCATTTGGCTTTTATTCGGATTTTCTGTGCTTTTCTGGAATTTAAAATCAATTTTAAAGGTTAAAAAGTATTTTATAAAATTATTAAATGCAAATATGAAATTAAAAATATTTTTACTAAGTCTAAAATGCTTCCAGGAATATTCTATAATTTTTCTGGAATTTTTAGACATTAAATACTATTTTTTCCAAGTGTTTGTGAAGTTTCTAGTAATTTCTGAAATTTATTCCGAAAATAAAAATCAAATTCATCCAAGCCCGCCACGTGTCGCTCTCAGATTGAATCACTCTCTCTCCACGTTTTAATCCTAGCCACACATGATCACTTACCCCTTCATAAAATCCAAGAGCCATGAAACACTCACTTGCCACGTGTCAACAATCCGACGGCCCGTACCCCTTCACTTCCTCCCTCTCTCTATTACACATGGACCCCACATGTCATATGTTTCTTCAACCTTCCCTTCTTCCTCCTCCCACCCTCTCTCTCCTCCACCATGGATGACAAATTGGAGCTCATAAAAACCACCGTTTCTCCCTCATAACTCCCGATTAAGGCATGGAAACGGACGCCCTAATCACCCTCATCAATCTCCCGGCCGTTTTCCATCCATTAACCCTCTCAAAACCGAAATCCCTTCACCTCCTCTCTCTTTCTATAAAAGGGCCTCCCCACCACCATTCTCTCCATTCCCCTCCCCTTCTTCGGCCGGCCTTCACTCCCCTCTCCTCCCGCCGCCGTGCGCCACCTCCCACCGCCTCCCGCCGCCGCCCGGCCACCTTCCTCCGGCCACCCCCATCCCCAACCGCCGCCACCACCGCCTCCCGCCGCCGCTGGCCGCCCCGGCCATCCCCGCCGCCGCCGGTGAGTAGCGCCGCCGCCGTTCGCCGCCCCGCCGCCGACCGCCGGCCGCCGGCGAGCTCGTCTCCCGTGCGCCCCGTGTGCCTCCCTGTGGCTTTCTTCTCTAACCATGTTTAACCTTGCTTATTTAATTTGTTGTTGCTCCTTTGTCAAGAAAGACTAAATGCCCACTTGGCTAGTGGGTGCATGTTAGTGCATGCATGCATGAGGTTGTGTGTTCAAGTCCAATGCAATGCAATTTTCGGTTTGGGCTTGGCCAAAATTTTTGCTAGTCAATGACAACCGGGCCCCACATGTCATACACTCCAAAATACCCCAAAAATCAGCCAAAATAAGATTCCAGAGAATATTCCCTCGTTTTGCATTTTTCTGGAATTTCCAAACCGATCAAACTTCCAATTGCTCGTTCTCCGTCGTCCGAACTCCGAATCCAGTGATTCAAATTTCTAAATTCGTCTAAAATCATAATCTAAGTTGCAGTATATATTTTATAATTTTTGGATTTTATTTGGATTTTATTTGAATTTATTTGTTTGGTTCTTCGCGCGTAGATTTCGACGAATTCGGAGAGAACGACGCCGACGATTCGCACCAGGTCTTCGAGCCAGGCAAGTTACACCTTTGATCATGTTGAACCTAATATTTTAAATTAATTATGTTGTTTTTAAATTATTATGCATGCGTAATTTTATTCAAGTCTAGTTTAAATTCAGTTTAAAAGTGTAGTTATGCCTAAATCCTTTGTACAGCCAAATTTGACTTGAATGCCATTGTACCTTGTCAACCCTAGATAAAACCTAGTTAGTACAATAGCACTAACTAGAAATTTTGTAGAAATGCTTAGCCATGCTTAAGATAATTATGGTTTGGGACGATATTTCACATAAAATGATAACCTTTTTACATGAAATGATAAACTTTTCAACTGTACTCTTGACTTTGGTGAGTCAAGGAGTGTTATGAAATGTTTTCAAACAAAATATAAAACTGGTTTAGACTTAGGCAATTGGTCAAAGTGGTGGGTGCAGGCATGCCCTGTTGGTCGGAGCCGCAGTGGTTGATTGTCGGGCACAGGGGTTTGTGGTTAGGCCTAAGTCAAGTTAAGGACCGGTCTGTGAGCTACTATTGCAAAGCCCTTTCGTACTACCACAAGTCTAGTATGGGACAGACCTGGCCGAATAATTTGTGAAGTTCCAACATGATCTCGCTATAGGCTGAATGTGAGCGCGGCGTAGGCCGTGAGAAGTCTCACACGGCACAAGAGGGGGCTCCAACATGTGGATTCATGTTGTGGTGAAACCTTAGTGGTGGCGTGCTTATGTTGATAACGGATCATTGTAAAGGCCTTGTCATGATCTCCTCGCCGCACACCTAAGGAAGTGTGTAACTCGCGTGGCAAACCGGGATGATCATGTCTTGTGGGTAAAGCTGTACAACCTCTGCAGAGTGTATAACCTATCCTGGATAGCCGTGCCCACGGTCATGGGCAAGCTGAGTGAAGTTTTTCACGGATTAGACTTTGCTTTTCAAAATGGTTTGCGAAAACCTTGTGGATGGATGGAATCCATGAGAGATTTTGAAAACCGTGCGGATGGATGGAATCTGTACGAGTTCGTTTTGGAAAAGATGGTCCGGGTGGGATGCCCGTGGTTAGGTTAGTGTTTGGTCGGAGCCTGCACTAACGATATTATTTTGTTAAATTCTTGTTTCTATCTATTGTATCAAATTCAGCTTTTGCACTTATTATTGATATTTACTCCAATGATACTGTTTATGCAAATAAACCATAATATGCCTTCTTTTGTAACCCCTTATGCATGCATACACTCTGTTATATTTCCCTGGTGTAACTTGCGTAAGCACTTCGTGTGCTTACCTTGGGAGTACTTTATGTGCTCACCTTGCTAAAATCTGTTGCCAGAGGATGACGCCTATAACTTCGGTGAGGATGGTGACGACTAGGCCACGTCTTACAGTCAATTCGCCTTGTGGGAAGGCAGGATGGGCTGCTCCTTTTATTTATCTTCCGCTGTTTACTTTTATGTTTGGCCATGAAGCCACCCTATTGTAAACCTGGCCATAAGGCCCGTACTCTTGCTTTATAATAAAGTTTAGTTATCATGCGTGATATGTATCACTGTTCAACCTGTGTGCACTAGCTTTCCTGGGATAGTGCGAATACACAGTGGGTTCTGGAGTTGCTGCTCCGGGTCCTGACAATTAGGCATAGTTGCACAAGAATCACACACTCGTATCCACGTCGTCGGCACCCTTGCACAACCCCTTCCACGCAACAGTGTGCATCAATGTTCTCAACTCCCATCATTGTCTATGGGAGACCAGCTCCAAAGCCCTTGTATGACGACGTTGCACACCTCAAGGTCCAACGAGAAACTGTGGGTGAGCTAGTACATCACATCTGCGATTCAAGCATTCTCGTCGTCTAGGTGTACAACATTGGCTTGCGCAAAACTACTTAAGTAAACACCGTTCAGACTTCCACGAACGGTGCCAACACCGTAATGCACTTTTAATGTAGTGGATATTGGTATTACTGATGTCTGCCTACATATATTTTCAATATTGCAACTAGTCAAACACAACGGAAGTACTGATGTAGTGTAATTTACGTTTGAGCAACCGTTCGCCTATCGTAACCAACTACACTACCCTCGTAGCATTAACTCCCTATCGGCAGACCGCACACCGATGCCATTCTTGTCTCGCTGCTCGAGCTCTCTCCTACTACAAATAATTCCTAATGGATTTCTACAATTTAATGACATATCGATTTAAAAGCCAATATACCAGTTATAACAGTATACATGATTTTTCAATATACTAACGACACAGCATTCATTCGTACTTAATCATAAGTGTTACGTATTATTATTTTTTACAAATAAAATTATTAAATTCTTACAAAAATATTGACTAAATTTTGAATAACTACAAATTTCTACGGAGGCTTAATTTCTACATAACATTGACTAAATTTTCTACAACTACAATTTTGTGCGGATGCTACTTTACTAAGGATGCTAATTTTCTACAACTATGTTCACTAAATTTTCTACAACTATAGGATACTACGGCTGCTATTTTTCTATAACTATATTGACTAAACTTTCTATACCAAAGTTGTACTATTCTTTTCTATGTCCACAATTTTCTACCGATATTAACACTAAATAAACTATCTACTTCATATACAAAATATAAACTATAACATACAAAAATATTTACCTCACAGAAGTCGTGAAACCTCTCCTCCTTCCTCTCCCTCTCCTCTCCTCTCCTCCTCCCTCTCCCTCTCCTTTTCTCTCCTCTCCTCTTCTCTTCTTTCTTTCCTTCTTACCACGCGGAAATCTTCTCTTCTTTCTTCCGCTCTATTCACCATGTGGCCGCGCTCGGCCGTGCAGTGAATTTATATGCGCCTCCAGTCGCTCAACCATTAGGCGACTGGAATTGCAGTTGTTGAACCGATGAGCGACTGGAAGCAGTCGACTGGCGGTTTGGTGACTGCATGAGATACCATGTGGTTATGACCCCATGTTTGTGATGAGTAATTGACAAGTTTGTTGCAAAGATTGAGTTTGGTTTGAGTGATTTGTACCCGTTCGGCACTTGGCGCAGTCGGGTATGGTTGGTCGGTCTTATTGCATATTTTCCTTCCCGATTGGTTGTTTAGGCAATATCTTGCTTGAGTATGGTTCATTGATGCTATTTATATTTACATGTGTCGAGCGGTGCTATTTGATGTGTTTCTTGTATGTGATGGCTGCAGGACGTCGAGGCGGAGTCGTGGTGAGGCACGGGGTGACCGGACTAGGCGCAGGTGGTGCCGAGGTCAGAACGGTCGAGATGTGTCGAAGATGGTGGAGACTCGAGGTGGTTGCGAGGCTTGGATGACAAGGAACACGGAAGCTTCCCGGAAGGTGCAGGAGGGGCGTTTCGGTAAAAGCGCAAAGCTGCACAGGTGGAAGCGGTTTCGTTCGGGTTTAGCGGGCATAACAGGTTGGAGACCCATTAGCTGGAGCCTATATAAGGAGGGGATGTCTCCTTGTGGCTGCATGGATTCAAGGAGTTGTTAGGGTTTGCTTTAGTCAAAATGGCCTTTGGAGAGGTTGTTTTTTTTTGCTTGAGGCTTTAGTGGTTGATGAGTTGGTGAGAAGGGCAGAGTGTGTCTCCTCTCTGAGTGTTCTCCCGTAGCTTTCTTGTTCCTGTTCTTGTGTTCTTCTTGAGTGTGTGAGAGCTTGGGAGTGGGAGAGGATGAGTTGAGCCACCATGTAATCATTCCTCTGTTTGTAATCGCGTATTGGGATGCCTTTGTGATCCTTTTGTTTCTAGAAATGAAATCTCAGACGTTTATCTCTCGTGATTGCCTGTTTTCTCTTCGTGCTCCTCTCTGTGTGATTTTTGAGTTTGTGTGTTTTGGAGTTGTTTCTTGCTAAGGAGGTGCAAAATGGGTTGCTCTGCGATGGGATGACGTTTCTAGACCATTGAAAGCATCTAGGCCCCTAAAAATGTTAGTTTTGGTAATTAATGAATTTATGTGAATATGGGACTAATGTGTGCATTAAGTGTTTGAAAGGATATGTTCAAATAGCAAAGAAAGAGGCTCACAAAATATCCCATGAAGATTCAAGATCTCTAGGGCGACAAGGTAAATAGTTTAGGTATCTATTTTGTTTTACCGGTCTTGGAGTTAGGTTGGAAGACCGGATTATAGGATAGACGCCGTACTATTAAGAGGGATCATGGTGATTGCTTGATCATATTCAAATGTGCCTTTTGGATCAATTTAGGATCATGCATGCACTTAGAAATTAAAATTAAATCAAATCTGTGCATTGTCAGAAAATCCGGTAGTTCCGGCGTGTATTGGGCGGAACTACCGTAGGTCCGGTAGTACCGGGCGCCCGAGCGGAACGTTTTTTCCAGAGAGCGCCCGGACTAAGACTTAGTCTCTCGGAAAACGGTAGTACCGCGGTTTGACCTGCGGAACTACCGGACTGCCGGTAGTACCGGGCACTCGAGCGGAACTTTATTTCCAGAGAGCGCCCGGACATTAACTTAGCCTCTCGGAAAACGGAAGTACCGCGGTTTTCCCTGCGGAACTACCGCATGTGCGGAAGTTCCGGACACCCGAGCGGAACGTTTTTTCCAGAGAGCGCCGAGAATAAAACTTAGTCTCGTTGAGATCGGAAGTACCGGGCTTGGGGCGGAACTTCCGGACGTCCGGAAGTACCGCGGTTTTAACGGCGGTAGTACCGCACTCATTGACCAACGGTTACTTCTGACTCTCTGACATAGCCGTTCTGACCGGTCAGCTAGGGTCCGGTAGTACCGCGGTTTTGCCTGCGGTAGTACCGGATTTCCTGATTTTTCAGGATTGTTTTTTTGTAACGGCTATTTGAGGTGGGTGAGGGTATAAATACACCCCCACCAGAACTAGGACGTGTTGTTGAACATCCATTGAATACATTTGAGCCTAGAGCAACCTCTCACACCTCATTCACTCTCTTGTGCATTCATTTGAGGTAGTTGACCCAAAATTCAAGTGCATTGCATTCTAGTTGATCCATTGAGCACTTGAGTGAGATCAAGCCGCAGTGGTCTATTCTCTTGGTGCTTGCCGGCACCTAGACGGCTTGGCGAAGCTTCGGTGATCTTCTCAAGAAGATTGTGAGAAGGCCCGGAAGATTGTGAAGGCTTGGAGCTCGCCTACCCGGAGAGGGAAAGGGCATCCAATAGTGATCGAGGTGCTTAGGCTCATTCGTGGAGCCGGTCCGATTCGTTCGGGCTTACCTCAACGTGGACTAGGGGAGACCGGCAAGTCTCCGATCACCACGGTAAAAAGTAATTGTGTCAATTGTGGTTTGCTCTCTTGTGATCATTTTCATTCAAGCAACTCTCTTCATTCATATCAATTGATTGCGTGCTTAGTTAGAGTAGCTATTGTTGTTCTCTCCCTTTCGTTATTGCTTCTAGTCAATTACTTGTGCTAGTGTTAGTGTTATCTTGCTCTATCAATCCATCAAGTTTAAAATTGCTAATTAGAATTAGACGAAAATTTTAAAACCTCCTATTCACCCCCCCTCTAGTCGGCCTCCTCGATCTTACAAGTGGTATCAGAGCTTGGTCTCTCAAATTTAGACTTAACCGTCTAGAGAGAAAAGGATGGCTAGTGAGGGTATAGCAATAGGAAAGGCACCTCTATTTGATGGCTCAAATTATGCTTATTGGAAAATTAGAATGTCTATTTATTTAAAGGCCATGAGTCCTCAAATTTGGAAAGTCGTAAATGAGGGTTACGTTATGGCCCTTGATCCGAATCACCCAACGGATCAAGACGGGCGTAATGCTCATTTAGACGCCCAAGCTATGAATGCTCTATTTGGAGCCTTGAACGCGGATGAGTTCAATAGGGTGAGCAATCTTGAGACGGCTCATGCTATTTGGACTACCCTTTCGGAAATACACGAAGGGACATCCACGGTCAAGGAGGCCAAATTGCATCGGCTTAGGATCAAATATGAGACATTCACAATGTTGCCCCATGAAGACATTAATGAGATGTACTCAAGGCTCAACAACATTGTGAATGAGCTTAAGGGCCTTGGAACTAATCTTTCCGATCTTGATATTGTTCGAAAGATGCTTAGGGCCTTGCCGGAGAAATATGAAGTGTTGGTGACTCTCTTCCTCAACTCACCGGAGTTGGCAAGAATGACACCAACGCAATTGTTGGGCAACCTCATCACCAACGAGCTATACAAGAAAGACAAGGAAGAGCTCTTGGAGCAATCCTCTTCCAAGAATAAGAAGATCACCGCTTTCAAAGCTAAAGCGGTAATGAGTGAAGAATCCGAAGAAGATGATGAGGAGGACTCCGAAGAAGAATTTGCGCTTCTAGTAAGAAGAATGAAGAAGTTCATGAGAAGACGCCCATTTCGGAGTACAAGCCACGAGAAGACCAAGAAATGGCATTCTTCCTCCAACAAGAAGTTTAGCAACATTCGTTGCTATGAATGTGATGAGAAGGGGCACATTGCCTCTCAATGTCCAACAAAGAAGGATGACAAGGAGAAGTCATCAAAGAAGAAGAACTACAACGGCAAGAAGAAGCTTTTCAAGAAGCTTCACAAGGATGGCAAGAATGAAGCTCATATTGGTGAGTGGAACTCCGAAGAGGAGTATTCGGACTCCGACTCAAGCGAGGACGAATCTCCCAAGAAGAAAGGGCTTGTGGGCATTGCAATCAAGGAGGCTCCATCACTATTCTCCACTCCTACATGCCTTATGGCTAAAGGAGAAAAGGTAAACTTGCTTGATGATGATGAGCCTTCATATGATGACTTGATGAATATGCTAGTTGAATTGAATGAATTTCTTGGAAAAGAAAAATCAAAGTTTAAGGTCTTAAAGAGAGAACACACCTTTCTCAAAGACTCTTATGAAGAGCTAAAGGAAGCTCATGATTTGCTTCTCCAAGAAAATCACAAATCTAGTACTAGCATTGGAGTTACTTGCAATATCTTGAATGAAATGTCTAGTATAGAAATTTCAAAGTCTAGCATATCTACTTGTTGTGATGATCTACTTGCCATACCTTGTTCATCAAGTGTAGATTCTAGAAATGCTCTAAATCTTGTTCATAATGATATCATTGCTAATGAAAACAAAAATTTAAAAGAACAAGTGCTAAAATTAAACAAAAGCTTAGAGAGAGCTTATAAGGGAAAGGAAACCCTTGATAAGTTACTAAGCGATCAAAAATGCTCTTTCAACAAAGAGGGACTTGGATATGTCCCCCAAAAGGGTAAAAAGCCGGTATACAAGCCTTCAAGGTTTGTAAAGGAAAATGGTAAGTATTGCACAAAATGCCGGTGTATTGGACATATGCCAAGTGATTGCTCTAAGAATAACATGCATTCCATTGGTTTATATGATTCATGTTATATGCTTAGAAAATCCAAAAATGGAAATGTTATTGCTCATTTCATTGGCACCTCAATTTTGGGTGCTAAAAAGAAATCCATTTGGGTACCCAAGACCTTGGTCACTAACCTCCAAGGACCCAAACAAATTTGGGTACCTAAAAGAACTTGATCTTCTTTTGTAGGTGAACTACAAAACCGGTGGAAGGCATTGGGTGTTGGATAGCGGTTGCACTCAACATATGACCGGAGACCGGAAGATGTTCACCACATTTGAGAATGGAAGCAATGACAAAATCACATTTGGAGACAATAGCAAAGGAAAGGTATTAGGATTGGGTAAAATCGCTATCTCAAACGACCTTTCAATTTCTAATGTATCTTTAGTTGAATCATTAAATTTCAACTTACTATCCGTTGCTCAAATATGTGATCTAGGCTTAACATGCACATTCTCAAAAGAAAATGTTGTAATCTCAAAAGATAATAATAATGAACTAGTCTTCAAAGGCTTTAGATTTGGGAATCTCTATTTGGTAGATTTTTCCTCAAATGAGTCTTGTTTGAAAACTTGTTTAATTGCAAAAACTTCTTTGGGTTGGTTGTGGCATAGAAGGCTAGGTCATGTGGGAATGATTCAACTTAAAAAGCTTTTTAAGCATGACTTAGTGGTTGGCTTGAAGGATGTAAAGTTTGAGAAAAATCGACTTTGTAGTGCTTGTCAAGCCGGAAAACAAGTCGCTAATTCTCATCCTTCCAAAAGTATCATGTCAACCTCTAGGCCATTAGCGCTCTTACATATGGATTTGTTCGGGCCAACAACCTATAAGAGCATTGGAGGTAATAGCTATTGTTTAGTCATTGTGGATGATTACTCTAGATATACATGGGTCTTCTTCCTAAATGACAAAAGTGAAACCTCCGGGATTTTCAAAAGTTTTTCAAAAAGGGCTCAAAATGAATTTGATTTTAAAATAAAGAAAATTAGGAGTGACAATGGTTCCGAGTTCAAAAACACAAAAGTTGAAGACTTTTGTGATGAACTTGGAATAAAGCACGAACTTTCCACAACCTACACTCCGGAGCAAAATGGAGTTGTAGAGAGGAAAAATCGAACATTAATTGAAATGGCTAGGACAATGCTTGATGAATATGATACTTCTGACAAGTTTTGGGCGGAAGCTATTAACACCGCATGTCATGCCATAAATCGCCTCTACTTACATCGACTCTTGAAAAAGACTTCCTATGAGCTTCTTGTTGGAAGGAGACCGAACATCTCTTATTTTAGAGTATTTGGTTGCAAATGCTATATTCTAAGAAAAGGTGTTCGGCTCTCAAAATTTCAAAGTCGATGTGATGAAGGCTTCCTTTTAGGGTATTCCTCAAATAGTAAAGCCTATAGGGTCTTTAATAAAAATTCAGGTTTAGTGGAAGAATCATGTGATGTTCAATTTGATGAAACTAACGGCTCTCAAGAAGAGCATGAGAACTTGGATGATGTAGGAGATGAAAGTCTTCGCAAGGCAATGGAGAACATGCAAATCGGAGACATCAAGCCAAAAGAGGATCCAACATCACCAAGCTCATCCAGACAAGTGGAACCACCCTCTTCTTCCACAATGAACGATGTTCAAGTTATTGAAGATGAAGAAAAGGATCAACCGCAAAATATGTTCAAGATTCACAATGCAATAGCCAAGGATCATCCAATTGACCAAATATTGGGTGACGTAAGTAAGGGTGTTCAAACTCGCTCTAGAGTAGCTTCATTTTGTGAACACTATTCTTTTGTATCTTCACTTGAACCTAAGCGTGTAGAAGAAGCATTAGATGACCCGGATTGGATAAATGCTATGCATGAAGAGATGAATAACTTTGCCCAAAACGATGTTTGGACTTTGGTGGAGAGACCCAAGGAGCACAATGTCATTGGCACAAAATGGGTCTTCCGGAACAAACAAGATGAGAACGGAATTGTGGTAAGAAATAAAGCAAGGTTAGTAGCTCAAGGTTATACTCAAGTCGAGGGTTTAGATTATGATGAGACTTTTGCGCCCGTTGCTAGACTTGAATCAATTAGAATCTTGCTTGCTTTTGCATCATGCTTTGACATTAAATTGTTTCAAATGGATGTCAAAAGTGCATTTCTTAATGGTACAATTTCCGAATTAGTATATGTGGAACAACCCCCGGGATTTGAAGATGCTAAATACTCTAATCATGTGTATAGATTGTCAAAGGCACTATATGGTTTAAAGCAAGCTCCTAGAGCTTGGTATGAGCGCCTTCGTAACTTTCTAGTATCAAAAGGCTTTAAAATTGGTAAAGTAGATACAACTCTATTCACAAAAATTATTGGAGATGATTTCTTTGTATGTCAAATATATGTTGATGATATCATATTTGGTTCCACTAATCAAGACTTTTGCAAAGAATTTGGTGAGATGATGTCTAGGGAATTCGAGATGTCGATGATTGGTGAGCTAAGCTACTTCCTTGGACTTCAAATCAAACAACTTAAAGATGGGACGTTTATAAGCCAAACAAAGTATGTGAAGGATCTACTCAAAAGATTCGGAATGGAAGAAGCCAAACCCATCAAAACACCCATGGCAACAAACGGGCATCTAGACCTCAACGAAGAAGGTAAGTCGGTAGATTTAAAGCTTTATAGATCCATGATTGGTAGTTTGCTTTATCTTACCGCATCTAGGCCCGACATTATGTTTAGTGTATGCATGTGTGCACGTTTTCAAGCTTCTCCAAAAGAGTGCCATTTAGTGGCCGTAAAGAGGATTCTAAGATATTTAAAGCATTCCTCAAGCATAGGGCTTTGGTATCCCAAAGGTGCAAAATTTGAATTAATTGGATATTCGGATTCTGATTATGCGGGATGCAAAGTGGATAGAAAAAGCACCTCGGGTAGTTGCCAATTTCTAGGAAGATCTCTAGTGTGTTGGTCATCCAAGAAACAAAATTCCGTAGCTCTTTCAACCGCCGAAGCCGAATATATTTCAGCAGGAAGTTGTTGTGCTCAATTACTTTGGATGAGGCAAACATTGTTGGATTATGGGATCAATTTTGATAAGATGCCTCTTTTGTGTGATAATGATAGTGCTATCAAAATATCCAATAATCCCGTTCAACACTCAAGAACCAAGCATATAGATATACGCCACCATTTCTTGAGAGATCATGTGAGCAAGGGAGATATTGAGATTAGCCACATCCGAACTGAAAATCAACTAGCGGACATTTTCACCAAACCATTAGATGAAAGCCGCTTTTGCAAATTGAGGAATGAATTAAATGTCATAGACTACTCAAATGTAGCTTGAAATCTTACTTCATCTATTTCTGCTCATTTGTTGTGCTCATATGGACTTTTGTTGGTTTTTCCCCTATTTTGGTCAAAAATTCATTTAATTTCATAAAAATTAGTTTCAAAATATAGCATTAGCTCAATTGATGCATAACGATCCTGAATGACTTTAGTTGGATGCAAAATTAGGGATCATTTGCAAAATTTCAAGTTCTAAACCTAAAATCCTGAAAAGTTCCAGAAAATCCGGAACTACCGCAGTTCATTGTGCGGTACTTCCGCACCTGACAGAAAAATCGGAACTACCGCAGTGTAATCCGCGGAACTTCCGGAATTTCTGTGACCACGGTACTACCGGCGTGTTACGCGCGGTACTACCGCTTTCTGCGGGATTAATTGCGGTTTTCAAAACCGCCAACTCCTCCAACCGTTACTTTTTATCTCTCTCTCTCCTCTTCACTCCTCCCAAACCGCGCCGCCTACCCCTTTCTTCTTCCTCTCCTCCATCCTCTCTCTCTCCCAAGAAACTCTCTCCTCTCCCGATCTTTGAATCCGAGGGGAGTTCTTCGTTTTTGGGAGATTATTTGCACCCCCAGGGTTCTCCTCCCTCGACTTCACAAGGTAAATCGGATCAAAATCCACCTTTTACCTTGCTCTTAGAACCCTAGGTAGAGTTTAGGTTAAAAAAATTGAAATATGATGATTTTCACTGAAATTTTCTTGGGCAAAACTGTTTGTTTAGGGTATTGGAATGTTTTTACAAACATGCATTGGATTCAATCCAAGAAATACCCCAAAAGATTCAACTTTTGTCTTGCCCTAGAAATGTCCAGAAAAACCGGAACTACCGGTTGAATTGGCCGGAACTTCCGGGGTCCCGGTAGTACCGCATGTTTAATGCCGGAAGTACCGCAATTTTGCCGCCGGTACTTCCGTGTTTCCTGGAACAGCAAGAATTCATTGCTTTCAATTTAAAACCTACTCTTGCTTATTCTACTTCATACCTTGATTATCCTTCTATGTCATTGAAGATGCCGAGGATGAAGAATGTCTCCCACAAGACTTATGGGGGCAATACTGGTCAATCCTCCTCGACTCCCGCATCTCAGGCAGCGGAGCATAAGGGCAAGAGTCCTGCCCCCGACCCTGAGAGTGACTCAGAGGATTCACATGAGAGCGGATCTGAGAACTCGCATGAGGGCGAGGAGTATGAGGTTTCGGACGAGGAGATGCCTGAGGTAACTGCAGACCACGAAGTGGACCTCGACAAGATCACTAATGAAGATTATGCCATTCTTCGTCGCCGAAGTCAGTATGTACGCCCTCGAGACTCAATGAACCCCCAATTTCATTCAAAGTTTCAAGAGAAGGTGTACCAGGAGATGTATGGTCCAGCCCGAAAATTTGCTGCCCATAAGTATGTGGACTGGGATCACTTGTCGCAGATCGACAAGTTCAGTGGTGCTTATCAGCTCTTTCAGCGAGCCGATATTCATCAACTCGTTGCATTCAAATGCAACTACATGGACAACATGATCAGACAGTTCTACGCTACCCTGTACGTCTCTCCCAACTTTGAGCATCTGAGTTGGATGACAGGGACCCAGTTTATTGAGTGCACCAGGCACGAGTTTGAGCTAGCACTTGGGACGGAGACCAGTGCATATGAGAAGGTGTTCAGCAAGCGAGCTCTTCCTATTGCTGCATATTCAGAGTATTATGACCATTCAGCTGAACAATCTCTGGGGACGACAGGTGGCTTACTCCCTATTCCCAGCCTTGTCAACAGGATCATCAACCACACCATTTTTCCCAAGAGTGGGAACTATGATGCTATTCGTGGCCATGCGTGGAATGTTATTGATTACATTATGCGCGGCCAAAAGTTTGATGTGGTGGATCTTATCATCAGGGGGATTGACGCCAATAAGAATGACAAGCAGAAAAGGATCAACTATGCACCATTCATTATGGCCTTAATCATTAGGAAGACTGGGTACCGAGGAGCACTCTGCACCCCACATAAGCCATACAAGCCTCGCGCAGAAGCACCCATTCCTGCTCCTGCTCGTCCTCGTGCACAGCCTCAGCCTCAGCCTCAGGCAGCAGCTGTTCCTCCCCAGGGCGAGGGCGATGTGTCGCTTTCTCAGATCTACTCCGCCATTCTTCGTCTTGAGGAGCGCCAGGATGTCTTGATCACCACTGTGTCGTCTCTTGGTGATCATGTCTCGGCTTTGGAGAGTGCAGTTCGTCCGCCTTCGCCAATTCCCTATCGTCGCACTCGTCCTCGTCGCGGGCCTCCTCCTCCTCCTCCTCCTCCTCCTCCTAGCGCAGCTCAGGATTAGCTCTTCTTTTTGGTACTTCGATGCCAAAGGGGGAGAAAATGAAGCAAGGAGGAGAAGAAGTTTAAGTCTTTTAGCCTATCTATTAGCCTTGTAATAAACTATGGTGAAATGAACCATGTAATGCCTAATGTGTTGCTTAAACTCTGTGGATGTTTTAGTTTTTTAATTTCTGATGCTTTGTAATGAACTATGTTCTGTCCTTAATGCAATGTTTGTTTTACTTGTCTTTTGCGTATCCTTGAATTTGGTGAATATGAATACTATGATGAAATCATGCCTATTAATTTCCTGCAAAATTTGATGCACTTGTTTAGGGGGAGCTCTTTCTTATTAGTTCCTAAAATGCAAAAATTCCCCATGTTCTAAATACTGCTAAAATTTCAAAGTCCTTGTGATATACATCTTGCAAATTAGAAGTATATCCAAATCTTAAATTCTTCTCATAAATTGCTCTTGTTGTCATCAATTACCAAAAAGGGGGAGATTGAAAGCATCTAGGCCCCTAAAAATGTTAGTTTTGGTAATTAATGAATTTATGTGAATATGGGACTAATGTGTGCATTAAGTGTTTGAAAGGATATGTTCAAATAGCAAAGAAAGAGGCTCACAAAATATCCCATGAAGATTCAAGATCTCTAGGGCGACAAGGTAAATAGTTTAGGTATCTATTTTGTTTTACCGGTCTTGGAGTTAGGTTGGAAGACCGGATTATAGGATAGACGCCGTACTATTAAGAGGGATCATGGTGATTGCTTGATCATATTCAAATGTGCCTTTTGGATCAATTTAGGATCATGCATGCACTTAGAAATTAAAATTAAATCAAATCTGTGCATTGTCAGAAAATCCGGTAGTTCCGGCGTGTATTGGGCGGAACTACCGTAGGTCCGGTAGTACCGGGCGCCCGAGCGGAACGTTTTTTCCAGAGAGCGCCCGGACTAAGACTTAGTCTCTCGGAAAACGGTAGTACCGCGGTTTGACCTGCGGAACTACCGGACTGCCGGTAGTACCGGGCACTCGAGCGGAACTTTATTTCCAGAGAGCGCCCGGACATTAACTTAGCCTCTCGGAAAACGGAAGTACCGCGGTTTTCCCTGCGGAACTACCGCATGTGCGGAAGTTCCGGACACCCGAGCGGAACGTTTTTTCCAGAGAGCGCCGAGAATAAAACTTAGTCTCGTTGAGATCGGAAGTACCGGGCTTGGGGCGGAACTTCCGGACGTCCGGAAGTACCGCGGTTTTAACGGCGGTAGTACCGCACTCATTGACCAACGGTTACTTCTGACTCTCTGACATAGCCGTTCTGACCGGTCAGCTAGGGTCCGGTAGTACCGCGGTTTTGCCTGCGGTAGTACCGGATTTCCTGATTTTTCAGGATTGTTTTTTTGTAACGGCTATTTGAGGTGGGTGAGGGTATAAATACACCCCCACCAGAACTAGGACGTGTTGTTGAACATCCATTGAATACATTTGAGCCTAGAGCAACCTCTCACACCTCATTCACTCTCTTGTGCATTCATTTGAGGTAGTTGACCCAAAATTCAAGTGCATTGCATTCTAGTTGATCCATTGAGCACTTGAGTGAGATCAAGCCGCAGTGGTCTATTCTCTTGGTGCTTGCCGGCACCTAGACGGCTTGGCGAAGCTTCGGTGATCTTCTCAAGAAGATTGTGAGAAGGCCCGGAAGATTGTGAAGGCTTGGAGCTCGCCTACCCGGAGAGGGAAAGGGCATCCAATAGTGATCGAGGTGCTTAGGCTCATTCGTGGAGCCGGTCCGATTCGTTCGGGCTTACCTCAACGTGGACTAGGGGAGACCGGCAAGTCTCCGATCACCACGGTAAAAAGTAATTGTGTCAATTGTGGTTTGCTCTCTTGTGATCATTTTCATTCAAGCAACTCTCTTCATTCATATCAATTGATTGCGTGCTTAGTTAGAGTAGCTATTGTTGTTCTCTCCCTTTCGTTATTGCTTCTAGTCAATTACTTGTGCTAGTGTTAGTGTTATCTTGCTCTATCAATCCATCAAGTTTAAAATTGCTAATTAGAATTAGACGAAAATTTTAAAACCTCCTATTCACCCCCCCTCTAGTCGGCCTCCTCGATCTTACAACCATTTGGTCAGCTAGATCCCTAGAACATAATCTCTGAATCAAAAGATTCCTTTTGGCTTATTTGCCCTGTTCTTCGTTCTAGGGTTTCCCTGTCAGAGGTTTCTTGAATCTTTTATTTCTCTTTGGGAGCTGGCCTGAATGTTGGTCTGGAGAGCCCTTAGATCATTGCTAATCCAATTGCAAAAGGTCATGGGCAAAGGAGGAATGAGTGGTGAATAATCTGAATTTTTCCTCTCACCATCCTATTTTCAGATTATAGGCAAGTTTCTCATATTCTTGGTCTCTCGGTGATTTTTCTTGTTGAGTGATGTCTCTCTGCTATTTAGAATAGGTGTATTCACTTTTGGCAAAGGGAAATTAACTGCAAGTCTTTTAATTGGTCAAAATCACGATTTTTGAGTCTTTCTGCGCTGTAGTTTCAGTCTGTTGGTCTGAAATTTCAGGGGGTCCGGTCTGACCGGGCTTTACTTGGCGGTCAGACCGGCCGGTAAGCACCGGTTAGACCGGCAACATTCAAGCGGTCAGACCGGCGGCAGGGTAGCGGTCAGACCGCCCAGACACTTGCAGTCTGACCGCCCCCAGTAGCTATGTGTTTTTTGGTGCTGATTCTTTTTGGACTATTTTCTGTTACATTACTCTGAGTTCTCCTCTGCATATTTCTCATTCGTCCAGTAGGCTCATCCGGAGAACACAAGTCTGTTTCTTCATAGATTTGATATCTATTGGAGAGAAGATTTTTGTGGATATGCTTTGGGAGGATAAGTTTTAAAGTCGACATTCACCCCCTCCCTCTATCGCCAATTGCGATCCAACACTGCAATTATTTCGCCCAATGGTTAGCGAATTGCATGCGTATCGTGCGTCCGTTGGGTGCAGGGGCGGAGCTCTCAATATGGCAAGGTATGGCGCTCGCCATACCTTAAATTCTCAGAAATTTTTACCCCCAAATCACTCTGTGCAAAGTTACAAAAAGGCCAAAGGGCCCATAGGCCATAGGAGTATTAGTATAGGACCACATAAAGTAGCAACCCAGGCTGCTACTTTATGTGGTCCTATACTAATACTCCTATGGCCTATGGGCCCTTTGGCCTTTTTGTAACTTTGTTGGCACATCCAGAGACCAGAGTATACGGTCGTTTACTCGTTTACGAGACTCGACGTTTCAACTTACTTCACGCCTTCACGGAATCGTCGTTTCGTCTTTCGTGTCCCCCCGTCCTGCGACGCCTTCACGGAATCTGGCCGTCTCTCACGGCGCCGCGGCCGCCCATTCACCGCGAGACGCGACTACGCGAGTGCGGAGTGCCGAGCGCGAGTCCTGGCGTCGACGCGTCGTCGTCGTCGTCGAGTCGGTGACGCGGCAGCGTCTCCGTGAAGGCCTGAAACAAATTAACAAAACGATCAGTCATCAGGTATGGCCAAAGTTAATCATTTTTTATTAGTCATTTGATATTTGGATTATTATTAATTACTAAATTAGTTTGTTTGATTAATTTATGATGAAGCGCACTAGCGCAGTGGCCATAAATTATTTAAGGATCAAGGATGTATCCAAAAGGAAAAGATAAGGGCAATGCCAAAAGGCCCAAAACAAGATGTACATATTGTAATTTTGTAGATGGAAAATTCGTTATAAATTAATTGGCATGTGCGCTTTAATAGTTTAATATACTTTGGTAAATAATTGGTGGTGGTTGATTGCAGATTTGAGGACCTTTTGGTCCGATGGTGGCACCTCCAATCTTTTTGCTGGTGATGGTGGAGCTGCAAATTTTTCAGATGTTCAAGTAGAGATTGAAGAACAAGAAGAAGAGGAACATGACTTTGACTTAGACGAGTATGAACAGGCTGTTGCCGCGATTGAAGAGGAGATGGAAAAGGAAAATGACATGGCAGCTGAACAAGTAGAAGAAGAGATTGAAAATGAAGTGGCAGCTGAGGTCGAAGAGGTAGAACCTGATGCACAGGTTGAAGGTACTATTATAACTCAGTTCAACCCGGATCACATTATCACTGATCCTGGACTTCGAATACCAATTGATCAATTTTCTGTGGATATTAGAAGTGAGGTTAGGAGGGCTTTCATAGCTAAGGGTCCAACTCAACCAATTGGTTATAATTTTCCGAAAACAAATGATAATAGATGCTTTCATGCAAGATGGTTCAAGAAACATCCTTGGCTTGAATACAGTGTGGAGAAGAATAAGGCATATTGCTTCTATTGTTACCTTTTTAAGCATGATTGCATGGATGAAAAATTTGGTCATGATGCCTTTACAACAGTAGGGTTTGACACTTGGAAGAATGCATACAAGGCACTTCCAAAACATGATGGAAGAACCCATAATCAATGTAGGACAGCATATGAAGATTTTGATAATCAAAGAACAAGTGTGAAACATAAGGTTACAAAATATACAAAGGATGCAGCAATGAAGTATGAAACTCGTTTGGATACATCATTGGGTATTGAGTTTTCTCACATTACAAGGCGAACCATTCCGTGGACACGATGAGTCCCTTACTTCTTTGAATAGGGGCAATTTTTTAGTCTATTGAACCTAGGCGCAATTGAAGTGTGTTATCACTCGGTTAGTCTATTGACTTCACTTGTATCTTTTTATTTATTCTAAATATTTATACTTATATAGTAGGTGACAATCATGATATGTTATATGTGTCAGAAATCTTTGCTACCTATGTTATCGATTTCGACATACCTTAAATTTTTTCCGTCCTCCGCCACTGGTTGGGTGATAAGTTCCAGTCGCCCAATGATTCGACGACTGGAGCCCATTTCTATAAAAAAATATTCGCGTAGATATATTTCTGTTATTTCAAATAAAATATAGTTTATTTATAAAAAAAGTTTCGCTGTTGGTGTCTACTCTTTTTTTCCTCTTCGTGTGGTCCAGATGGCAAACGCAAAATTGCTGGTCACGTGGTGGCTGGGGGTGGTGGCAAAATAGTGAGATGGGGAGAGGATGGCCAGCGAAGAATTTTGGACGTATCTAGCACTGTTGCAACCGTAAATTCCAATTCTGGCTCCCTGCGCACGCTAATTCCATTTCTAGCCCCCCGGGCGACCGTGTGACTCGCCGGCGGCGATACCTGTCCGGTCGTGCAGTCCCCGATCGCATGACTGCACTATAGCACGGTCATGCAGTCCAGGACCGCACGACTCTCCTGTAGCAGCAGTGGTGCGGTCCGGTACCGCATGGCTCTACTGTGCACCGGTCGTTCGGTCGGGTGGCGCATGTTTACACTCTGGCCTGCTACAGTTTTTTTAGGGTTTGCTCTATTTAGGGTTTCTATATTTAAGGTTTATATGCATTGTGAAGTTATTTAGAATAGAAATAATTTTGGATATATGAAATGGTGTATGAAAAATATGAATTTTATGTAGAGTCCAGTTTACTGCTTGTGTAATTTTTTTGCAATTACGAAAATTAAGAATTTTGTTAGGTAGGGTACGAACGAAATTTGTGTGAACTAATGATTGATCTATTTGTGATTTTCGTACATTGCTGACCGTGAAAAATATGTTCAACTGGCGATAACATTTTGCGATCATGTTATGTTGTTTTATTGGAAGAAATTTAATGATATTTTTTTTAGGACAACTGTGATAGGAACAATTGGACGAAAGGAAGGAAAGTGATATTGAACACGTGGAAAAAATAAATGCGAAAAAATGAGATCTTATGTTGATAATTAAAATAGACTTCATAATCAACATGGGAATGACACGGTGCACATGATTTGGTTACGTGCATAAGAAACAGAACAATGCACGATGTTCCAAAGCAAAGCAGTCCTACGATACATATGCGCCTTCTTGGCATGGAAATAAATTAGATATTGAGGGGAGTAGTGCGGAATGGCCAACCTACTGCGTAGATCGGGGCCATTTTCCCTTCCTTGCGAGTTCGATGTTGAAATCATCATATTCCTGTTTGGCCTTGGCCGCCATTTCTCGTTTGTTTCGCACTCCCTCTCGCGAGCCTCACGCTGCCTGCACGTGCACGCCTCGAGATGAGCTTGTGTCTCCCAATGTATACGCTCGGTTTGCTCGTATTGGCGATGCTCCTCCTCACGGATCTCGCATGCCCTTTTGTCATTCCACTCGTCATAGTCCAGAGTCCACTGGTCATGTGGGTGGATCTCTAGGTTGATCCACTTGTGGTAGCCACATAGCGGCTCCGGGGACTGCAGGCAGACGAGAGTTTGTTATTACGTACTGTTAGTTAGAAATAGTGGGGGAACACATTGTAAGTAGTTCTTACCGGCTGTCGATAGCTGATGGTGTCAAAACGGCAGTCAGGATAGTCAGATGAGTAGTTCCCACAACCCCAATAACGCATGCCGAGGCTAAGGCGCTGCTTTGACTTGAAGAATTTACATGGGTCTTTGCACCAGCAGAGGGGCGACGTCTCCCCCTCGGGGGAGTGTTGTGGTGAACATTCAGTTGGAACGTTTAGTATGGACATGCTCCTACGGGGGGCGTCGTTAGGTGGCTGTGACCTCGTGGCACGCTCCTCTTGTTTGGCCCTGGCCGCAACAGCCCTTGCTTGTTCCTCGTGAGCCGCAGCAGACCTTGCTATCTTGCGGGTCTCCTCCCATTTTGCGATCTTGCGGGTCTCCTCCCATTTTGCGATCTTGCGGGTCTCCTCCCAATTCTACATCAATTTCTCCCATAGCTTATTATGCTTCTTGTCCATCTCGACGTGGAGAAGGAAGGTATGATGTAGTGTTAGATTGTGTAGTATTATCTCGCAGATGCATTCCACCTCATTTTATAAGCCAAAGGGTAGGCATGTGATTTATTTTTGGTCACTGCGCAAAGCTGCCAGCTTTTGTCATGTCTCTGCGCAAAGCAGCCCTCTTTTGTCATGTCTCTGGGCAAAGCTACCCTCTTTTGTCATGTCACTGCGCAAAGCTGCCTCTTTTGTCATGTCACTGCGCAAAGCTGCGCACTTTTGTCATGTCTCTAGACAAAGCTGGCCTCTTTTGTCATGTCACTGCGCAAAGCTGGCCGCTTTTGTCATGTCTCTGTGCAAAGCTGGCCTCTTTTGTCATGTCACAGCGCAAAGCTGGCCTCTTTTGTCATGTCTCTGAGCAAAACTGACCTATTTTGTCATGTCACTACGCAAAGCTGCCCGCTTTTGTCATTTCTCTGGACAAAACTGACCTCTTTTGTCATGTCACTGCGCAAAGCTGCACGCTTTTGTCATTTCTCTGTGCAAAGTTGGCCTCTTTTGTCATGTCTCTGGGCAAAGCTGCCCTCTCTTGTCATGTCACTGCGCAAAGCTGCCCGCTTTTGTCATTTCCTTGAGCAAAGCTGCCGTCTTTTGTCATGTCTCTGCGCAAAGATGTCCTCTTTTGTCACGTCACTGCACAAAGTTGCCAGCTTTTGTCATGTCTCTGCGCAAAGCAGCCCTCTTTTGTCATGTCTCTGTGCAAAGCTGCCCTCTTTTGTCATGTCACTGCACAAAACTACCCTCTTTTGTCATGTCACTGTGCAAAGCTGCCCCCCTTTTGTCATGTCGCTACACAAAGCTGCCCTCTTTTGTCATGTGGTCACTGTAGTAAGTTATCTCGTTTGATATAAATAGCATGGTTAGGGTCCCATGACATTGTAACCAGAGAACCTTGTAAATCGAACAAAGAAGTACCTTCTCTTTCGTGGTGAAGCATACCATGTCGGAAGCTGAGGGGCCAGTCAGATATGGGTCACCGAAGGAAGACCTTCCCTTGGAAAGGAGGGATATCTTCAGTCCACACTTTCGCTTGATACCAAGCCGGCGTGCTCAACCAGTGTGGCCGAAATGCAAACACAATGAGGACACGGTCGTGCAGGTCCTGGAAGGCCATTTCAATGGCGGGCGACGTTTCTTCCTATGCCCACACTCCGTGGTACAAATTACTAATAGTACATTTTTTGTTATTGCTTAGGGAGCCTCCATGTTTACCGTCCTTTCCCGTAGATGGCGAAATGCGACTTCTCCCGCTGGATCGACCCTCCTCATGAACTGTATATTGTCAATTATGTAGATACATTATGGGATCGAATATTTGAGTTGGAGGAGCAAATCAAGACTTTCAATGAGGAGAACAACGACCTCCGCCAACAGATGCAACACGAGAGGGGCAACAAGGAGGTCGTGAACATAGGAAGCTCGTATGATCCCACATGTTGCTGCGCGAACCCTAGCTGCATATGTGTGTGCCACTACCACGACGGCCAGCCACGTCCGAAGTGGCCCCCTCAGCAATACTCCATGTGGGTGCCACGAGGCTCGTTTGGCATATAGGCAACGAGGTGTATGGTTGTACCTTCTACCAATACGCACAGTTTCTATGATATGGAGTAGAGAGAGTGATTAAGTTAGTAATGTGTTGTATTTTATTTCTTGTGTTCATTGTTGTGTTGATGGTGTGGCATTGGGACTATTGTTTTGATTTAATTTCTTGCTTGTAGTACTTTCTATATTTTCCGTATGTGCAATGTATGCGTTGTTTCGTGTTGTCAGTGCGTGACGCCTTCTTATTATGTGGCCTCTGTGAGTGAGGCCCCCCACTGAGCCTATAAGAGGGAGCCATTCCTCACCTAGTCCCCTACATTGTTCTCCTTCACCTCCTGAATTAGTTGTTCCCAATCTGTGTACCTTTCTTTCGTGCTCACTCCCCCAGACGCCGATATGAATCAGCTCAGCACCTCTTCATTGGCACCCACGATGATTTGCCCAAAATGCAACATGGTTGTTAGACGTAAGACCTCACACATGGCCGCGAATCCTGGGCAGCACTACTACAAGTGCCCCTTTTCACTCGGTGAGTGTGATTGTTTTGGGTTCGTTCAAATCATGCAGGTATGTCTCATGAAATGCAAGAAGCCCCCGGCGGTTGCCGATTCGTTGTGTGGGAGGATGAAATGGGCACTAGGACCGACATTATTCGTCATGAGAGAGTTGTCGTGGGGTGTAGCGACCCCGTCGAGATGCGCCATTGTTTCGATAGACTGGAGTGGAAAACTAATTTAATGTTGTGTGCTATTTTTTCTTGTGTTTATTGTTATAGTCGAGTTGTAGTGCTGGAGGTTATTCTCGTCTATTTTGGTAATGTTTTATGCTCTATTCTATGTCGAGTTTGTTGTTATCGTGTGTTGTAGTGCTGGAGGGTTGATCTATGCATGTGTAAAGCAAGCTGTAAATAAATAATTTGCACAACATTGCATAAATAATTGCAGGAAACCATGCGACGTTATAGAATCTGAATTACAAAAACTCATTTTGAATCTCATTGTCGCCTCCTCGGACGGCGTATGTGATCCTCCGAGAAGGTGAACTGGTAGGCGAGTGTGGTGCGTCTCGAAGGTCATACAGCGAGGCCTGCATCCGAGGTGGTCCTGCGTACGGCTCCATGGGGACTTGCGTTGGATGGCCGAAAATAGAGCTTAGCCATTCGGTCGACGAGGGGTCTACATCCTGCTGAGATGGTACAGCTGAATTAGGCCATGGGCAGCGATGTTAGTAATGAATAGTAATATCACAAGGCATTTACCTGGGTAGTTTGAAATGCGGATGACCCACCGTGAACTTCGTGGCCCTGTTGCTCCGTGTAAACCTGCATTTTTTTGGCAATGCGATGAGATGGCTTTGAAATAGACATGTTTAGCTTACTACGTTAGTGCATACCGGGGTATGCGGCTGTCCAAATGACGATGCCATAGGGAAATCGCGCATGTACTCATGCGCTGTGTATCCTTGATAGGTCTGCCCAAACCACATGTCTCGGTCTTGTAGGCTGGATTGCATGCCATGGGTGAACGCGGGCAATGCCACCTCCGGTTGTTGCACCGAGTCAGGGTCGCTCTCTGGAGTGAGCCCCCGTCAGCCTGGAGAGCACACTCGCTCCTCTGTCGCCCTCCGTGATGACGATGGCTGTAGCAACGTGCTATCCTGTCGCAAATGCTGTGAGAAGAAGATGTGGTTAGAGATAAATGACAATCGAGTGAATGAACAAATAGTTAGCAATTGTCCAACTTCCAGTCCGAAGCGCGTGGAGGACGAGCGAGCGTAGCTGGGCTGACCGCTGGATTACGATGGTCGTGCTGATGGTGCTGCTGACGACGGCGCGGAGGGGGTGGTGGTGCTTGACGTACTCCGTGACCGCGTCGTACAACAGCGTCATCTCTATGGCGACCACAACTGATGGTCCGTATCGCAAACCTAACGTCATCATAGATGTTGCACATTGAAGTGAGCAGGCGATCAATCGAATTTGCCCTCCCACGTTGCAGAACCTGAGCAGCCTCGGCGTGGATACGATGCAACCGGTCGAACTGCAGTGAAACAAAGAATGAGTTAAAACGTAATCTTGCATAGGTTAATTACATAGTAATCTTGTAGCGTCTCGTCGTGCCGTGCCGCTCGATGACGGTCTGGACCTGCCTGTATAGCAGCCTCATGTATGACCTCAACTGGACGCTGTGGCGATGCCCCAGTAAGCCTACTACGGGTGCGTGGAACGTACCACTCAAGGTATGTACTATACATGTCGAGGTCGTACGGCCGTGTCTCCTCCACAACCATCGTGTCCACCTGGTCATGCCACATGTCTGTCCACGGCCGCTGTATGGCTCACCAGTCTTCGTTCGCTCGCCCTCTCCTCGATTGCCTGCAAGTTAATTAAGACATTACACAATTAGTAGGGGCACAAACTAATGCATTAATTAAAGTTACCGTGTAATGACATACCGGTGGGTGCTGGGTGCAAGAGGGCGTCCTGCCAGGGGTGGGACATGCTGGTATAGGCCGAACTGCCTCATGACTCGCTGTGGGTTGTATGGCTCGACGAAGTGCGAGAACACCAAGTAGGCTGTGTCCGCACAGAGATGATAATCCATGGGGGCCGTGTCCATAATGAACCGTGGAGTCCATAGCCACCAGACTATGTCGGCCTCGTGGAGAGGCTCGAACATGTTGTGGAACTCCGGGTATACACGTCTCGGTCTCTCATTGGCCCACCGCAACTAACCATGTGTCCAACGCGTACCCATTGTGGGCCCATCAACGGGGTCGTCGCCATCACCTAGGTCGTAAAACTGCGGGTTGAACTCATAAGGGTGCACAACAGTACCAAAGTAAGGCCTGCCAACAGGGAGGTGTTCCCACGACCACAACTGAAGGAGAATGTAACAGACAGCTAGGACTGGCTCGCTGGCCGCAGTACGCTGCGAGGCATCACACAAGGCTCGGTATGTGGTGCTAAGAACTGCTGATCCCCAGCTATATTGTGGCACCTCACCAGGCCAGCCATCCGCCAAGGACTCCGCTAGGTGTATGTAGCTAGGCTGCACGGAGTCTCCAGTGGTGGTAGGGAACAAGACCCACCCGAACAGAAATAGCAAGTACGCAATGAAGTGCGTCCGCACCTCCTCATGTGTGTGTCTAGGATAGGTCATGTACCGATGAAGCCATCCATGTGGCACACCAGTTACGTTGTCCGGAATCGGATGACCGAACCGGTGACCCAGACGGACCTTCCAATCTACTGCCTTTGGGGGTGGCACTACAGTAGCACCACGGATGGGTAGACCTATAAACTTCGCCACGTCCTGCAGAGTAACTGTCATCTTGCCCCACCGGAAGTGGAAGGTGTAAGTCTCCGGCCTCCAACGATCAACGAGAGCGGACAACAATGCCGCATCAAACTAGAACGCATGCGATACATCCAACATGCGGGCAATGGGCAGCAGCCCAGTGTCCCACAGTAGTGGGATGTACCGCTAAACGAGAGGCCAGTGCTCTCGGGGGCTCCTAAGGATGAAGCTCGGAGGCCCGGCTCCCGACGACCACGATAGGCATCGGTGCCACTCATCCCAACGGGGGTCTAGCAACTCGTATGCCATCTCCTGCCAAAGAAGGAAAACAAGTTAGTCTAGATTGATGATAAAATGTGCAACAAATGACAACATAATTAACAACAAACGTAACGACAGGGAAACAAACGGAATGTACCAACACACACATAAAATGTGCACACGAATATGACCCACACAACAGGGAAACATACGGAATGTACCAAAACATACATAAAATGCGCACGGTAAAATGTTGCAAGCTAATGTGCGCGACATAGAGACATGGAACCAACAATGCAGCGTACAGCTCCTCAATAATGGAAGGGACCTCGCCAGCATATGGCAGAGTGCATCGCAATGCACAAAACACATGGAAGCAACAATGAGTACAGCAAGGAAACAAGCACCTTTCAATTTAATTTCTTTATTCTTGTCATGAACAGATTTAGGTTCTTTCTTTTTATGTTGCTCAAGCTCTTTTGCTACAATCTGATTTTCGCTCTCAGTATTCTCCTGACTTTTCTCTCTTCTAGCTCTAGCATGGTCATCTTTAACAATTTGTTCAGGGGTCATAGGATGCAGCACAATTTTCTTTCCCTTGAACATGAGAGAGTATTGATTATTCTTACCATGATGTACACAATCAGTATCGTATTGCCAAGGTCTTCCTAATAACAATGAACAAGCTTGCATAGGAACAACGTCGCAATCAACATAATCATGGTATGAACCCATAGAAAAATGTACTCTCACCATCCGTGTTACCTTCAACTTACCACTGTTGTTGAACCATTAAATATGGTATGGGTGGGGATGGGGTTTGGTTGGCAAAGCAAGCTTCTCCACCATATCCATACTCGCCAAATTGTTGCAACTCCCTCCATCAATAATTATGTGAATCGCGCGTTCCTTGACGACGCCCTTCATTTGGAACAAATTATGGCGCTGATTTTGCTCAACACGAGACACTTCAGCACTTAGTACGCGTTGCACTATAATGCTCAAATACTTGTCGGCATCTTCAGCGCCAACATGCTCCTCCTCATGTTCAGATTCATTATCATGTCCTGCAGGATCATTTGCAAGCATAGCATATGTTTCATCATCAAAATCACTAGTAGAGGAATACCCACCATCATCGCGTATAATCAAAACACGCTTGCTTGGACAGTCCCACATCATGTGTCCATAGCCTTTGCAACGATGACATTGAACGTCCCTCGTTCGTCCTGTCGAAGCAACCAAAGAGGAAGTTTTTGTAGAAAGTTGTGGTGCTGATTTGTGTGCTTCGGAAACTCGTGGCGCCGAATTTGACATAGTAGGACACTGCTTGTTGTTGGAGGGTAATGGTGGGGGCGCCACAGTGGATGAGGCAGAAGGTGTGCCGTCCATGAATTTGTGCGACCTACAGTAGGGTTAGATCGCGTTCTCGTCTGGCGTCCCTGCAATTCACATTCAGATTTGCAAGCAAGATGAAATAATCTAGTAATGGAGTTGTAATCTTTGTAATCAAGGATGTCCTGAATTTCTCGATTCAACCCTCCCAAAAACCTTGCCATTGATGCCTCCTCATTCTCAACTAACCCACGGCGCAACATACCAATATGTAATTTCTAATAGTATTCTTCCACAGACTTTGCACCTTGTTGTAAGCGTTGCAGTTTATTTAACAAATCACAAGCATAATATGAGGGAACAAATCGATGGCGCATAAGCAATTTTAAAGCCTCCCAAGTGTTAGGTATGTTGTTGGGTTGTTGACAGCAATGTTCTTTCCACCAAATAGAAGCAAAGTCAGTAAATTCACTAGTAGCAGCCCTAACTCGTCTATTCTCGGGAAAGTCATGGCAAGTAAATTTTTGAACAACAGCTAATTCCCAATCAAGATAACCATCAGGATCATATTTACCATTAAAAGAGGGCATAGTGAATTTGACCTTAACAAAAGCATCTTCGTGGTCACGTACCTCATGTCGTGGGGGTTATCTTCACATACCTTGTCGGTTAAAACGCAATTGTTGATGAGCTCGATCGTGGTTGTGGTTAGCCCTGCCCTAGGCCTCGGTATCACCCACAACGTCAAATTCGTCTTGTCCCTCTACCGTCGCAGCAGGGGGAATAGCAGACGAAGCTTGGGCAATCTCCTCAAGGCGCGCCATAATATCTGCCAAAGAAGTGTTAGTGACACCTTGTGCTCTCTCTCCATCGCAGCGAGCATTGCGTTTGTCTCAATCTGGGCGCCCTCAAGTTGAGCAAGTCGCTCATTGGTGACCCTGACATCCTCCTCAAGGCCCTCCGTACGAAGATTCATTTCGCGCCGAAAATGTTGTATGATTCCCTTCGTACGAGGAGTATGCAATGCATCCTGATCTGTAAACTCTCCAGAACCTGCCATTGTTAGAAAAAACACAAGAATATGTCCCTAACAAGTACTAGGGTATGGTGGTTCAAAAGTCACTCACACTCAAACCTTCTATCGAATTCTTACCAATTCATACCAAGCACACAGGGCGATCGGCAACCAGCGATGACAATATATCTACGAAGATTGCATGGAGCGATTGCCAGGTGAAGCTCAGCTTGTACGGTGTAGAAAAGGTGTAGCTGGGAAGGCTCAAGTTTGGTAGCAAGGAGTAGCAATAATCAATTCAGAAAATGCAAGCTCAAAAATCGTTCAACGCCGGTTGGTGCTGGTCCTAGGCTAGACCACACTAGAGACGCGAGCCTAGAACACAAATGAATACACCGCACAAAAACAAATTAGATGACGTTGCACACGGAGTTCAGGAGCTCGAAAAAGGATGTCGTCTGCACGGGGAACCTTAGAATCACTTGTAAAAGGTTCCTGTTATTTTTTAGCAAATTCTGAGAAACTTGAATTTTTCTCGGTTTGCGGGCCCGTTTTGAGGCCCTAAACGACGATTTTTTGGGGTCGAAGCTGCTGCGCGTGTTCCTGGAGACTTACACGAATCTAAAATCTCCAAATCTCGTTTTTTGGCTCTATCTTCTCATTTCCTTTCCAACGGATCAAAAAACGCCTCAATCGGAGGTCATATGCAAAAGTTACACTTTTTTCTTTTTCTCTCTTTTTTTCTTTTTTTTCACACACACGACGCGGTTGAATCTAAAACCGAGTCCTACTCCGAGTCCAACTAGGGCAAAGCCTCCCTAGAAATCGAGTCCTACTCCGATTCCAACTAGGGCAAGCCTCCCTAGAAACCGAGTCCTACTCCGATTCCAACTAGGGCAAGCCTCCCTAGAAACCGAGTCCTCCTTTTCTTCCCTCGCCGTGGCAGTTCGAATCCAACCGCAACGGTGAGACCAAAATGTGAATAGAACTTGAAACTCTAGAGGAACTAGACACTAAGACCAGCAAAGGACACGACGATGCAACCGAAAGTTCAACAATGCAATGTACTGAAAAGAAAAACTGTGAGGCTAAGACTGGTTTGGACAGGATGATCTACTGCTAATAATTTTTTTTTGGTTTTGTGTACTCTAGGTAAGGAAAAACAATCTAATCTATGGTAAACTGGAAATTCTCACCGAGCAACCTTGGGCTCTGATACCACTTGATGGAGACGAGGTGCCCGATCTTTCGATGAGATTGATAACTATCAATTCCGGTGGAGATGACCCTCACGATCCGACTACAACCGTACGACGACGCTTGCGCCTTAGCAATCGCTGAACCAACTCTGAGATGTTTTTGATCTAACTGGAAGCACGATCAACCTGAACACGAAGTTCAATCCCTGCGAGCAATCGAAGAACTACCAAGAATAAGATGTAGACAATCTGATATTGCGAATAATATTGAAGCATAGATGAAAACAAAGTTGGGATCCCGAAAAGCCGTCTTGACAGGTGGTCGTTCGACACAACTGAAGAGCAGAAGTTTGCACAATGGATAAACCTAAACTCAACGAAATCCAAGTCCTAGCAAGGGATACGGAGGCTCCTATATAGGGAGAACAACCAGGGGTGGCGTCCAAAGTGCACGCCCTAGGGTTACAAGGCCCATGGGCCCAAGTGGTGGTGGCGCAGCACCCTTTTGACTCGGACTCAGAAACCAACGTGGACTATTTTGATGATTGCGGCCGGCTCGGATGGAATTGGAAGATGAGGTTGGATCCGTTGGAAAGTAGACTTCATAAGCTTTCCATGAAGTACACGAACGTCCCAAACGGAGTGTATGACTAAGTTATGCCGTTTGCACTTGGTACCATCGCAGCAGTCCGAATCTGATTCCAGAACGAGTCCAACTCGAATTCGTACTTGACTTGGTCCCAAAGTGACGTGGTGACCTCCATTATTCCTTCCATGCATGTCCATGACTCCATGTCCCTTTCCTTCGTCCTTTCCTAGGTTCCTAAGCACGATTAAATCACTTGCATTAGGTAGTGGTCTATTCTCAATAATATATGAACCTAGGAATGAATTCACCTGGTAATTAAGTTGACGAGCACGAGCTCGAGTAAGTGGTCCTTGCAACACTTGCTGTGGATGAGTTGTATCTATGGAAGGGATGTTCTTATCATCCTCCCCTTCTTGCATTTGAGTCGTCCGCGACTCAAACTCGTCCTCTTCTCCCAAGTAGGGCTTCAAATCTGCAATGTTAAAAGTAGGACTAACCCTAAAATCTGCAGGCAGGTCAAGCTTGTATGCATTATTATTAATCTTTTCTAACACCTTGAAAGGACCATCGGCTCTTGGCATCAATTTTGATTTTCTCAATTCAGGAAACCTATCTTTTCGTAAGTGCAACCAAACAAGATCCCCAGGTTCAAAAGTTAAATGTTTCCTCCCCTGACTACCTGCAAGTTTATATTTAGCATTCATGCGCTCTATATTCTCCTTAGTTGTCTCATGCATTTTTAAAATCAATTCAGCACGCTGTTTAGCATCAGGGTTCAATTTCTCCAAAGATGGAATGAGCATTAAATCAATAGGAGCACGAGGAACAAAACCATAAACAACTTCAAAAGGGCACATCTTTGTAGTAGAATGCAATGAACGATTGTAAGCAAACTCAACATGAGGCAAGCATTCTTCCCACACTTTTAAATTCTTTTTCAACACAGCCCTAAGCATGGTAGACAAAGTTCTATTCACAACCTCAGTTTGTCCATCAGTTTGGGGATGACAAGTAGTAGAAAATAACAGCTTAGTCCCCAATTTAGCCCATAAAGTTCTTCAAAAATGGCTAAGGAATTTAGCATCACGATCTGAAACTATAGTATTAGGCACACCATGCAAGCGAATAACTTCACGAAAGAATAAATCAGCAATATTGGTAGCATCATCGCTCTTATGACATGGTATAAAATGGGCCATCTTAGAAAATCTATCAACAATCACGAATATACTATCCCTCCCCTTCTTTGTCCTAGGCAATCCTAAAACGAAATCCATCGAAATATCTTCCCACGGAACGCTAGGAACGGGTAAAGGCATATATAAACTATGAGGATTAAGTTGTGACTTAGCTCTTTGACATGTAGTGCAGCGAGCAACGTAGCTCTCGACGTCCTGTCTCTTCTTTGGCCAAAAGAAATGATCAGCAAGTATGTCCTCTGTTTTCTTCACACCAAAATGTCCCATCAACCCGCCTCCATGTGCTTCCTGTAACAACAACAAACGAACGGAACTAGCAGGAATGCACAACTTGTTGGCTCTAAATACAAATCCATCATTAATGACAAATTTATTCCACATTTTCCCTTCTTTACAATTCAACAGTATTTCCGCAAAATCAGCATCGTGCACATATTGCTCTTTAATAGTCTCTAATCCAAAAATTTTGAAGTCAAGTTGTGATAACATGGCATATCTCCTAGACAAAGCATCAGCAATAACATTCTCCTTTCCCTTCTTGTGTTTTATGACATAGGGAAAAGACTCAATAAATTCAACCCACTTTGCGTGTCTACGGTTCAGTTTTCCTTGACTTCGAATATGCTTTAAAGATTCATGATCAGAATGTATAACAAATTCTTTGGGCCATAAATAATGTTGCCAAGTTTCTAAAGTTCAAAAAAGTGCATATAACTCCTTATCATAAGTAGAATAGTTCAAACTAGGCCCACTCAATTTCTCACTGAAGTATGCTACAGGTTTGCCTTCTTGTAACAACACACCACCTAAACCAATTCCGCTTGCATCACATTCTAGTTCAAAAGTCTTATTGAAATCAGAGAGTTGGAGTAAAGATGCATGTGTTAACTTATCTTTCAATGTGGTGAAGGCGTTCTCCTGTGCGGCGCCCCAAACAAATGGCACGCCCTTCTTGGTAAGCTCATTCAATGGTGCGGCGATGGTGCTGAAATCCTTCACAAAGTGGCGGTAGAACCCAGCAAGTCCTAAAAAGCTCCGCACGCGTGTGACCGTGTTAGGAGTCGGCCAACTCTATATTGCTTCAACATTGGCTTGATCAACTTCAATTCCATATGGAGTAACAACATAGCCAAGAAACGCGATCCCTTGTGGAGCCTCCCTCCACGGCCCCAGCTTCTGCCTGGACATGCTTGCTAGCCTCCTGATCGAGCTGCCTCCACAAGGTGTCGAACTTCCGCTTCTGATTCTGCATACATAGCTTCTTGAACATCTTCATTAGGTCCTTCCTACGGAACCTTCTATGGAAGTTCACTGCAAGATGCCTCATGCACCAACGGTTCTTCAGATCATTCCACTGGAAGGGGGCTACATCCAATTCTGCATCGTTCGCAACGCATACAGCAAGCCTGCATTGCGGTCCGAGATGACATACACTTCGGGGAGATCTTGCACTATGGCCTGCTTCACATTGGCAAGGAACCAAAGCCAGCTATCCGTATTCTCATTCTCCACAATTGCAAATGCCACTGGGAGTAACTGGTCATTTGCATCAGCTGCAACTGCAGTGAGGATAGTACCCTTGTACTTGCCAGATAGGAACGTCCCGTCTATCGTTAGCACTGGATGGCACCAACTGAACCCTTGTATCGCCTGATGGAAGGCCCAGAACACTCTGTCAAGAATAAAACAATTCGGGCCCTCCGTAGGATAAACCCTCTCCTGCCTGTTAATGTACATGCCTGGGTTTGATTTTGCAATTTGCTGCAGCAATCTTAGGACCAGGTCGTACGCCTCCTCGTACGTCCTAAACATACGGTGCAGCACCTTTCGTTTCGCCCGCCATACCTTTTTGCAGCTGACTTCAAACCCCGCCATATTCGCTACATCTGCCACTAGAACCTTCGGAGAAATGGACACATCTGCCACGATGAGGTGGCTCACCAGCTCTGCAATATATGATGATGTCATGTTGCAGTGCCTATGTACTAAACCCGCAAGCTCGCAACTGTGATCATGCAGCACCGTTATCCGGAACTCCGTGCCAGCGCTCTTGAACCGCTGTGCACGAACTTTGCCATGACAGGACCCATCGACACACTTCACAATGTACGTGCCCGGGTTTGACCTGTGCACCCGATACGTCCGGCTAATGTTCACGACATATCTAGCAATAGCCTGTTAGGCAGCACTCTTATTACGAAAGCACTGCCCCCAAAATGAGTGTGGCCTCGCTGAACCCCCATTCTGCCTCCTCCGCCTGTGGCAGAACTAGGGATGCTGCTGCGTTGTTGTCCAGTCTGGATGACACGTATGCATTGTACGTGGTCACAACACCACCTACCACCCCACCAATTGTAGCTTCGCCATCGTCATCCTCTCCAGAACTGCCTATTTCCACATCCTCGTCCTCCTCGCTGCCCACTTCTTCCACCTGGTCCGCAAGGTACTCATGACAGTCAATACGAACGGCCCACCACCTCTCCCCCACACCTTCGTTGGCCTGGCAATTCTCCGCACGCCTCCTGAGGTCTTCATCACCCACTTCCTCGACCACATGTTCTCCCACAGAAGCATCTTCATGACCGCCGGAGAAGAACCCAGTCACTACATCTCCACCAGCGGCATCAGAACCAACCATGGCAGATGATTCTGTCCTCTCCACGAACTCGACATACACCATTGGCCTGGCATATATCGCAGCATCAGGGTTGCACACGACCTCCATGTAGTTGGCCCATGAGGCGTCATTGGTCACCTTCAGAAGTTGCCACATGCTCTCCCCTGCATCACCCACCATTGAGGCATAGACTGTCTTGATCCGTAACTTCTTTCTTGCAGTGTACCGATCGACCACTGAACGGACACACCTCCGTAGCTCAGACAAGCTCATGGCATTCAGACCGGGTGCCCAGATCACGGTCCAGTCACAATTTGACAGGTCCGCCCCATACAGCCCGTCGCGTACGAGACCACTCCCGTAGAATACGAACAAGTCTTGAATGTCAGCCATGGCGTACCTAACATAAGTGCATAATCAACCATCTTAGTACACAACATGCAATAATCGTACCATCAAACACCCACTACCGCACTTTAAGATTTACATGTTAATTTTGTACCTCTTCCTATGACCTACAATATCGATTAGTAATATTTTTATTTCTCAATCTATATTTTAGTTTTTATTTTCACTACTACTTTGTATTGCATGTTTTTCCAATTAATGCAAAAAAAACCAATTACTAATTTTTCTACATTTCTTTTCTAACTTTTACCTAATACAGGCTTTATTTAATTGTACTATAACTTTGTATTATTGTTATTCCTATTTTAATTCTAATGTACCAAATTTATTTTGAATATATTTTTACCACCTACCGCACTGTATCTAGTGGTTCCCTAAGTGTACGAATTGTATGTTTCTAATCCTGCTACTATTGTTATCACCTACAAATGCTCTAAGATAAATATGTACTTTCTCAATGTCTACACATCTACAAGTTCATATTTTCACACAAAATGAAACTACATTACAATACGTATTTTCACAAAAAACAAAGTACAACATTACATACACTACAATACATCATGCCTAACATATGGAAGATTTCCTACAAATACATAGCGTATCAAAGATTGACATAAAATAACATTAACAAAAGACGGTTTGCTTAATTATGGATTAATAACATACATAAATTATAGTTGCACGGGCACAAGACTTACCTCTTCTTGAAGCTCACGAGACGATCTACAACTTTTGTACTTGCCAAATCCGCTGATTCCAAATGAAAACAACTGAAATCTTCGTGTTT
Organism: Dendrocalamus latiflorus; assembly: GCA_017311315.1. Lineage (NCBI taxonomy): Eukaryota > Viridiplantae > Streptophyta > Magnoliopsida > Poales > Poaceae > Dendrocalamus > Dendrocalamus latiflorus. The sequence goes on from CM029638.1 coordinate 26,021,353, forward strand.
TCGCTCCTCACTTCCTGCTCCCTTCCTCGCTCTGTCTTCACTCGAACCAACTGCAAATGAGCTTCCTGGCTTGCTATGAGACCATACACGCATGGGAATGAGCTCTTTATCTGTGCATTCATCACTCACGGAGAGGGGCCATGGGAGTGAGCTGCAGACACGTGTGCGAGCTGGCGTGAAAAATGCTAGGGAGACATTGCTTTCAGTGGACGGATTTGACAGGAGCCGAGACGTGCGGTCGGGAGGGCGGTCGTGCGGTCGGGACCGAGTCATGCGGTCGGAAGAGAATCATGCGCTCAGGCACCGCGCTGCACAGTCGAGTCATGTTGTCCGGGACCACACGACCTAGCTACAGTGCGGTCGTGCGGTCCCCGACCGCACGACCGGCCAGGTGTTGCGCCCAAGAAAACTCGCGGTCGGCAGGGGGGCTAAAAGTGGAAAAACTATGCTCAGGGGCTAAAAACGGAATTTCAAGACTCTATAGTGCTACATATGTCCAAATTTCGCCAGCGAAAGGTAAGACCCGTGGGAGTTTATTGGAACATTTTATTATGTGTGGTTTGACAAAATATAAATTTAAATATGTAGTTTTGATAATCTATTTGTAGTTTTTGGATTTACTCTAATAAAAAAATTGACACCATTGGCACAAATCAACCGGACTACTAGAAATTGATGAATGTTTTTTTTAAAAAAATCAATCGAATTTTTCACCATTCGATCTGCAACAAGATCCATGCCACAAGCCCTTCTAACTTCGGCGTGGCCGCCCCGTCTGAGCGCACGTGAGCACTGCCACGGGCAAAGCCACGTCACTGTCGCCGCCAAACACCCCTCCACCGCATGCCTCTTCAATGAGGACGACGACGCCGGCAAGACGGTGTGACGGCCGCAACGGATCCACACTGGGAGGTAGAGGTGGTAGCAGCGGCGCAGTAGCGGCGGCGAGTGGAGGTTAGTGTGGCAGTTGGAGGCTATAGGGTTTGGTCTTGCTTCGTTTTGATAGGTGTGGGGGCTAGCTCTTTTGGATTGACATCCAATAGGTCAGAAATCTGAGGGAATCAGTCGACTGAGTGATAAACAAGCCCCAAAATCAATATATCGTGACACAATTCCAAATCTAAATTTGATAGACAAATGAAAAAAAAATGATTCTACTGAAAAGGAAGTCTGAAAAAAAAAGGAAAAATACCCGACAAAGTAATTTACTGAAATGTCTGTTTCTTGTGCTGTGCATCGATATTAGAGCAACTTTTGTGAGTTGCTTGGTAGTCTCATCTCATGACCTAACCAAATTTTGGCAGATTGCACTTTAATAACCTTTTTTTTAATGCATCCACCTTATCCTTGCTAAAAAAAACTTTAACACAAGTTAATCACCCATCCCATCATGTCATTAGTTTCAACTTGGACTTGTACACCCAAGTGCTCAATTTGGGCTTCTCCAAGATAGGCTCACAAGAACCTTCGCATCAAGAGCAAGCAATCAATCTTAAAGCCCTTACGTAGATTCTAGAAACCGTGATGAACCTTCTGCAGGTAACCGACAAGCATCACAGAAAAACCTTGGACAATTAACACCGAAAAGTCATCTATGCTCACTGGTTACAGCCAAATGGTCAGCCAAAGTGAAGTTCTAAAAAAAGAATTTTTTGTACGGATAATCCATTTTTTATTCGAAAATACATAAATATACCCGTGGGAAAATTTTTTACAAAAATATGCTCCAGTCGCCCCCCCCCCCCCCCACATTGGGCGACTGCCACCTTTCGCCCAACCAGGAGGCGACATTTAATAAATGTGGAAACCGTTTAGCGACTGCTCCAGTCACTGTACGGTTGAGCGACTGCAATTGCAGTCGCCCAACGCTAAAGTGATAGGGGGGTTTTTAGGACAGCACACTTATCTGCCGCCCAGTACCACCAACCACTTTTTCACTCATTCTGCGCACAGAGAAGAAACGGGAGAAGAAGTGAAGAGGAGGAAGGGGAAGAAAAAGAGCGGGAGAAGAGAGGAAGAAGGGGAAGAAAAGGAGGTGAGAAGAGGAGTCCTCCTCAGGGTTGAAGGAGGAGGTGAGGGAGGAAGGAGTGGAAGCTATTTCATCCATTTGGATCCAGGTATGTATTTGCACTATTATTTACATGAAATGTTGGTGTTAGTAAAAAGTTTAGATGTAGAAAATGTAGTATGGAACATTTAGTAGTATAGAAATTTTAGCACACTTTTTAGTATAGAAAGTTTAGTTTAGTGTTGAACGATGTTATTTGACATGTCGTAAATTTGAATCATACATGCAGGCCTACATCATCAATGACCACTACATTGAGAGTGTATTACGGTGCTGGAATTATTCGTGAAGGTCCGAATGGTGTGGATTTGAGCGATTTTCCGGAAGTCACTCTCGTACTTCCGGATGACGACAATGCTCGAATGACAGATGTGCAGCATTGGCTGACCCGGAGTTTTTCATTGGACCCCGAGGTGTGCAGCGTCGTCGTGCAAGGGCTTTGGAGCCGGTCTCCCACGGACATCAGATGGGAGTTGAAGACATTGGTGCGCTCTGCTTCGTGGAAGGGCTTTGTGCAAGGGTGACGGCGCCGTGGATACAAGTGTGTCCTGCTTATGCAACCGTGCTCCATACAAGCAGCTGCGCAAGCTCGTGCGTCCGCCCATGCTTCGGGAGGTGCTAGCAGCTCGGGCGGGCCGCACGTTGGCGGAGATGATGAAGTTGCTCGTGATGAAGCCGATGCGGTACATGGAGGAGAGTTACAGCCGTCAAGCCATAGAGAGGGAACTGGGCAAGCCGATGAAGGAGAACATAATGAGTACATCGTGCAGCAGATGGACTATGATGACCAGAGGGCATGGGTTGAAGAGGAAGCTGTAGAGGAGGACGAGGAGGACAGTTCCGATGATGATAAAGTTCCTATCCCCCAGGAATGGAACCGGTTTAATGCGGAGGGTGTTTCCGCACATGATGAGCATGAATCACCATGGGAGTACCATGAGACAGAGGTTCGGTTGCATGCTATGTTTGCTGACAAGGAAGCACTGCAGGATGCCATCAAGCTTTGGGCCCTTTCAATGCAGCGGATATTTCGCGTCGTCAAATCAAGCCAGGAGCAATACACTGTGAAGTGCGAGGAGGCTGGTTGTCCTTGGAGGGTGCACGCACGTAGACCCAAGTATGAGACTCACTGGATTGTGTCCAAAGTGGAGCCGCACTCCTGCATTCTAAACACTGTCTTGGCGAGGCATCGTAACCTGACGTCCGGATTTATAGCCAATTTGATGTATGGGGAGATAGTGGAGAAGAAAGACATTGCGGCCACGCATATTGTGGTAGCTATCGAGAATAAATTCAAGTATAAAATTAGCTACGCGAAGGCGTGGCGTGCCAAGCAAAAGGCGTTGGAAAAACGTTTTGGCACTTTCGAGGCGGTGTACGACAACCTTCCTCGTATACTTAAGGTGTTGCAGCAAAGGAACCCGGGCACGTACATTGCCGTGCACGACAAGCCGTCCATAAGTCCACCGGGATTTGCAGTGTTGCAGAGAGCATTGTTTGCATTTGGTGCTAGCATTGAAGCATTCAGGCACATGCTGTCAATGATCTCAGTTGATGGGACCTTCTTGACAGGCAAATACAAAGGGCAGATCCTTACGGCCATAGGCGTTGACGATAACAATCAAATATTGCCGCTGGCCATTGCATTTGTGGAGAGTGAGAATTATGACAGCTGGCTGTGGTTTCTCAGACATGTGAGGCCTGGAGTTGTAGGCACCCGTCCTGGTATGTGCGTAATCCATGATCGCCACGCCGGTATTATGAAGGCTATAAGAAAACTTCAAGAAAACCCCGAGGAGACCTTTCCTTGGCCAGATATGAGGAACCGGTGGTGCAGTCGTCACTCAGGGGCAAACTTTTTCAAGCAATTCCCGAAACAATCTTTGATGAAGCTATTCAAGAGGCTGGCTAGGCAGAACCAGCAGAGGAAATTTGATGCTTTATGGGGATTGTTGGATGAGCACACCAGGAAAAACGTCGAAGAGAGGAGCAAGGAGCCGGTCACTCCTGGGGCGGCACAACCGCAATGCTTGCTAGCAATCGATGAGCCTAACCCAAGTGGTCCAAGAAGGAGGAGCTCACGAAACATCAAGAGCTTCTCGTAGTGGATTGAGGGGGAACCATTGGAGAAGTGGTCGCTGTTGCACGACACGGATGGCGCAAGGTACGGAATAATGACAACTAACCTTGCCGAGGTCTACAATTGGGTTCTTAGGGGTCTCCGTTCTCAGCCCCTTGTCGCCATCGTGGAAGGTGTTCTTCACAGCACAATCCGCTACTTCAGGGAGAGGCACGCGAGTGCCGCACTTCATGCGGCCAATCCCGGAGCCCTGTATTCGTCAAAAATTATGGCGTACATAGAGACGAAGGCACAGAAGGGTCAATTGCACACAGTGCATGTCATGGGCAACAGGGAGCATCGTTTCGAGGTGATACTCCGTGATAGAGCCGGATTTGGGACGGCTCGTTCACTTATTACTCACGAGGTATGCCTTGGAGATCATGCAAACGAACCTAGCTGCACGTGCAATAAGCTTCAGTTGTTACACAAGCCATGCTCTCATGTCCTCGCTGCATGCGGGACCGTGGGCATGGATCCTTTCAACTTCATGTCCGAGTACTTCTTTAAGGAGAGAATACTGCAAGCTTGGTGTGGGGAGCTCCGGGGGTTCCGGGTGGTGGGAAACTTCGCCACTTTGGACATTTCAGCGAGGACCTGGGTTCCGGATGTTACCATGCTGAAGGGTGGGAAGGGTCGATGACAGAGCCGACATATTACAAATGACATGGACGAATCACAAGCTAGAACATCTGGTGCACGTTGTGGGCGATGCGGTCAGGAGGGGCACACAGCTAGACGATGCAACACATGTCCTGATCAGTAGTTGTTGGAGACTACAGCTAAATTTCATGTACCATTTGTAAAACTTGTATGTTACATTCGTTTTCTGTAATGTAGTTGGTGTTGTGCTGGTAGCTTAGTATTGCTCTATCGACTTAGTTACTAGATATATTTGATGTTCGTTAAAATGCGATAACAACCAATCCATGACATGCTTAACATGTATTTGCTGAGTGAGATGACAAAAGAGGCCAGCTTTGCCCAGTGACATGACAAAACGGGGTAGCTTTGCTCAGTGAGATGACAAAAGATGGCCCAGTGACATGACAAAAGAGGGCAGCTTTGCCCAATGGCATGACAAAACGGGGCAGCTTTGCACAGTAAGATGACAAAACGGGGCAGCTTTGCCCAGTGAGATGATAAAAGAGGCCAGATTTGCCCAGAGAGAAGACAAAAGAGGCCAGCTTTGCCCAGTGACATGACAAAACGGGGCAACTTTGCTCAGTGAGATGACAAAAGAGGCCAGCTTTGCCCAGTGAGATGACAAAAGAGGCCAGCTTTGCTCAGTGAGATGACAAAAGAGGGCAGCTATCGGAACCCGGAGCGGCAACTCCAGGATCTTCTATGTAAATCGCACTAGTCCAGGATCAGCTAGTGTACACAGTGAACAACAGAGATAAATATCAACCATAATGACATTTATTAATTAAATATAGGCATAATTGCCAAAGTTTACATCCACGGCGCATAAGCCAAAATTTAAACATAAGCAGCGGAAGAAAAACCGAAGCGGAAGAAGCCCATTGAGCCTGCCCACAGGCAAACGACAGTAAGACGCGGCCTACTCGTCCAAGTCTTCACCGTAGTCGGAGTCGTCTTCCTCTGTGTGGAGATAGCAAGGTGAGTACAAACTTGTACTCCGCAAGTCACACGGAGAAATGCAATATAATGATAAAGGCAACAAAGGAAGACTTATAGGGTTAGTTTGCATAAAACAGCATTTAACGAAATACAGTAGATAGATTGAAATTGTTGAATTTAATACAGTAAGTAAAACAGTACTTGTATTTGAAAATAATACCGTCAGTGCAGGCTCCGACCAAACACCAACCTATCCACGGGCATCCCACTCGGACCATCTTTTCCAAAAGTTCACGTATGGATTCCATCCATCCACACGCTTTTTACTGCGCAACTCTGATGGATTCCATCCATCCACCAGGTTTCAGTCTCTCATGGATTCCATCCATCCGCAAAGTTTTCAAAAACATTTTTGAAAAACAAAGTCTAATCCATGAAAAACTTTTACTCAGCATGCCCATGACCGTGGGCACGGCTATCCAGGATAGATTATACACTCTGCAGAGGTTGTACAGCTTTACCCACAAGACACGATCATCACGTTTTACCACTAGATTACACACTTCCTTAGGTGTGCAGTTAGAAGTCGTGACAAGGCCTTTACAATGCAAAGCCATCAACCTGGCCAAGCCTCTAAGGTTTCACCCCAGTAAGGAATCCACCAGACCGGGACCCCCTCTTGAGCCGAGTGAGACTTCTCATGGCCTACGCCACGCTCACTTTCAACCTACGAAATGGCTCAGGTTGGGACCTGCAAATTATTCAGCCAGGGTTGTCCCATACCAGCCTTGTGGTAGTACGATAGGGCTTTGCAACAGTAGCTCACAGACCGGTCCTTAATTGACTTAGGCCCAACCACATACCCCTATGCACGACAATCAACCACTGCGGCTCCGACCAACAGGGCATGCCACTATTCAAACCAATTGCCTAAGTCTAAACCAAGTTTTATATTTGTTTTCAAAATAATTCATAAACCTCCTTGACTCACCAAAGTCAAGAGTACATTTAGGGAACTTATCATTTCATGTGAAAAGCTCATCATTTTATGTGAAAAGGTATCCCCAAAACAAATATTACAACTATGCAGGTCTAAGCATTTGATAAAACGTTCTCTAGTCAATACTAATGTACTAACTAGGGTTTGATCTAGGGTGACAAGGTATCAGGGAATTCAATGTCAAAGGAGGTAATAACAAACAGGAATTAACTAAATTTAAAACTGAATTGAAATACGTTGAATAAAAATATGCATGCAATATAATTTAAAACAACCTCAGCGCCCCTTGTGGCCCATGGACCCAGTCTGCCACCTCAGCAACCTCAGCAGCTCACGGGGCAGGAGGGAGCCAACGCGGCTGCCACCGGGCGGCCACGTGGCGTCCACGCTGGCACAAGCGGCAGCTCCGTCCGGGCGCACGGGGACTGGGACCTCGCCGGTGAGCGGCGGCACGGCTGACGGCGGCGAAGGCAGGAGTGGGGAGAGGAGGCCGAGGGCAACACGGGGGTGGCTCGGGGTTTACCGTGGGAGGCCGGAAACGGGCCGGCAGCGAGGATGGCGGCGGCGTGGCACGGGTCTCCCGCGGCAGCGGTGTTCCGGCAGCGAGGAGGGACGGCCGAGGGGTGGAGGCGGTCGGGGGAGACGCGATGAAGCCCGGGGCGGAGTCGGCCGGGCGCGAGGAGGGGCGAAGCGGAGGCAATTGCTCGCCGTTGTTGGCGGCAGCGGCGGAGGCGGGTGAGCACGACGCGGCGGCGGTGGAGCGGCCGGGAGGGAGAGGGAAGTGGCGGGGAAGGTGGAGTGCGGAGAGGCGCAGCTCGAGGGGGGTTCTTATAGGGAGAAGGAGAGGGGGCCGGCGGCGATTTCTCGCCGGAAATGGCGCGGGACATGCGGCAGTTACGGCGGAGATCGTGCGGGAAGGTGGGGGAAATGGGGGCGTGGGCGCGTGGATGGCGGAGGGAGTTGGCGCGCGGATTGGGGACAAGAAAGAGGGACGGGGCAGGCGGGTGCGAGAAGGCCGGCGGGGAAGATGGGGGCGGCGCGGGAGGTAGGGGAAGACCTTGCGAAGAAGACGGATCTGACGGGCGGGGTCCACACGCAGCGAGAGAGGGGGCGAGGGGTGGCTGACGGGCGGGGCCCGCGGGCAGAGAGAGTCGGAGGGAGGGAAGAGGGGCGCCGACAAGTGGGGCCGGGCGACCAGAGAGTGGGAAAGGGAGAGGCGCGGGCGGCCAAGATGAGGGGGAAAGGGGAGACTGGGCGGTTGAGAGCAAGGAGGGGCGGACGGGTGGATGGGCCGAGGCGCGTGGGGGCCGAATGATCCAGGCCGGACGCGCGGCAACCGGGGAGGGGAGGGAGGCGGGATCGGCCGGGCCGGCGTGGGTGGAATCCGGCCGTCCACGTGGCGGCCGGAGGAGAGGGGGAAAGGAATTTATTTTTTTTTATTTTGATTTCAGATTTTGGAAATTGCCAGAAATTCATTTAGCCTCAGTTCCAGAAAATTTCAGAGAATCTCCTGGAGACATTTTGGACTTAATAAAAATATTTTCAACTAATTTTGGTATTTAATTTTCAAACTTTAAAAATACTTTTAATTTTAAAAATACATTTTAGCCTCTAGAAAATCCAGGAAACCAAATAAAATCCAAATAAATCCAAATAATTAATTTGACATAAGATTTCTATAGAAAATCAAAATATTATTTTATTTAATAGTATTTTTAGGTTTTCACTTAAAATTTTTTAAATCCAATTTTTTTCAAAAACAGAAATCTAGGCAACCCAAAATACTTATTTTAATTTAAAATTATATTTTAACATTTTTATTTATTTATTTTAATTTTAATAAAAACCTGGGCTGTTACAGCAGCTTTGCCTAGTGAGATGACAAAAGAGGCCAGTTTTGCCCAGTGACATGACAAAACGGGACAGCCTTACTCAGTGAGATGACAAAAGAGGGCAGCTTTGCTCAGTGACATGACAAAAGAGGGTAGCTTTGCGCGGCGACCAAAAATAAATCACATGCCTACCCTTCGCCTTATAAATTGAGGTGCAATGCATCTGCAAGAGAACACTACACAATCTAACACTACATCATACCTTCCTTCTGCACGTCGAGATGAACAACAAGCAGCTAAAGGAATGGCAGAAATTCGCAGACAACATACGGGAGAAAATTACGAAGAATAGGGAGGAGTCCCGCAAGAAGGCACAATGAGAGGAGACCTGCAAGATAGCAAGGGCTGTTGCGGCTCGCGAGGAACAAGCAAGGGCTGCTACGGCTACGAGGTCAGCTCTACGCAATGAGCGGCTGCGTAGCAACAACCCCATCCCGGACGTCCCCACCGAGCGTTCGCCGCAACTCCCACCTGAGGGGGAGACACCCCCCCTTTGTTGGTGCGGGAACACGTGCAAGTTCTTCAAGTCCAAGGAACGCATCAGCCTAGGTATGCGTTACTGGGGTTGCGCAAACTACTCCAGTGACAACCCCAACCGCCGTTTTGACACCTCAACCTATCGGCAGCCGGTAACGACCACATGCACCATTTTCCCCTACCTTTTCTCCTTCACAGCACGCACTAACAATCTCTCCCCTGTATTTACAGTCTCCGGAGCCCCTGTGTGGCTACCGCAAATGGATCGATCTTGAGATCCACCCTGCGGACCAATGGACCCTCGACTTCGAGGAGTGGAATGTCACACGGGAGAAGGAGTTGCTGGAGGAGGAGCGCCGCAAGAACGTGCACACCTTGCGTATACAACGCGAGACGCAAGCTCATCTCGAAGCGTGAGAGAAAGAGGGAAATGGCGGCTAAGGCAAAAGAGGTCGCGGAGGAGTTCAACGCCGAGCGGGCAAGGAAGGGAAAGTGGCCCCGGTCCACACAGTAGGTCGTACGAGCAATTGGGTGGGTTAGTCGCATATCATGCTATATGTTATGCATGTAATAAAAATGTACGCGGCATGTTACTCCCAACTGTATTATGAAGTTTATTTCTATTTCACATAAGGTTATTATCTCGTCTGTTCGCATTCAATGATTCAGATAGCAAGTCATTTAACAATATTAACATACCAGTTCTCTCCGTACACTAATTCTCAATAACATTAAGATATCACTTACCACTGTATGTATCGAACGTTCTACAGTCAATCGTTCTTAAAAAAATTTCCCAAAATTTTTTATGCACCTACAACATAAACTTTTATTACAACTACACCACATTTTTTCCCAGTTTAAAACTACAAAATTGACAAAACTCTAAAAAATCACGGGGGACTGAGTAAAGTTCCCCCCTATTGGGCGACTGCACTACAAGTCGCCCATCCATGACTACATGATAGTCGCCCAATAGGAAGGCGACTGCATGATAGTCGCCCAATAGGAAGGCGACTGATTGCAGTCGCTCGAACATAGAGCGACACAAATTTTGTCGCCTCCCAGTTGGGCGAAAGGTGGCAGTCGCCCAATGGGGGGCGACTGGAGCCTATTTTTGTAAAAAAAAATTCCACGGGTATATTTATGTATTTTCGAATAAAAAATGGATTATCCGTGCAAAAAATTCCTAAAAAAAGTAAGGCTACAAAGGTGAGGTTGAACAATGAGCCAGACTAAGAAAGTTGACGCTCTACGTTTAAAATAATAAAAACAAACACTTGCCTAATGCCACATTCGTATTAGCTTCTGCTTATGGCTTACCTAATTTTTCGAAACATTTTCTCCACTTTTCACACTATCATCTTACTCCGGGAATAAAACTGAGGACCACATGTAACACCTCGGCCCTCCACAGGGCCTAAGATGCTACCATCACTCACTTACCATCTCAACTATGAGCAACCAACATACAAATATACTATATTAGCAGTAAGCCAACTAACTTCATATTGCACATAATTGGAATGTAAATAGAACTCTGAACTCCATGACCATGGAGACCCCCTTCATGGCTCGCAAGTAAATTGAACCAAACGGTGAACCACAAAGGACTTAACACTAAATTAAACATAAAAACTCAGTGCAAGGCTAAGCTGTTATTTCATATGTACAGTGCCAAAAGGACTATTCCCATTCCATACATGTCGACATCATTCACCTAAAAACAACAAAAGAGTAAGGGTGAGTCCGGAGACGCAGCAAGTACATGATAAAACAGTAACCGCACTTTTGCAATTCAAACGAGTTTATGAACTGTGAGCTGTAAATCAACTCTATAACTGTAAACTATAAGTCACATTTGTAACTGTAAACTGTAAATCAATTCTATGTCTGTAAACTATAAATCAATTCTACGACTATGAATTATAAATCAAATCTGTAGCTGTAAACTATAAACACATTCTATGTCTGTAGATTATAAATCAATTCTATGACTATAAACTGTAAATTAAGTTTGTAACTGTAAAATCATAACTCACTGTAACCATATCACTTTCTCTGTCACTTTCATGCAATGTAATACCATGCAATGCATCTGTAACTGTAACTTATACCGGTATAGCGAAGGTACATCCGTCGATGTCACCCTCTTCCTCTATTCCGTGGAGGTGCCTATCTCTGTAGGTTTTATTCAAAAGCACTCCGGACTAGTCATATAACTTTCTCACCGACCTACCTAACTCTTATGCATGATGCAACATTCTCTAAATGTGGATGTCTAATCATAAGCAGTACTCATCAAGGTATGATTAGCCCACAATCATATACATTATCTCATAAATACTATAAATCATAGCATGGAAACACGAATAACAAACATTCGCATAGTTCACTGTTCTACCATGCACTTCCCTGTTAACCGGCGGATGGTGCATAGACGGCACCAGACTCGAATTGCCACCTGAACAAGCATTAATCATTTCAATTCATTGCTAATGCTATACATTCATATACGAGCAAATGACATCGCTCTAACACTCAATCCGACACAACTAATTCCTGTCCCACCAGGCAACTTCCCATTGTCCTGGTGCTTAACCAATCCAAACATTTAGCGATTTCGTCACTTAACTCGCGATCGAATTCTACACGCTAAATCTCCCTTCATCCCTTCCTTCTCTCTTTCCCTCTCCCACCACGGATCAGCCAGATCGACAATGGTAACACCGATTTCACCATCCCAGCATTCATATTAATAAGCGACATCTTCTTGGCCACACGAATCAATTCTAACAATCGGCATAATGACTTATGCAAAATTCGGTGAATAAGCAGGGAGAAGGGTTTTCGAGGCATTACCCTAGCCCCGAGCGACTAGATCGGGGTACTATCTTTTTTTTCCTTAGCCAATCTGACAAAGCTGACGACGGGTCAGACTTTCCTTTTCCCTTCTTCCTCTTTTCCTTCCTCTCTTATTTCCTTTTCTCCTCTCCTTTTGCTTTTTTCCTTTCTTCTTCCTCTTCCCCTTTTTTTCTTTTCCTCCGGTCGGCCGACTCCCTCCTCTTTTCTTCTTCCTTCCCTTCATGGCCAGCTCCTCCCGTTCCTTTCTTCACTCTGACGACCCCCTCTCCTTCCTTCTCTCAATCGGCGGTTCCCTCCCCTCTCTTCCCTCTGCTGGCCGACTCTCCCCTCCCGACCTGCCCTGGCTCTCCCCTTACCTCCCTCTGTGTGTGACGTGCAGCGCACAGCCGAGCAAAGCAATAGGGGTAGCGACAAGCCACCAGGCAGAGCGACGGCAACAACAAAGGACAAGGAAGACGAGACACAACCGAGCAACGGCGCTAAGCAACAGAGGCGCGTGTCTATCGATGGCGACACACAGGTGACAACAGCGCTGGGCGATGGCGACACGCCAGCAACAAGGGATAGGGACAGTGGGGCACGACGGCACCAACGGTAGCAAACGCAAGGGAGAGGCAGCGGCAACCGGGTGAGCCCAGGGGAGGAGCAAAACGAGTTTTGCTTTCCCTTGTATCTCTCTTATAGGCACTACGTGGGCCAGACTAGGCCTCATCCGGCCTAAGCATTACACCACAAGTATATCACACACCCACTGCTCACTCCCGTCGCACGCACACATCTCTATTTTACTTTTTCCACTGCTCGTCCCCTCCTAAAAACCACTTCTTTCGGTTATTACTATTTATTTTTAACCATAAACCATAGATAAACACCATCCGAAAAAGTAAATACGTACACCCCTTAAGAATAGATAGGTAACTAAAGTTAGGCGTAGCCACTCTGCAGCAAAGCAACTTCAAGAAAACATGAACAGCAAGGGGCATACAGCAGTATTGAGCAAGTTTGTATGCCTGGGGTGGGACAAAGATTGTAGGCAAGGCATCTTTTGCCAATATTGGTATTTAATTGGAAAGTTGGGGCATATATCCATACTGATTTTACAACCTCAAACATGTGACCAGAGCTATAATTATGCAATCATCTCAATAATTACTGCGATGCCTAAATGATTGATGATTTTCAAGCCGGGCTGGAAAAAATGTATGCTCAACAACCAATCTCACTGCTTCCAAAAACTCTCCAAAAACTATCTGAGACAGCGCCGCTTATTTCTCCTGTCAAGAAAGGCAGTGAAAGGTAAGTTATCTCCAGATACAAAAATAACTCACAAAAGATTATAAATTTGGGCTGTTGATATTATTAAAAAGAAGATAAAGTGTTTTTTTTTTGTTACCCACCATACTGCCCAAAATTGACTTAAGCTGAAAATGTTGAGCTGCCAACAGGAGGAACAGCAACAACCTTCCCTACAGCTACTGTCTTTCCTGCAACCGTTAAGGTAAATGGAACGGTAAGTAATTCCACCGATAGTTGGATAACACAACCAAAAAATATGGTATGCAAAGTGCACCCGAACAAAGAGGACACAAATAACTCAAGAAAAAAGATTTCACAAAATAATAGAATACAAAGCAGTGGCAAGGATTCTAAAATAAATGAAAAAAACTATAATGGAAAAAAAACCCTATAATGATGTCTAATAGAACAAACAAAAAGGAGGGATTTGTTGAATTAGTTCTCTTCGTTGCATCGCGCATGCTCTTTTTATTCACTCCAAAAGGGAAAGAATACAATATACAATCCAAAGCATGTATACTTGCCTTCCGTTCGAAGTGTAAACCTTCCAAGCTGAGGAAAATCAGAGAAGTTCTCTATGCATATCAAGTTATTCACCTAGTTGCAAAACACATTAGAGGAAAATCAGAGAAGTTCTCTATACATATCAAGTTATTCACCTAGTTGCGAAACATATTAGAATTAGTAGAACCTGCAATGAGCATTTATGAAATACTATTGATGTTTGATGAAAATACCTGAATGCGGCAAACTACAACCGCACCATTCTTCACAAAAAGAGGCTTCCTCTTTGGCTTCTTCTTTGGATCAGTTTCCTTCTTTTTCTTCATGTCAATTTCCTCTATGAGATCAACAATCTCACACTCTTCAACGACGGAGTGGATATGCAACACTGCCTTGTAGCCCGCCGTGAAAATAGCCTAGCACATTGAGATAAGTATAAAATGTTACAAAACATCCTGGGAAAATAGAATGTTGATCGCTACAATAGAATCAACAGTTGGAAAAAAAAATAATGCCATCAATCTTCACAATTGCGTAGCGGAATACTGATACATGGCATGGTATAAACTAATATAAAATATTCAAGTATTCGTGGAATATTAAACTAAAAAACTATGACATACTAACCGTGTGACAGTAATCATAGAATTTACATTTCGTATTGAAAGGAAATATCCCACAAATAAATACAAAAGTTGCTACTACTAGTATAAATACATAAATATGGCATAAGCTACATATTAGACCTGTTCATGGGCAGCCCAACCCGATTTTCTGGGCTCACGCCCATATTCCCAGCCTGCAGGCCCAGCCTGAAGCTCAGAAAGAGCCCGATGACATTACAGAAAAAGCCCAATGGCATTAATTAACTAATAAATATTTTATTCTGGAATATGGATTAAATACTAATATTTTTATTCCAAAAACAATTAAATAATGATATTTTATTCTTAAAAAGAAATTTGCGGGCTTTGGGCCTAGCCTATGTTGGGTCGGGCTGGCTCAGGCTTGCCCATGAAAGACCAGGCTTTTCAGGCCCAGCCCAGTTCGGCCCAGATGTTGAACGGGTCTACTACATATTGAACCGAGATTGCATTGTACAATTTTAGTTTGAAAGAACTGCTTTCCAGATCCAAACAAACAGTATATGCATCTGTATCCAGATGTGCAACCACCATGTAGTCCCATCAGCAAATTGAAATCAAACAAAAGTCGGCCATTATATACAATATAGCTTTGTGCATATTCCACTTCAAAGTAAAAAATCTGAAACTGCGTGGCAACCATCATAAACATGTCAAGTAGTTTTTTTTAATTTATTTATGTAATTAAAAGGAGCAAGCGACACTTACATTGTCAAGCAATTCTAGAATCTGCAATTGAGCATTAAATTCAGTGACAGCACCAACAGGATTAGCTGCATGGATAGACATCAAGATGAGAACTTAAGTCAAATTAGGAAATGATCCACAAGACCACAAATGAACAACCTTCACAAATTTTTAAAATTTTACCCGTGCCATGTTATGCAGAGGTAACACAATTATCCAAGTGTACCAAATATACCCGATGGATAGCACACAACAGGTTAAAAGAAAAAACACCCCCAGTTTAACCAAGAACTGGCCAAATT
The DNA here is from genome assembly GCA_017311315.1 of Dendrocalamus latiflorus. Classification (NCBI taxonomy): domain Eukaryota; kingdom Viridiplantae; phylum Streptophyta; class Magnoliopsida; order Poales; family Poaceae; genus Dendrocalamus; species Dendrocalamus latiflorus. Next base: position 26,036,791 of record CM029638.1, read on the forward strand.
GTGGCTTGCCCTATGGCACAATCCACTAGCTTATGGGGTCGCAAAATTCATCCTGTCTTGACAGTTTATTAATGGTATTGTAATATAAATTCACCCCCAGCTTGACCCACTTCAGCCCTTTTATACAGGGAAGGAACAAACCCAACCCTGGTCTGAATCCTAAATACACCTGTACTTTGTCAAGTGCTAATATAAACACATCCTAAGTCCACCTGTTACTTTGGTTGACAACCCATTAAATCCTGGTCTGAATCACTATCAAACAATAACTAGTGCTATCAAACCAGAACTTCACCAGCTTCAGAATTTCAAAACTGGATGCAATATTAACTTTTCTTGAAGAATATACTTACCAACACTTGAAAGTACAAAACCAGCCATAATATCATCCTCTTCAATTCCTGACAATTTGACACGAACGTTCTCGGCAGGTCCAGCACGACGCACTTTGTTCTCATCCAAGCTTATACCAATGACTTTCACGTTGGACTGTTACAACCAGACATATTGCACCAAAATTGAATTGTAGATTCCCAAGGAGATCAAATATGCCGGGAGAGTTAAATCAGAAAAAAGAAAGAAAGAAGATACCTTGTTTGGCATAACCAACAAATTGTCACCCTCTCTGATAGTCCCAGACTCTATTTTCCCCATTACAACAGTGCCCATATCTTTATATTTATCAATTATTGGCATCCTGCATTTGTTGATACATAAAACTGTAAAAGTTTGCATCTGGCATCTGATGAAGACCATAATTCAAGCAGCCTTCTATATGAGTGCACAAAACCAAAAGTATGATAAGCAAAGATATTTTATCAACTGTTCATTTAAAAGGCCTTTTATTTTGGAACAGAGGTTCGCGTAAAGCATTAACAATGAACAGTAACCTGAAAATAGAAGCAAAGTCTTCTACATTAGCTGTTCTATTACTTCCTGTGCCAAAAAATATTTGTTATGGCTCAATTTGTGTGTGGGTTTTCGGTGGATGGTCAGGGGAGGTAACAGATTGATTCGGGAGTGAGGATGGGAGCGCAATGGATAACAGGAGGCGAGGTTCTCGCCCCCACACGATTGGTCAGGGTTCATGCTGGCCAGCGTTGGGATTCTTGAGGAACCGAACTTGGAGAAGATGACTTCTTATTGCTTGCCGAGAGAATACAGCATGTGTCCCATATATAGGACAGTACAATCCAACTCCTATAGCATATCATAACCGATTCTGTTAAGCAGATTCGGTAATCAATCCTTTACCCGACTCAGTCCTAATATATCTCTTACTTTCCTCAACAATCTCTCCTAAATAAGTATACTACTTCCTACCGAACACAGACTCCTTTCGGCAGTGCAGACCGACGCCCCATCAGACTGTAGCCCGTCACGCCTTTGCCTCTGCAGTCTTGCCGTCGAGTCCAACGACTACTGTCTGGCACGAAGATTGCCTTCCTGCAGATTGCCGCGTATAATGCCGACCCCAATATGTGTCCACAACAATATGATGCTTTATAAAAGGGAAATTTTGACATATAACACTCCCAAGTGACCTATATAGATAAATGTCATTGCAAAACGGCGGCTTCTAGAAAAGCCAGTGGAAACTTGTTCACAAAAATGCCGCTATCTACACTAGTAATTGGTATGTGCTTTGCACGCCAGACAGAAGATAGGAGGGGTACAACTCAAAAAAAAAAAAGAACACTGACATGGAGCTCATAAAATAAATATATACCAAGAGCATTTATAGTTAATTATTCAAGACTGTAGGAAAGTGTGTTTAACAGAGTAGTTGATTGATTCAGGAGGTAGCAATACAATGCATATATATAGGCAAGGATGTCTAGGGTTTGGCTAATAGAAATATGGGCCAACCAGAGAGATCCTTGTCTATACTGAGTAGCTAATCAACCCTACTAAAAACACATATGGGCCTAAAGCCAAGAGCCCATAGGGCTGCCATGAAGTCTGTCTAACACCCCCCCCCCCCCCCCGGCAGTCGGAGCGTCCGCACCTCGGACGTTTAGACTGGACCGAAACTCGACCGAAGAAGGAAGACCCTTGGTGAAGATGTCATCGTACTGTGAAGTGGTGGGAACATGCAGTACACGAATATCACCAAGAGCCACTTTCTCTCGAACGAAGTGAAGGTCAATCTCAATGTGCTTGGTGCGCTGATGCTGGACGGGGTTGGAGGACATATAGACTGAACTGATGTTGTCGTAATACACCAAGGTAGTCTGCTGAAGTGGAGAATGCAGCTCCAACAGAAGGTGACGTAACCAGGAGGCCTCGGCAACAGCATTGGCCACACCGCGGTACTCAGCCTCTACGGTGGAACGGGATACTGTGTTTTGACGCTTGGAGGACCAGGAGACCAGGTTATCTCCAAGAAACACGGCATAGCCCGAGGTGGATTTGCTGTCCGGGCAACCGGCCCAGTCAGCATCAGAGTAAACCACAAGAGCAGACTGTGAGGATGGCTGAATGAAAAGTCCCAAGTGGAGAGTGCCACGAATGTACCGAAGAATCCGCTTGAGGGCAGCAAGGTGGGGCTCACGAGGGTCGTGCATATGGAGGCACACCTGCTGAACTGCATAAGAAATGTCCGGCCTGGTGAAGGTGAGATACTGGAGGGCCCCGGCTAAACTGCGGAAATCGCTGGGATCACTGACAGGAACACCATCTGAGGCTGACAACTTCGGATTTGTGTCGACAGGGGTGGTGCATGGTTTGCAATCTGCCAAGCCTGCGCGCTCCAGGATGTCCAACATGTACTGGCGCTGTGAGAGGAGAAGACCACCACGACACTTCTGCACATGCATCCCCAAGAAGTGATAAAGCTCACCGAGATCCTTCATAGATAACTCATGCAGTAAGGCAGTGATGATGCGGCGGAGAAGACCGGTAGATGAGGCGGTGAGAACGATGTCATCAACATAGAGGAGCAGGTAGACAGTCTCAGAGCCGCGGTGGTAAACAAACAGTGATGTGTCAGACTTGGCCTCAAGAAACCCAAGGGATAGCAGATATGAAGCAAACCTGCTATACCATGCACGGGGAGCCTGCTTGAGACCATAGAGTGATTTGTTCAGGCGGCACACAAACTCCGGATGAGTAGAATCCTCGAATCCGGATGGCTGTTAGCAATAAACTGTCTCAGACAAGGTCCCATTTAGGAAAGCGTTCTTCACATCAAGCTGATGAATCGGCCACTGCCTGGAAAGAGCAAGAGCCAGCACTGTGCGCACTGTTGCCGGCTTCACAACTGGACTAAAGGTCTCGGCATAATCCACTCCCGGGCGCTGCGTAAAGCCACGCAGCACCCAACGAGCTTTGTACCGCTCGAGAGAACCATCGGCGTGGAGCTTGTGCTTGAAGATCCATTTACCAGAAACGACATTCGCCTTGTCTGGGCGGGGAACCAATTCCCAGGTGTGGTTCTGCAAGAGAGCAGTGTACTCGTCCTCCATAGCTGCCTGCCAATTGGGGTCGGCAAGGGCGATGCGGTACGTCCGAGGCACAGGCGACAGTGGCGTGGCGTGGTAGAGGGCAGGTAGCCGAAAACCGGACTTGGTGCGCGTTGTCATCAGGTGCTGATTCCGCACGGGAGACACTGGCACGACACCCGGGGGAAGCCGCACCGAGGAGGACGCTGTCGTGCCCGAAGGAGGATGCGCCGGTGGAGAGCTCGGGGTGGACACCACCGGCGCACGCCAGGTGTAGACGTGGCGGAACCGGCGGTCAGCATGAGCCGCACGTGGCGATGTAGGAGAATCGGGGGCCGCACAGGGCTGTGCGGGTGCCGGAGTTGGAGGTGCCCCGCGCAATGCATTGACCTCCATTGTCATGCGTGGCAGGGTCCGTGGTACAGTGTCCTCGACGGCGATGGGCGCGGCATCGTCCAGGGCCGCGTGTGGCATGGGCGCGGGGACGTCAGCACGCGCGAGACCCAGTCGCGCGGGGAGACCTGCAGGCAAAGAGGTGTGAGACGGGCCTATAGTCGTCGGCACCGGATTAGTGGAGTCATCTAGAAAATCAAAATCAGCCGTGGAGGGGGTGGAAGGAAGATCGGCAAAGGGAAACGAGGTTTCATCAAAAATGACATGACGGGAGAGGTAGACCCGATTGGAGGCCATGTCGAGACATCGATATCCCTTATGGTGGGTGGAGTAGCCAAGGAAGGTACACAGGGCGGAACGAGGAGCGAGTTTGTGGGAGGCTGTGGCAGTAAGATTTGCACCCAAAGACGCGAAGATGCTCATAAGATGGTGAAGACCCAAAAAGGGCATGATGTGGCGTGGAGAAGTTCAGTGTCTTGGTGGGAAGAATGTTGAGGAGATAAGTGGCAGTGGACAGGGCCTCAACCCAATAGGATGGTGGCATAGACGCCTGAAACAAAAGCGAGCGAATGACGTTGTTAATAGAACGAATGATACGCTCAGCTTTACCATTCTGTTGGGAGGTGTAGGGGCAGGACATGCGAAGGTGGACACCATGAGTGAGGAAGAACGTGCGGGCGCTAGAGTTGTCAAACTCGCGGCCGTTGTCGCACTGAACTGCCTTAATACTGGCGCCGAACTGAGTGGAAACAGAGGAAAAAAAGTTAGCAAGTGTCATGAATGTGTCAGATTTGAGCCGAAGGGGAAATGTCCAAAGATGATGCGAACAATCATCGAGAATGAGCAAATAATACTTGTAACCGGAAACACTTTCAACAGGTGATGTCCAGAGGTCACAGTGTATAAGATCAAAATTGTGTGAAGCACGGGATGCTGACATAGGGAAAGGAAGACGAACATGTCAACCCAGTTGGCATTGTTAGCCTCAACAATGGAAACTCAAGGTTTGTGAATGATTGCAGTGCTCTTTGCAGCTGCTCCTTGGTTCATTATATTGGCTTAAAAGCCGAAAAGAACATAACTAAAGCAAAAGAAGATGAACACAACAACTAAAGCAAAAGGATAGAAACAAGACAAGAACACAACAAACTAAAGCAAAAGAAAAACTACCACCAGTTCAAACACAGACCACACAAGCTTACTCCTTCAGGCATGCATGACAAATAGAAGGACCTATGATTTTATTACATGAAGGAATAACTGCAGAACCCGCTAACTTAGACAAAACTTCATGACCGGGATGACCAAGCCGACGATGCCAAAGTGGGGCAGAGGACTCGGCGAGGAAGGACACGGCGACAGGAAGATGCAGAGGGTAGAGCGGCCCGGAGCTATTGCACCTGATGATCACGTTCCGAGACCGAAGATCCTTCACAGAACAGCCAGTGGGGTCAAACTCAACAGAACAGTTATTGTCAAATGTAAACTGACGAACAGAAATGAGATTCTTAATAAGTTTTGGAGAAAATTGCAATTATAGGACAGCAAACAATGCGCTTCGCAATTATAGGACTCCAAACATCGACTTCGTTAAAATGACCCTTGAAACGTTGGCTTCTTGTTTTTCATGACATTTGGTGTATTAAGTCTCTTTTCTCATCTAAATACATGTATTTGTTACCCAAAGTGACCCTTTTACCCTTCAGCCATTACGTATATTTGTTGTGCCCTTTTTCATGACTTCGTTAAATTATCAATGATACGTAATGGCTGAAGGGCAAAAGGGTCACTTTGGGTAACAAATACATGTATTTAGATGAGAAAAGAGACTTAGGGCCTGTTTGGTTCATGACCAGAAGTTGCCTAGCCACAAGTTAGGCGTGCCACAGTTTTTAGGTAGCTGTTTGGTTCACTGACGTAACTGTGGCATGCCACACTTTCTTAGCACCCGGCCCCATATGTCATAGACACAGTTTCTTGCCAAACTTTGCCACAAGTGTGGCTTCGATTTTGTTAGCCACACTTTCTGTGGCAGCCACATATTGCCTAAGCTTAGGCATGGCAAACTTAGGCACCAACCAAACAGGCCCTTAATACACCAAATGTCATGAAAAACAAGAAGCCAACGTTTCAAGGGTCATTTTAACGAAGTCGATGTTTGAAGTCCTATAATTGCGAAGCGCATTGTTTGCTGTCCTATAATTGCAATTTTCCCTAAGTTTTGGGGAGACAAGAACATTATTAAGGCGGAGAGAACCAGGAAGGTTAGCTGTTCCGGTTGAAGTAACGGGAAGGAGGGAGCCGTTACCGACAACAATAGAGGAGGGAACGGGATACCGAGAGGTGGAGGGGTGAGAGGATACCAGGGTCGGAGACCATGTGAGAGGTAGCCCCTGAGTCGAAGTACCACTCGGTCTGGTGAGGGGGAGTCAGCGTCATGGTGGAGAATGCGCTGCCGAGGCTGTTCTGGTCCCACGCGAGCAGGCCAGCAGGAGCAGTGAAGTGTCCAGCAGCCTGCCCGACAGGAGCGCCAGCGAAGAGTCCAGCAGCCTGCCCGACAGGAGCGCCACGGTAGAATCCTGCAGGCTGGCCGTGGAATCCCGCAGGCTGGCCGTGAGGATCAGGGAGAATCCACTGATTCTGGGCGGCAGCCAGCAGGGCTTGAGGTTGCGGCGGCGCCTGGGGAAGTGGAGCCGGCCCGGCGAAGCGTCCCTGCGGTAGAGGAGCAAGAGGAGGCCGAGGACTGGGCCACATCTAGATGGTGTCGGTCCACGGGTTGTAGAGACTGGGCCAGCCGCCGGTTTGATGTGCGCCGCCTGCGCCGGAGCCCTGGGAAGACGCGGTGTTCTGGCCAGCTCGACCGGAGCGCTTGCCGCGCCGTCCACGGGAGTGGGAGGGGCCACCGCCCCCACCCCCGCCCCCGACTCTGTTGGCGCCGCCGGTGCCACCGCCGAAGCCGCTGTGGGTCGAAGAAGGGGCGCGGTCGGCGGATGTTGCAGTGGGTTGGCCGCCGGAAATGAGCAGGGCAGTGGCGGGGGAGGACATACGATTTGCCATGTTCAGTTCCTCCAGGAGCAGGTCGGCACGCGCCTCAAGAAAGGTGGGAAACGGTCGGCTCCGTTGAAGATGAAGACCGATGGCGGTGAATTTTTCGTTGAGGCCGCGGATGATGTTGAGGACGAGAGTACGATCGACGACGACCTCCCCGAGATCAGCAAGAGCATCGGCCATGGTCTTGAAGCGACGGCAGTAGTCGGCGATGGAGAGATCCCCTTGGACGAAGTTCCAGAACTTGGCGTCGAGGTAGAGGGCGTGCGACTCCCTGTTGCCGAGAAATTGAGTTTCGATGGCGAGCCAGGTGACGCGCGCGGTGGCTCGGCGTTCCAACACGATCTCGACGAGGTCGAAGGAGAGAGTGCCGAGGAGCCAGGATTTGACGACGCAATCCATGCGAACCCAGTCGGGGAGTGTCGGATGGTGGTCGTCGGTGAGCACGTGATCCTCGAGGGAGAACTTCCCGAGAGTGAGGAAGAGCTCGCGCCATCGAGTGTAGTGGCCGGAGTTTAGATCAAGGACAAGGGGGACCAAGGAGCGGATGTTTTGCACGCCGACCGCCTGGGCATGGATGTTGGCGACGGCGGCGGCTTCATGGAAAAGAAGGGCGTCGTGGAGAGGAAGGGGGGCTTCGTCCACGAACTCGACGTCGGCGTCGACATCTCCAGTAGCGACGGCGCGCTCTCGCTCGCGTTCAGCAGCCGCAGCGCGTGCGTGAGCGGCTGCGGCAGCCTCGCACTCAGCAGCCTCGGCCCGCGCGAGAGCAGCGGCGCGGGATTTGGCGGCGGCAGCGAGGCGCTCGTCGGGGATGACCGGAGCGACGCGCGCGGCCACCTCTGCCCTGGCGGCGGCTTCCTCAGCCCTGGCGGCATCCTCTGCGGAGAGGAACTCAGCAGCATGGAAAGAGGGGGCTGGTGGCGGCAGGTCACCCGACATGGCGGCCGAAAACAGGGGAGGTAGGGTTATGAGCGGAAGGGTTAGGAGCGGAAGGGAAAGTGCTCTGATACCATGTAGGAAAGTGTGTTTAAGAGAGTAGTTGATTGATTCAGGAGGTAGCAATACAATGCATATATATAGGCAAGGATGTCTAGGGTTTGGCTAATGGAAATATGGGCCAACCAGAGAGATCCTTGTCTATACTGAGTAGCTAATCAACCCTACTAAACACATATGGGCCTAAAGCCAAGAGCCCATAGGGCTGCCATGAAGTCTGTGTAACAGTCTGTCTAACAAAGACTAGGTGCAAAATATAACATACCAAAATATTCAAATTGCAATAGTAGACATCGTTGTTTAGTTATTTTTCAATAAGTCATGCTGCATGGTTTATAATTTATACCACACTGTAGCCATATCTATTAGATTAAGGAGGTAAAAACACACTCTATTTTATAAGAAAATTATGTATGAACAAGCAAATATAAAAATTCTTAATGTACCAAGTCCTTCAATATCGACCTTCTACAACAAGCAACAGATTTAATTTTGATCCTAGAAATTTCATGAGCTCCCCAACTCTACTTTTGCATTTGAGTGAACACAAAACAATAGAAGGTGCCTAAAAAAAGAGCAAAGGAAGTGGCGTCTTCCTGCATGGTGGGAGGGCAAGCTGAGGAAACATCTGGAAAAACAAGAGAGAAACATCCAGACTCCATTGAATTTTCAGTGGGTCCCGTACAACATCCGATGGCACTCTCTAACGTGAGCCATTCGATGCACACAGATCAACAGCCATCATTGCTGAGATTCACATGTGCGCTGACCATTCGACTCAGTGTATCAACGGTTGTGGTTGTTCCTTGTTCGGATGGCAAGCAAATTCAAAATTCAAGTATCGGTACAGTATATAGTAGTATAGAACTATAGATATTTTGCAAATATTGAACAATATTGCCCATGTCTTCTTCCAATCCCCATCTCTCAATTAAAGCTCATCCATGGCTACTGCCATCAAGTTTGAGCAGCCGGCCACCATGATGCCTCCCTTTCCCACACCATTTAAGGAGCACTGCTGACCCATGCTACAAGGTCAAGGTTTGCCACAAGGTAGAAACTTGCTAGCACCACCGAGATGCTTGTGGGTTGCCACAAGGTAGCCACTTGCTAGCACCACGAAGATGCTTGTGGGTTGCCATGTGAGTCCAGAGGCTAGTTCTCGTGATCATGCTGGTGAGGTTGATGGAGGTCCACACAACGCCAAGATGAGCTACCACTAAAATGAGCAAGGCCACCAAAAGCCTTTTTTTGCTGGATCTTCACTGGAGAGTGCTCCTTAAACTTCTTTGCCCACCGTAGCCACCACCATCACAGGCAGAGAGGAAGAAGACAAGGGCATTATGGTGGCTACCTTCCAGATCTCTGCCGCCAATCTCGCCATCAGCCAACACTCCGACGAGCTCCCTGGTACCCCCCCCCCCCCAAGTTCGCCTTGGCCAAGCCTGTCACTCCAGTGTGGTCGCCACCAGCACCTTCGTCTTTGGCATGCTCCCTGGATGCAGCTCACTCTGGTGCAGTCCCCCAGCACCTCCATTGTTGTTGGGCTGCTCCCACAGAGCTCAAGTCTGCCTGCCCACTTCTACAGGCAGCGCTCGCTGGAAACCGATGGTGAGGAAGGATGTTGAGGGAGAATGTAGGGGGCAATTTGGCCCACTATGGGCTAACCACGCATAGCAATGGCATCTTTGTGAACAAATGAAGTCTACAATGGCATTTTTAGGGGTTGTTACTTTGCAGTGGCATTGCTCTAAATTGGTCACTTCAGAGTGGCATATATCAAAGTTTCCCTTTATAAAACATGTAGCCATACTTTCCTGACTTTTACCACTAACATATACAAAAGTTGACAATGTGAAAATAATATCATTAGATTTGTCATGAAAAGTAGTTCCATAATATAACATTTTTGTAACATATTACATTATTACTAGGGGTGAAAACGGGTCGGATTAATCCCGACCGATTCGGCACCGAATCCGATTGGTACCGAATCCGACTAGTACCGAATCCGGAGAAAAAAATATGGGTTAGGATATGGTAACAGCAATATCCGTCCGAATCCGATACATCTTCAAGTTTGATTTCAGGTTAGTGCTACTATTTGACGTTTCATTTTCTTTTGCAATGGTAAAATAAAATCTTCCACATCAGCTATTAAATAGTAACATCAAGTCAGTGCGTCCTACTCCATTTACTGCACTGTATGCATTCCTTACAAACAAGTAGGGGTGCAAACGAAATGGGTTAATCCCGACCAATGATTGAAAAACCGGAACCGGGGCAAATCCCGGCCGCCGGGCGGTACCGGTAACCGGCCGGTTACCGCCCGGTTACCGGAATTCCCGGATTCAAACCGGATGTAATTTAGCAAATGAAATTTGAATGAGGGTCGGTTACCGGAAAAACCGGTGAGAAAACCGGAAAAACCGGTGGAATGAAGAGGGGTTTGGCTAGATATTTGGATCCAATTTCTCAACCCAAAGAAGACCAATCCCTGGTGTGAATACAAAGAGAGAAATGAAGAGACTAGAAGCTGAACCAAGGAGGCATGCTGTGCATGCGTGGGAAGATGGAGAGGCATGCTGCATGCATGCATGGGAAGATGGAGAGGCAAGTCTGCATGGACCTCACGCATGCATGCATGTTGCCAGTTGGGCAACAGATCACGGCAACAGATACGGTTGCTTATCTCCGCTATTAATGCATGCATGGGAAGATGGGCAACCTCACGCATGCATTCTATTTCGGTATGCATGCATGCATACGGTTGGGCAACCTCACGCATGCATTCTATTTCGGTTGTAACTCCGGCTATTAATGCATGCATGGGAAGATGGAGAGGCAGCCATGCGCGTTTGCTATTAATGCATGCATGGAAAGATGGAGAAGCATGCATTCATGCATGCGTGGGAAGATGGAGAGGCATTCATGCATGCTTTTATATCTCCTGGACTCCTGCAGCCTCACTTTTGTCTCCCCACATGCAAAAAACATTCAAATTTTTGCATTTCAAATTTCGGGCGGTATTTTTATTCCCGGTCCCCGGCGGTAATTCCGGTTACCGGCGGTTACCGGCCGGTAACCGCCGGTAAACCGAACCCTGATCCCGACCGATCCGACACCGAATCCGATTGGTACTAAATCCGATTGGTACCGAATCCGGAGAAAAAATATGGGTTAGGATATGGTAACAGCAATATCCGTCCGAATCCGACCCGTTTTCACCCCTAATTATTACTATAGAAATTGATTGCCAAAATTAAATATTGGAGACCATGTCATCTCCAAAGCGTCATATGCTTATGAACAGAGTATGTACAGTTTCAAAATATAAGCATAGGTATCTTACCTTACTGGACCTTTGGGGTCACGTAAAGGAACTTCAATACGGTCCAGAACTTCAAAAAGACATGGACCATCCCACCAACTACAAATGCTTTTATCCATCCTGGTCTTCATATTAGTTCCCAAAAGACCAGATATTGGTAAGAACTGGACATCTGATAACAAAGCCAATGAAATAGTAAGAAACAGTATTTGGTTGGCCATATCATCACAGTACCTACAATAAGGTTGGTAATCGAAACTTACATCATATTTTGACAGCTGGTTTCATGCTAAAATTTCTTGTTAAGTTCATGCTAAAATTTCTTACCAAGATACGGACAAATACTACAAAGTACAAAGTAACACCTGCTAAAACAAAAGGAAATCCTAAGCCCTCACTGAGTTCATGAATAGTGTGGACCAGGGTTAGAAAACCCAGCGGTAACAGGCCGGTTACCGCCGGTAACCGAAAATACCGGCGCCTACCGGTAGAAAAAATACCGGCCGAAAAATTTCAAATTGAAGTTCGAATTTAGGACTGCATAATGCAGTTCGTAGGTTGGTTTAGGTCTTTGTTATGGTAGATTACCTATTGTTTGAGGTTAATATGCATGAATAAAAACCGGAGGTTTTTTATTTAATTAAATTTGAAATTTTGAATGTAAAAGTTAGTTTCCCTAATGATATTTACATTGTTAACACTAATGGAATGTATTAGGAAGATGCATGCACCTCCCGTACTTGACTTCATGCTTTTTGCCATAAATGTGTTAGGAATTTCCAATTTCAAATTTGAAAAACCGGTTTTTAGTGGTTTTCCCCTTTTTTTAGCGGTTTTTCTCCATTTATTGGACAGTTTTTGGAACCTTGGTGTGGACCACAAGGTAGATGTGAGCTTAGCACACAACAAAGTGATTAGATCTAGAGTCTCAACATCTAATTATTTTAACCATGAAGCAAAAGAGGCATCAATTGATAAACACATCAATATTGAAGGCACAATTTGCAAAAATGATTACTTCAGAACTCCACTTGAACATTCAGCTTTTAACATAAGAAACAATTGTCACATCAAAACAATGATTTAAGCTTGAAAATGAGTGTTTATGATAATCTAGACTTTTGAGGTAACCTCAAAAGTAGAATAATACCTTTCTTAACATTGTATCCTGAAGATTTGAGGAAGGGAACCATTTTTGCTTCAATTTCATCATACCTGAAAAACGTAATAAGATTCATGATTTTCCTCAAGCTATACTGCTATGATATTAAAATCTTTCAATTTGCAAAATAAGCATACCTTTCTTTAGACCATTTTACAGTAGGTTCATCCATCTTATTGATGACAACTACCATCTTAGCAACGCCTAAAGTTTTAGCAAGCAGTACATGTTCACGTGTCTGTCCTCCTCTTTCATAACCAGTTTCGAATTCACCTTTTCGAGCAGATATAACCTAAAACAAAAAGATACATGTTTACTACCAGATAAATGTCAAAGCTAAATGTAAGTTCAGCAAACAATGCACTGAGCCCATGATTACCAGGACACCAATGTCAGCTTGAGATGCACCACTTATCATGTTTGGAACATAACTTTTATGACCCTGCAAATTCAAATCATACAAGTAAACAAATATTGCACAGGAAACAAGCATTTCAGCTCATCAGCAATTGCAGGTAAACCAGTCACACACAAGAAAGAATCATCAGTAAAGAATTTTAATGTGTAAATGGAAGTGCCATATGTGTGTGTCAAGTCATATGTTGGGCACAGTGGAAAGTACCAAGTACCAACTGTGATTAATAATGAAATATGTCCACATAACAAGTATGAGATCTACCAAGCATGAAGCAGAACAGTGTTGTCGTCAAAAAAGAGGGAACTAATTAGAGCGGTGATGAATCCCTTTATTCAAAGACAAATACAAGAATCTGTGTTAATGTATAAGTGTAAACAAGATAAATAGAAGTTCAATTTTTCACTAGAAACAAAACCATTTAGCTGGAAAAAGAATAAATCATAGCACATTTCGTAATGTTAAACCGTTTTCACTTAGACCTCAATTGTAATATATGTTAAATCTTTTGTTTCCACAATTATGTTATGTAAAAGTTAAGACTTAAATATTAATCCAAAACATGCTATCATGGCACAATTTTCTAGCATAAATGCAATTGCAAACCCATTAAAGGACAAGTACACCTGTCATGGGCAACCCGACCAGGCAGATTGTTTCAGGCTTGGGCCCAAGTTTCCAGCCCACAGGCCCAGCCGAAAGACCGAAAAAGCCCAAAAACATAATCAATAATAGTTATTCAGAAAAATAATTAAAGTAATATTTTTTAAAATATTTTAAAATTTTAAAAAAGGAACATCCTAATTGGAAAAATGAATTTTCAGGCTTGGCCTTGTTGGGCCAGGCCAGGCTCGGCCTTTCAAGGCCAGTCTTTTCCAGGCCCAGCCCGAATCCATGCTTGGCCCTGGCCTTAAACAGGTCTAATGATAAGTCAATCATATGTAATAACAGTTTACGTTAAGTCTAAAATCATATAGTAAAAACTATTCAAGAAAGAACCTAAAAACTAGAAAATGGTCTTAGAAGCAATCTATCCAGTGTTCAGGTTGATCACATAGCCATTAGTCATAATCAGCAAAATAGATTCCACAAGAACACAACAGCAAAAATTATGTACAGTTAAAACTAGAGTTCCAGTCACCAGAAAAGCTATTGTGGAATAGAACACAGTGTCATGAAAAACAATAAACAATCTAACAAGTATATGGATTTATATTAGTATCATATGTAACACAGCAAAAGAAAAATACCGGTGCGTCTAAAATAGTGAATCTTGTAATTTCTGTCTCAAAGTGGGCTCTACCAACTTCAACAGTCTTCCCCTGAACACATAAAAAATATATAAAAATAAATAATTATGATAAGTAAAAACCGGCCTAGCAAGACAAAATCACCTGGAGAGAATCTTATCAGCAAGCAGAATAAAATACTATTTGTTGTTAACTACAGTTTGGAGCATGCATCAGGCTAGAGCAAACTAAATAGATAAATCATTAAAACAAATTGTTCCTCAACAAATAAGGCGTTTCAACACCACGAGACAATTTTTAACAGAGCTCTAACTTACTAATGATGAAGATAACAATCAATATGGAAGTGATACCTTAAGTCGCTCTTCCTCATTTGTGTCCATAATGTAAGCCATGTACCTGCAAATATTTCAGATTATAAATTATAATATTTAGCAGTATAGTGAATTGAAAAGTCAAGTGTTGGCAAAATGGCAACCCCCAAATAAATAAGACATGAGAGAGCCAGCATTCTTTTCTGGTTGGGCATGAGGCTTTTTAAATAACATATAAAAGATGCTCCAAATGAGCGTAGAAAAAGAAGAAGAAAAATGAATGTGTTTGTTTACTACAGTGGAAAGGCATCTTATTCAAACATATGAAGATCACAAGACATGTGCAAAACATGGAAAAATGCAATATTTAAAATGACAATTTTCCAAGGTTTAAGAGTTACGGCAATAGAAACCAATCAACAAACAACGTTGCACCTGTAGATAAAGGTCAAAACATGACTCCATTAGGGCTTCTAATGTATCAATGCGCAAGTTTTTCAATAGTTATTTTGTTTAGAGTTACCGCAATCTGAAGTTTTAAAGATAGGTAGAAGTTCACAAAACAATAACCACAAATCCTGAATAAAGTTTACCATTAAGAGTAAGTTCGTTAACATCCTTCAGTTTCTCACAATTCTTATATTGGAAAAGAATATGGCCATGCTTATTAAGGCGTCGCTTAGGCGACGCGTCGCCTAAGCGGTAAGGCGGCTCGGGGGGTCAAGGCGTCGCCCCCGCCTTGCCGTTCGTCCGCCTTAGGTCTAAGTGACCCGAGCGAAACCACAGAGAGAGCGGGTAGCTGGGCAGGAAGAAGGCAGGAAGAAGGCGGCGGAAGAGGTGGGCTAGGTTTACCTCTTGTCATCGCGCCGCCTTCACCTCCAGGGCGCCGTCGAGCCGCTGACGCCGCTGTTCACCCTCCACCTTGCCGGATCTGGGAGTGAGGGAGGCGGCGGCTGGGAGTGAGGGAGGCGACGGAGTGACGGAGGCGGCGACTGGGAGCGAGTGAGGAGTGAGGGCGGCGGCGGCAAGTGAGGGAGGAGTGAGGGCGACGGCGGCGATTGTGAGGGAGGAGTGAGGGTGGCGGCGGCGAGTGAGGGAGGAGTTAGGGTTAGGTGGGATGCTGTGTTTATATGGTGGATCTGAACACTTGAGTCCCCAAAGATTTATGAAATTACAATTAGGTCCTTTTAGATCCTTTATCTCTTTAGATTTCTTCTGATTTAGTCCTCAGAACTCCGTTTTCTTCGCCTTATGATATGTTTGTAAGGCGTCGCCTCGCCTCACACCTTACCGCTTCAAAGGTGTGAGGGGGGTAGGTCGCCTTACCTCGCCTTACCGCCTTAATAACCTTGAATATGGCATAATCTACAGTGTCCTACCAAACAAAAAAGCAAAAGCTCTTGTTGCATTTGATGCTTCCTGTAACAATAATATCCCTAAGGATGCTCTGGTCTTCTCTTTTCTAGCGTAAGGAATATACTGTGTATTAAACTCAAAATTTTCTTCTGCTCCCAGTCTCCTACAACTATGCAGTATTTTTCTGTTGGACTTACTTTTACCCTACACTAACACTTATAGATACTCAAAGCATAGGCTACCTGGCCTGCAAACAGCAGTTGTCACATCAGCTCCCTCTTCAACTGTAGGCATTGTTTTGTTTCTTTAAGTTTTACATGTTATTGTTCGAAGTGTAAATAGTTACATAGTGCAAGTCATAGCAAGAATTAAATGATATAGCATTATTTTCAAGCCGATGCAAGAATTAACTGATGTAGGGTATGCTCAAACTTTCTCTTTTCTTTCTTTTTTTGTTTCATATGGTATGGGAGATGAAACAAAGCCAACAAAGCATAAAAATAAGGTGTCAGACAAACCAAGTGGTTAGTTCGGAGAAAAAAAGGCTTGTAATACAACAGAAGATATGAAAAAGAGCATCAATTTAATTACCTAGTATGAACAATCATATATCTCAAGTTTCAAGTTCAAAATGTGGTATGGGTTAACCTCAATCTTGCAAACAGCCAAATATTGCACAAGCCTTATTGGCAATGCAGACAATGCAGAGGAACTAGTACTCACCAGCTTTCTCGGCTTTTATCCTTTGCTTCCTTTTCATATTTCTGGATGGTTCTGTCATCAACTTGACCACTCAAGAATAATATTTGCCCTCCAGCAGTTGATTTTCCAGCATCTAGACCCATGAAACAACGAAAATAAGATTTGTGTAACCCCTTACAGAACACCAGTACTATTCATTGAATATGGAAATATTAAGAACACAGCATATCAAAAATCAGAAGAAAAAATCAGCTGAAACAAAAATGCAGCAACAGGTCTAACGTAGCAGAAGAAAAGACATTCAAGAACAACAAGCTGGTGCATCAAATGACTAGTCCATAAGCAATAAAATATGAAATTGGAACAAGATAAACATACTTTGGAGCTACAAGCTAGGTATTCTAAGCAGGCGTATGAACCATAATTTGACATCTAGTAGTCAAGGCGAGCATATATGATACATCCATTTGTCTAAATTAAAAGTACTACTTTGTTTGCTTAGATGGATCTTCTAATTTGGTTAATACTTCCTTGCGCAGAGCCGCAGATTATAACCAGCTGAGAGCAACCATCTACTAAGCATCATCTATGAAGGGTGGGTTCTTTTTTGCTGTGGCCGATGGCTTTCGGCCCTAACGCAAGCGCTTGTGTAGACGAACCGAATACCGATAAGATGTTTTGAAAAGATTGTCCCAATAAACCGCTTCAAAAAGACGGTAGAGAAGCTATCCCGTATGTTTATTTGGGGAGGCCATAAGCCATAAGTTGAAAAGAAGAGGGACGAAAAGAACTTGTGCTGGTCAAAAAGGTTGTACAAAGCATTTTATGGAAATCTAATGGTGCCATGAAAAACATAACAATTAGCAGTAGATAAGATTCTACCCGCGATATGAAGTAGGTTGTGCAAGGAGTAAGGACCTGTTCATATTGGTTTCTATTTCTGGCTTCCGCTTGTTGAAGACAGAAGCCAATATGAACACCCAGCTTCTCCAAGCGGCTTTCCCACTCCTCTCCCTCCGGAGATAAGTCAGAGAGCCACGGACAAATCACACATCCCACTCCTCTCGCTCCTGTCTCGCGCACGCATCTCTCCCTCACTTTCCTCACTGCTCGTGCTCTTCTTCTAAAGGCTACTTCTTTCAACCACTGCTTCTCATTTTCAACCAAAAACTATCAGCTGCAGCCAATATGAATAGACCCTAAGTAGAATACTACACAAACAACAATGAAATCTTTTGTCCCAAACAAGTTGAGGTTGACTAAGAATGAAATCCCCCTAAGGTCAAAGAAATGAGAGCGTTGTAGTAAAATCTACAAGGCAAAAACCCTAAGCCTGCATCCTACTATTTGAGCAAAGAGCCTAAAACACTACCCCTAAACCTTCTTAAGTCATGGTTCCGGTACGTAGATCGCTAACTTCCACACGCTCCTATCCAAAACTAATTCTTTTGATATATTCCAAGCCCTCAAGTTTCTTTTAATTGCTTCTTCCCACATTAGTCTTGGGCGACCTCAGCCTCTTCTTGCGTGATCCCTCAAATCTCCTTTAATTGCTTCTTCCCACGTCAGTCTTGGTCAACCTCAGCCACTTTTTGCGTTTTCAGTATATCTTAAAATTCCACTACGTACCAGTGCCTCAAAAAAGCGTCCGTTTGAGATGTCTAAACCATCTCAAACGATGTTGGACAAACTTCTCAACAATTGGTGCTACCCCCTATCACGTATATTATCATTGTGGATTCGATCCCGGCTTATGTAACTACAGATCCACCACAACACCCTCATCTCTACTACACTCATCTTCTGAATATGTTGTCTTTTAGCCACCCAGCATTCCGCGAATATAGCATCATAGGTCTGATCACCGTCCTATAGAACTTAACTTTTAACTGTTAAGGACTTTTTTATAACACAGCACACCCGATGCTTAACACCATTTCACCCACCCCACTTTTATCATGTGGCTCACATCTTTATCAATCTCACCGTCCCACTATAACATTGATCCCAAATATCAAAAAATGTCCTTACTAGATATTACTTGTCCGTCCAGACTAACATCTTCACCATCTGCACTGGCACAACTAAAATCCTACCTCATATACTCAGTTTTAGTTCTACTAAGTCTAAAACCCCTTGATTTTAAGGTCTTTCTCTACAACTCTAGATTCCTATCGACACCTATGCTACTCTCATCAACCACCATTACATCATCAGCGAAAAGTATACACCAAGAGATATCTCCTTGTATGTCCCACGTGACCTTATCCATCACTAGAGCAAAAATGTCATACAAAAGGAAAAAACAGCTTCATTTTAGTGAATACATGTTACAAAAATCTCTGGACAATTAACTAAAGAAGAGGACCGCTGGGAGTGAACACTATGATGTTGAGGAAACAACTGCAAACAAAAGAACTGATAGAAACCCAATAAAAAAATTCAAATGTGAAACTCCAGCAAAAAAGAATTGATCTAGCACACAAAAGCTTGTCAAAACTTTCCACAGACAATTAGACAGATTTAAACATGCTTTCCCATAAACAATGATTAAGGATCTTATTATTATCAAACAAGATGGTAACGATAAAAAATGTAATTCATCAAAGTATAGTTAATTAGTTACTGGGTATGGCAATGGTACAAACAAATTTTAACCAAAAAAAAAGTTTTCAGGTTTCGTCCCCTTCCACATTTTTCCACCTATCCCACTCCCCACTTTTATTGGGTATTGATGGTGGAAAAAGTGCTCATAAAGTGAATAAAAAACTAAAACTTGTGTCATAGTCATCTTGTAATTATCTTAGATCATGTTCATATTGGCTTATGCATAGAAAAACCAAAAATCAATATGAACACCCGGCTTCTTAAAGCGATTTCTCCACTCCTCTCGCTACCGTCTCGCTCCAGGGATAAGGTAAGAGGCCACGGGTGCATCAGACACCCTACTGGCTCACTCCTCTCGCTCCCGTCACGCACAGGCATTTCCCCCTCACTTTCTCCAAAGCTCACGCCCTCCTTCTTAAAGTCAGTTTTGCAGTCACTACTACTCATTTTTAGCAAAAATCCATCAGCAAAAGCCAATATAAACGCCCCCTCAGTCAATTAAAAAAATTGCATCATGTATTTTTGGTCTTTTGGCCTGTAAAAGAATGTTCCTCCACATCTCGTGCATGTTAACGAAATGTTTTTGGATTTAAGCATATTAACACAACATCCTTATTCCATAGGCACTTAAGGATGTTTGCATTAAACCAGGAACTTGCCTATCAGTGCACGATTGTCGTAACTCACAAAGATCTAGGCCATGTTTGGAACATGGAAAATTTTCCCCGTTCTTGTGGGAATTGAATAGCTTCCCACAAGAACGGGGAAAAAACATCAGTTATGAAATCAGACAAAAGGCTGATTGAAAGCAGGCAGTAAGAAAACAAAACTTACCAACATGGCCAATGAAAACCACATTCAAATGCCGCTTTGTATCCTCTTCCTCCTCTACTACCTCTTGAGCATCCTCATGCGCTGCAACTGAATCCATGCAAAAGTTAGGGTTGCACAAGGGTCTATACTCACATAAAAATTTTACAGGCGCAGTGAGCATTAACAATGATCTTGGCACTGTCACACAAATAGAAGGGCCATCAGAGAAACTAAAAGGTCTAGGCCTAAATTTTTGGTTACAACAGCATGAAGCAATAGTTCATGACATCTAATAGGAATAAAAAAAAATTTTAAATTCAAGAAACCATCTGGATCATCGGCCTCTCCGGAAAGTTGCATTCGTGCTATATGGAAAAAGAGAGAATAAATTCTTTCACTCAGTTAACTTAGTATCATCTTTTAAATTAAGTATGTTATCTAAATTAATAATAGTGTGATGGGAATTGCATCTTAAAATTACTTCCATCTGGTAGTTAAAAAGTCTTAAATGTAGAAAAGCATTTTGCCATTTGCCAAAAATTGCAAGAAATGAAGGCACAAAATTAACAAAGGTTATAACTTTTTATTTGAGTTCTTGACAACTATAACTGCAGTAACAACCTGTACAAGGGTTTCATTCATACCATTTGTCTTCAACTCCAAGGACTGAAGAGATGACTGAATTTCTTTGACACCTGAAAGTACATAGTTCAAATCACAGGTTAGCACATAGTGATCAAGAACTTCAGACCACAACTGTGCGACATATTACCACAGAGGACATCACTAGCCGAAGTACAAAATTTATTTAGGAGGTGACAAGAGTTTTGAGGTTTCCCTAATACAGTAAAAACGTGAATTGCAGGCTGATAAGATTCAGAGAGAAGTCTCAAAAAGATACAGGAAATATCGTAACCAAAAAAAGTATATGCTTTCTCCAGCCACTACTTGAATTCAGCATTAAGAAAAAAATATTTCCAACGTGCACCTAAAAATATCATATTCCATTTTTTTAAAAAAAAAAAAAGAGAACTTTTAGGCAGAAAAATTCCAAAGAAAATCATAGAGAGACTTTGCATCATTAGATCAAGTCACAAAGAGATGTAGTTATCCCTCGAGCAATAACCCATAATCACAAGGATGTCATTATGTTGGCTAGTAACACTTACAAAACTAAATAGGATGTAACTTTATTCTCTGTCAATGGGAAAGGGAGTTGATGCAACCCACGGAACAGCTTGCAAACCCAAGCTAGAGTGAGAAGATATTCAATATGGTCAATTGGTCACAATGATTGGTCACAATGTTGGGTTCATTGAAATGAGCACAAAAGTTTAACCAGGTTGTTCATCAGACATTTGGTTGACGAACCAGAACCACCCAAAGTTTGGAAAACCTTAGTAGTATAACTCTGTTATGCATTGTTTCGTTATGGAGACAATCATGGGTTAATGCACAGCTAATGTAATGCTGATATCAGCATCGGGCCACGTGCTCCTAGATCAGGCAAGAATGAATAGAAGGGGAGCAAAAGGTCCCCAGGAAGCCTTGTAATGTTTGGATTTTTAAAGGGGTCAGGCCTGATTGCGAACGCAAGCACCAAGCAGTATTAGTGCCGCGTGGGAACAAGACGGAACCAACAAACAGAGACCCTAGTTTCCTTGTGGGAACACAGCAAAAAGAAACTTAAGCAAAGATTGTGTTGTCCATGCTTGGAATTTTTCTGTGAATGGAAACATGGATTTAGTGGAGACATCTGATTGGAGATCAAGTTGGACTAGCTCAGTAGCAATTTTGTCCATATTTGTTGGCAGCTATACAGAGATCCTACAGCTACAAGAAAATCGGAGAGTTTAGGAAAGTTCAAAGTGGCGTTCACACACAATTTGGAACCAAGAAAAACTTGTTTGTTCCCAATTTTTCAAGCATGCCAGTTTCCAAGTGCAGATCATGCAGCTCTATATGAATGTTTCTTACATTTTCTGTTCCATTTTAGTAGTTTTTGCCCTCTAATTTTCTACCAGCAGTTTTGTAATAAAGTTCTATAAATGCATGGTCATAATGTTGCACAAAATTATCTTTCAATGAAAAGATAACATGAAGAGGAATTCAGAACCATATTTGTCCCTAGTGCCCTTATTTGCGTTCAAGGAAAGTCTCACTTTTAACGGGCTATCTATTTACGCACACCATTAAATATGCATGTCCTAGTTGTACACTGAACAAGCACAAGACAACAAAACACCAGCCAATTTAAGCTTTTACAGGGGCAGCACATGGAATCACCAACCGACAAAATGAACAGGAGCACAACCAGCTACATAACACTGCCCCTTGTACCTTAGCAACCAATGGATGGGCATCATATAACTGACAGGGACTCGAAACCACATAATAATACATATATTGATATATATGATGCCTAGACATCACATACTCGAATACAAATGGGTGTCTAGCCAGAGGGGCTAGATCTATTAACTCAATTTTGCCGTCTTGTCCTTCTATACCCCAATTGAACAAGTAGAAATCACCACTATGTAATCATCATCATTCTGCTCCCCCCTTTTCCCGCAGCGGCAACCAGCACAACCGCTGCTAACCCTCCTAAACCTAGACGAAGACGCAATCGAGGGCGCCAGCACGACAGATCGGCGCGGAACGAGCTCAGATCTAAGCGCAGCAACCAAGGAACAGCACAGTGGGAGAGAGAGGGGGGAACCTTCCGTCGGGGGCGCAGGAGCAGCAGCATCCACAGCCTCGCCCCCCTCCGCGGGGGCGCCAGAATGGTGGGAGTCCACAGCCATCGGCTCGGCGTCGTCGCGCGCCCAGTCGTCGACGGCGGCATCGTCCTGAGCAGCGGGCGGCGGGACGTGCGAGGAGGCCGGCGGCACCTCGGCGTGCGCGTCGTGCTCCATCCCGCGGGCGAGGCGAGGCGAGCACGAGCCGTAGGAGGTGGTGGAGATGCAACGCTCGGTGCCGGCGTCTAGGGTTTTTGCGTGGCGGATTTGGACTTCCCGATGGTATGAGTGGGCGATGGTTGGACGGCTGATGAGGCCGGGGCGGCGCGTCTGCACTAGCTTCCTTGCTCTAGACGCTGTCGACGCCTGTTCCGCTTGGGCCTGAGTGGACAAATAATGGACACAGCCTACGGCCCCGTTCAGGACTCCTCCGCTGTTCTTGGTTTTCTGCCTTTTTAGCTTTAAGGGTGATTCTTTTCAGTGGTGGCGGTCTGGCGGATGATTTATAGATTTAATATAAATGTTAGTTTGAATAAATTGAATATTGTTAAGCTGGTAAATTATTTTAAAAAAACTTTCATGATAAGCCACTTCGTAAAAAATAACAAAAATGTTGTTCCGTTTATGTTCTGGAGAAGATATAAGCCATAAACTGAAAAGAATGGGGTTTTTTTGCTTCTCTGAAAGTCGAAATAAACAGAACGATTTTTTAAAGTGGATTCTCCAAACAGTTTTCTTAATTAAATGTCTCAGCTAAAACTAACAACTGCTACCATGCCTATATCAGCTAAACGCCACCAACAAAGAATGTTTTGAACGGACCTAAACAAGCCCAACCCATGTATGGTAGCTGCGAATTAGACTGGGTTCTTTTGGGCTTCATATTTATAGCTTTTGATTTTTGATACAGTAATTAGCTTTTAAATTATATGTCTTTTCAATGCGATGTCTACAAGTTGATTGTAGTAGACACTGTACCGACTTCAGCTATGTCGATCAAAATCACATATGATTGTCTCTCTCTTTATACTCTCTATCGTGAACAATTAGAATTTAAAAATCATAGATCACAACCTAAAAAATCAATCCGAAGTTTTGTAGTGCGAACACACTTTTGAGTATTATATTACCGAAACCACTTCCTAAACAAATCCATACTCCAAATCATTGATATGCATACACGTGCACAATGCTCGCACGCACGACTTGCTTTCATGCAACGCACTCCACTCTAGCTCGACTACTGACTGCACCTCTCGTCACCGTATCCACACTTTTAAGAGCAAGGCTAATAATACAGCCTTCAGTTAGCTGTATGGGCACTTACAGCCCACTTATCAGCCCATTCATATATTAGTTTACAGCCAGCTGAAGGTTGTATGACCCACCCTTTTCTCTCACAAAGTTTCTTGGTTCTTGTGCTTCAGCTGGTTGTAAACTTACAGCCCACCTCTCTTCTCTCTCCTCCTCTCTCTCCTCCACCTCAGTATACAGCCTACTAACAACCTCTTATTATACTTGCTCTAAAGATGTTGCTCGCAGTACGGTATAACTACCGATATGTAACATCCTGAAAATTGTAAATTTAAAAATATGAAGTTTTTGAATTATATTTGCAATATATTCTATTTTGGATTTGGAGTTTATGTTTTACATTGGAAAATTTGGTTGAAGTTCCAAAAAAATAGAAAAGTACAAGAAAGGAGCAAGGAGAAAACAAATATGCTTGAACAATAGAATATTAAAGTTTAAAATGAGAATCTGAAAAGATGATCCATAAAAGACAGGGAGAGAATTGGGTTTAAACATAAAATCTTATTTCTGAAAATAATAGCATGAATAGCAAGGAACAAACAAATTAAAAAGGTCAACATTTATGAATATGTATATCTGTGCAAAATAAGAAAAAGGCACCTAGGGAAATAAACCAGTAAATAGGGAGTATATATATACACACACACATAAGGCATATGAAAAAGGTCTAGTAAATAATCAAAACCTAAAAATACACAATATGGGCTGAAAAAGGGAAGGTATATATATGAAAATAAACAAGTGAATTGGAAACAATATATATATATATATATATATATATATATATATATATATATATATATATATATATACACACACATAAGTATATATATATGCATATGGTAGAGAAAGCAAATATAAGAAAATAACTGATAAAAAAGAAAGAAAGAAAAACAGTGGGGGTCAGACCAGGCCAGCCGGCCCAGCTCGCCCGCGCCTCCTTTCTCTGGGGCGTGGCCCTGCCCTCACCGCGCGTCCCCCTCTCTGGCAGTGGACCCGAGCGCCTCCTGCACGCTCTTTCTCCCTCCCCCCCCCCCCCCCCCCCCCGCGCGCCTCTTCTCCCTCCTCTCCCCTTTTCTTTCCTCTCTCTCCCGTGCGCGCGTGCACTGCTTTCTCTGACGCCGCTGCGAGCTTCATCATCACCCGCCCCAGAGTCGAGTCCCGTCACCGCTTCTCTGCCACGCGCCGCTCCTGGCGTGCACCGCGCGCCGAGCCCTGCGTCGGGCAAAGCCCCGCGGTCTCTCCCTCCACCGCCCGGTCCTCCGCCGTAGCCCGGTCCGTCGCTTCCCCCGCCTCAGCGGCTATAAAGTCCCATACGGGCCTTCAGCAACACCGCACCATCTACCTCTACTCCCACTCCAACTTAATCGAAGCCCCGTGCGCCGAGCTCGCCGAGATTCGGTCCTTCCCCATCGCCGGCCAACCGCGCCTCCACCACCGCCATTCCCTCCACCACTGATTTCCCCCCAATTCCTCGTGTGGAAGCCTCCTCTCAGTGCCGCGGACCTTTTTCAACCGCCGCTGGAGCTCCTCCCTTCCCCCACTTCACCGGCGCCAAAACCACTCTTTGGATCGCCACCGCCGCACGCCGTCGCCCTGCCACCGTGCACCCCGGTCCCCGCCGCCTTCACCGCCGACACCACCGCAGCTCCGGGAACGTGTTTTAGCTCTCTCCCGCCCCTCTCCAGCCGCCCCTCGCCGCCAGCACCGCCGCCCGCACGTCACCGCTGACTTGCTCTGTTCTGCGCCCTGGCTACCCACCTCAAATGCTAATGTCGCCCGCCTCCATCAGGTAACACCGCATAGCCCACTGGCTAGCAACGTGCGCACTCACTTAGCCGGCCCGGTTTCGATTCCCCTTGGTCCATTATGCTAGAAGTCATGGTATAAGGGGATTTATTCCCCTATAGGGGTAAGCCACACCCTTGGGCTCACTTGGCTAGCAGCGTTACTCCTCCTCTCCCCCCGACTCCCCGGCCTCGCGCGTTCGAGCCTCCGGCTCCGCAGCGCCGGGTTGAATTTTCTCTAATTTTTCCCGGGCTGACAGGTGGGCCCCACCTATCAGCGGCTGCAGCCCGAGCGGCCCACTGACAGCAGGGACCCATCTGTCAGTGGCACCCCGAGATGGGAGTAAACAAATAATAAGAGCAAGTGGGCCCCACCTGCCATAGGTACAACACATAAGAATTAAAAATAAAATAATGAATTAAAAATGCCCCGTGGGACCCACCTGTCAGGGATTTCCTATTTTCTGGAATTACATTGGACTGAGAACTTTAAATGAGCATAACTTATTCATGTTAACTCCAAATTGAGTGGAACAAATTTCTAAATTCATCTAAATTCAAGATCTACTCAATGGAACTGGAACCATGATTTTTAGAGTTCATTTGAATTTCTGGTGATATTTTGAGTGATTTACTACTTTTCTTTTTATTTGGATTTCACGCACGATAAAATAGCGTACGAGGCTCAAGAGGAAGAGGCCGAGGCAGTCACCCTAGAAGCTCAAGAAAATCAAGACCTCGATCCTAGTGACCAAGGCGAGTCAATCCTTTGATCATGTTGAACCTACGTTTTCTGCAAATTACTTTGGTTTAAATTATCAAATTGCATGTTGTTATTTTATATGCAAATACATGTTTAATTTAATATTCTAGTTATGTGCCCATTGTTTACCTTGAATAATATTACACCTCCCTTGGAGTCGCCTTAGCAAAATTACAATAGTAACCTTTTGAAAATAAGTCCGTAATTTATATGCCATGCTTAGTATTGCTTAGGTATTCATGGGAGCGAGAACGCCCAAGCATCACTTTAATCATGAGAAACTGGTTTGGGAAATCATGGTGGTAATGACTGGTACATTTGATATGATTATTTTATACTCCCAAAATCTCTAACTTGCTTAATTATCTGGGCGGAGTGGTTCGAGGGTGTGAGTGTGGTGCAGTGGAAGCACAAAGTGGGTAGTGGTAGACCGCCCAGATACCACTAAGGACTGAATCTTGTCGTGACCTCCCGTGGAAAACAGTACAACCATAAGCTGGCAAAATGTAGGCAGGGCTAACTAATTTGCATCGACTTAGTAAGGGTTGCGCCGGTGTGACTACGGGCGAGTAGAGGGTGGCCACATCCTCCGATGTGACGGCGCAAGAGGGGGCTTCTGGAAGGGTGGTCGTACCCCGAAGGAAGTGGAAACCTTAGCGGACGTAACCCTGCTAGGAAAAATGCATTGTAAAGGTCCTGTGATAGTCTACTCAACCGCATGGCTAAGGAATCATGTGGGGCAACGAGTGGATTTATCTCTTGTGGGTAAAGTGTGCAAACTCTACAGAGTTAAAAACTATTCGAATAGCCGTGCCCACGGTGATGGGCGGACATGGAAACTTAACCAGATATAGTTCTATTTCAAAAACTTTGTGAGTGGAAATGATAAAGTGGAGGGCAGTGGAAAACCCTGATTTGAGTTGTCCTGGGTGTCGTCCCAGTGGTAATGTAAGCGGTTATAACGCTGAAATGTTAGCATATGGTGCGGATGCCATGTAATGGTGGATAGAATCTGGATCACTATTATTATTGCATTCCTTTACACATTATGTTTTTGAGTAAAACTGCTAGGTCTCAGGAAATTTCTATGTATTATATTTCAAATAATGGCACTTCTATCCTTGCAAAATAAAATACAAGGGGGAATAAATAGAGTCGTGAGTAAAGGAGATAGATGTTTGTAATGAATACATAAAGATGTTGGTGGATTCATGTCGATCATAAAAGGACACGATAGAGTGGATTCTGGGATAAATACATTGGTGGATCTTAAATGAATACATAGGCTAGGTAGATGATTTAAATGATTTTGGACAATTAGGGAGTGCAAAGGTAATTGCTGGATTATAACACTGATAACTAATATAAATTCTTGGGAGATGTTGGCGATAATGGGATGAAGAGGATTTGATCAATTACTGGATGGATGGATTGAATTTTTAGAAATTTTGGAGGTATGATATCAATTATTGGAGTATAAATTTGATCAATGATATTCTTGGTGGATGAATACTAGTGAATCGTAGACTTGATCAATGATATTTTTGGTGGATGTATAATAGTGAATTAGTTAGAGATAGATAATGGAAAATAAGGTTGATTATTAGAAGAGCAAATTGTGGTTGTGAATCAATAACAAAAGGATTGGATTATTAGGAATTTAGAAGACAAAAGATATTGGTGGATAAAACAAATGATATTAGTTAAATGGTGTCGCTAATTGTTGGGAGCTTTAGGCAGCAATTGATTGGTGGATTGTATATCTGATGATATTCGCTGTTTGGAGTCTTAGATAGCGAACAATATAGAGAGAGTATATTCGGTGGATTACGTAGTGATGACACTCGCTGTTTGGAGTCTTAGACAGCAACCAGTAAGGAAAGTGTGTTTTGGTGGATTAAGTCGATTATGGCAATCGCCGTGTGGAGTTTAGGTAGAATCAATAGCACTACGATTTAATAATAATAATGCGACTAAAAGCAAATTTTGGCAAATAAAATAGCCCGAGCCTCTCCTTTGATAAGCCATGCATACTATTTATTTGCATCCTATGTATTGGCTCGCGGAGCACGGTGGTTAGTGTGCTCACACTCACTCTCATAAAAAATCCAGAAGCAGGAATCGGATCACTACGCTTCAGCAATACTTTTGGTTATGATGGAGAAGAAGATGAAGTCAACAAAGGCTAGGTCGCGAACCTCCAGTTGGCTGCCTGTGGGCATGTCCTGAAGGTCACACTTGCGTGCTCGTTCTTCCGCTGCTCCAATTTAATGATTTCGGCCTAATCGGCCCGTGAGTAAGTCTACTACTATATTTACGCTTCCGCATGATATGTATCGTGATATTCAGAACTGTAAACTGTGAGCACTATCCACTGACCCAGGGAATAGTGCGGTGGAATCACAGAGGAATCCGGATCATAAAATCTGGGTCCCTACACGACGCCTCTTCTCTACTTTCCCATCCCAAAACCTTGCCTACTGGCACAACATCTCACAACATCAACTTCAACTTCTGGCGAGGCTATCCTGTAACGCCCCCATTTTTGGGAACAGGGACGTCTTACCAACCGCAACAGCCCAGGAGTTCAGTTGTGGATGAAAAGTGTATCATGCCTGCTCACGAACAATTAAAAGAAGTTAATTTGATTAAAATAAGACCTAATAGCCAACTTTAATAACAATATGTGCGTCCAAGCCCAAAACTTAACTTACATATAGAAGAGTCGAAGAAAACTCCACAGGAATGCTTGAATGCAGTCGTAACCCTAGCACGAACACTTGTAGCATCCTCTTTTCTTCTGGTATCTGTTGTGGGGGGAAGGAATATTGCAAGACTGAGTACAAACCACCGTACTCAGCAAATCACATGGGGAAATACTATATAACTATTTGCTAGGATTCTCAAGAGAAGGGAATATAGTTGTTTTATTATGAGGTGGATGCAATTTTATTTGCAAACAAATAAAATTAAAACATTTGCTCCTTAAGATCAGGAGGTTTTATTATCAGACAAAGTTTCATCATTACTCAAATTAACAACATCAGAAACTCTACTTATGCCTCGTTGTTGAAATCACCCAATTAACACAGCTTCATTAACCGGAAGCACGGCGTATTCGAATACCATTTATTTCACTCTGCAGAGTTGCTCAACTTTACCCACATGATTCCTTAACCCTCATGACTGAGTTAAGAAAGCCAGGTCGTTTAACTGCTCAATTCTTTATATAGGCTCTACCCGGTAGCATCACTCAATCACGGCCAAATATTAAACATAACTTCCCCTACCGTTTTAAGCGAACACTACCGTTGTTAGGTACCCCGCAGCATACCTAACTCCCCGGCATCCTATCATCTCATCCTGTGGAGTTTCAATTGAACTGAGCAGCTACTAAATCAGTGTTGACTATGTCTTTTACTTGGCACAAGGTTTGTCGGAACCCGGAGTAACAACTCCTGGATTCTCTGTGTAAATCGCACTAGTCCAGAATCAGCTAGTGCACACAGTACAACAAAGATAAATACCAAGCACAAATGACTTCTTATATTAAATAAAAGAGTACGACCTTATGGCCAAGTCTTACATCAACGCCCATTGGCAAAATAAATAAAGCAAAGAACTGCGGAAGCAAACTGAAAAGAAGTGAAGCCCAAGCCTGCCCACAGGCAAACGACAGTAAGACGCGGCCTACTCGTCCAGATCTTCACCGTAGTTAACGTCTTCCTTCTCTGTGTGGAAAAAGCAAGGTGAGTACAAACTTGTACTCCGCAAGTCACACGGAAAATGCACCATAATGATAAAGGCTTCAATGGAAGGCTTATAGGGTTAGTTTGCATAAAACGACATTTAGGAAATACAATAAGTAGATTGAAATTGTTGAATTTAATACAGTAAGTAAAAACAATACTTGTAGTAGAAAGTAATACCGTCAGTGCCGGCTCCGACCAAACACCAACCTATCCACGGGCATCCCACCCGGACCATCTTTTCCAAAAGCTCACGTATGGATTCCATCTATCCACACGCTTTCACTGCGCAACTCTGATGGATTCCATCCATCCACCAGGTTTCAATCTCTCACGGATTCCATCCATCCGTAAGGTTTTCATCTCTCGTGAATTCCATCCATCCACAAGGTTTTCGAAATCATTTTTGAAAAGCAAAGTCTAATCCATGAAAAACTTTTACTCAGCATGCCCATGACCGTGGGCACGGCTATCCAGGATAGATTATACACTCTGCAGAGGTTGTACAGCTTTACCCACAAGACACGATTATCCTTTTATGCCACGCGAGTTACACACTTCCTTAGTTGTGCGGCAAGGAGTCGTGACAAGGCCTTTACAATGCAAAGTCTTCAACCTGGTCGAGCCAACTCTAAGGTTTCACCCCAGTAAGGAATCCACCAGACCGGGACCCCCTCTTGAGCCTAGACGAGACTTCTCATGGCTTAACCACGCTCGCCCAAGTGAGACTTCACATGGCACCAACCATGCTCACTTTCAACCTACGACTTGACTCAGGTTGGAACTTCACAAATTATTCAGCCAGGGCTGTCCCATACCAGCCATGTGGTAGTACGATTAGGGCTTTGCAACAGTAGCTCACAGACCGGTCCTTAATCTGACTTAGGCCCAACCACATACCCCCGTGCACGACAATCAACCACTGCGGCTCCAACCAACAGGGCATGCCTGCACCTACCAATCTAACCAATTGCCTAAGTCTAAACCAAGTTTGATATTTTGTTTTCAAAATAATTTATAAACCTCCTTGACTCACCAAAGTCAAGAGTACATTTAATTTAGAGAAATCATCATTTCATGTGAAAGGTTCATCATTTTATGTGAAAATGTATCCCAAAACAAATATTATGACTAAGCAGGGCTAAGCATTTGATATAAAATCTCTCTAGTCAATACTAGTGTACTAACTAGAGTTTGAATCTAGGGTGACAAGGTATGAGGAATTCAATATCAAAGGAGGAATTAACAAGTAGGCATTAACTATATTTAAAACTGAATTGAAATACGTTGAATAAAAATATGCATGCAATAGAATTTAAATCAACATAATTTTATTTTGAAAATTAGAATCAACATGATCAAGGAGTGTGACTTGCCTTACTCTTCAACTTGGTTTGAATCTTCGTCGAAGAAATTTCCCGAATCGTCGAAGTCTACACGCGAAAATAACCCACCAAATTCAAATAAATTCAAAATAAAATTCAAATTGACTTCAAAAATTTGAATTGAGGCCAGAAATGGATAGAGTGGAATTTTTGATGAATTTAGAAATTTGAATGTGCCAAATCGGAGTTAGGACGAAGGAGAACGGGATCCGGGAAGTTTGAGAAGAGAGAAAAAGAAAAAGAGGAATTTTTGGAATTATTCTTCTAAAGGAAAATATGGGATTATGGCGTCAGCATTGCGTCAGCCAGGGATTTTATTTTTCGTCCGGATTATTTTTGAACGGGAAAAGAGGGGAGGGGCTAACATGTGGGCCTGGGGTCTATAGACCGAGCCCACAGAGGGGAAGGGTGGCCGAGGTGGCACGGGGTGCTGACGGGGCAGAGGGGCGCCGCGTTGGCGCTGAGGTGGCGCCATGTGGCTGCCACCTGGGCTGCCACGGGGGCAGGCCGAGCTGACGTGGCCGGCTGACCAGGGAGGAGCTCGGGCCCGGGGATCACGCCGGCGAACGGCGGTGCGACGGCCGGCGGCGAGAAGCGAGGGAGGGAGAGGAGAGCGCGACGAATAGGGGGCGCGGGCTTACCGGGGGCAGCCGGGAATGGCCGGCGGCGCGGCTCGGGCCTCACGCGGCGGCGGTGTTCCGACGGCGAGAAGGGGCGGCCGAGGGGTGACCGAGGTCGGGGACGGCTCGAGGAGGCTTGGGGTGGCGTCGGCTGAGCTCGAGGGCAACGGGGGCGACCGAAATTCCTCACCGGAGGTAAGGGGCGGCGGCGGCGACAAGGGCGCACGACGCGGGGAGGCTCGGGCGGCGGAGAGAAGGAATTGGGGGCGGTGGGAGGTGGAGTGGGGAATGGGGAAGCTTGGGGTGGGTTTAAATAGGGGCGAGGGGGAGCGGGCCGGCGGCAATTCGTCGCCGGAGTGGCGGCAGTTGCGGGCGTCCGTTTCGGGGAGAGAGGGAGGTGGGCGGCGGATCCGGCGGGGTGGGGGCGCGCGGGTCCTGCGGGAGAGGTTGGGGAGTGGGCGACACACGCGGGAGGTGGGGGAGTGGCCGGAAAGGGCGGGGTGGCCGGTTGCGGGCGGCGGCGGTTGCGCACGGCAGGCACGGGTGGAAGATGGCGGCGGGGAAGATGATGACAGGCGGGCCCCAACGGCAGAGAGAGAAGGGAAGGAGAGGCACGGGCGGCGGGATGATGATCAGACGGCCAAAAAGGAGAGGGCGGGCGGATGGGGTGGATCGGCCGGGGCGCAACGTGGTGGGCATCGGGGCCGGGCACGTGGCGGGAGGGGAAGGAGAGTAGGCGGGATGGGTGAGCGGCGGGGATGGGCCTAGGGGAGGGGACGTGGGCGGATTTGGTCCGTCCACGTGGCGGCCGGAGGAGAGGGAGGGGGTTTTATTTTCTGATTTATGATATCAGTTTTTCAGAAATTGCCAGAAAATTCAACAAGCCTCAGAAAAATACCAAATGACCTCCAAAAATTCCAGAAAAATTCCTAGAACCTCCTGGAGACATTTGGAACGTAATAAAAATATTTCCAACTAATGTTAGTATTTAATTTTCACATTTAAAAATACTTTTTAATTTCAAAAATAGATTTTAAACTACAGAAAATCCAAGAAACCAAATAAGAGCCAAATATATCCAAATAATTAATTTGACATAAGATTTTTATAGAAAATCAAAATATGATTTTATTTAATAATATCTTTAGGTTTTTCTTAAAATGCTTTTCAAATCCAGCTTTTTTTTCAAACAGAAATCCAGGGCAAATCCAAATTTAAAATTTAGGCACAAAAATACTTATTTTAATTTTATTAGTTTTTATTTACTTATTTACTTATTTTTATTTTTCAAAAAAATCTGGGCTGTTACAAGGTTCTTGTCCTTATATTTTTCACCTGAGACATTCAACCACAGCTTCTATTGTGCTCAACAGCACCAACCACCACCAACCCAATCCAGCCTCCATCTCAGGGTAAAGCGATGGGCTAAGTCCGCCACTCGCATTCCCACCAACCTCTCTACCCGAAGTCCAACCATAGGGTAAAGCGATGGGCTAAGTCCGCCACTCGGATTCCCACCAACCTCTTTACCTTAGGTCCAACTCTTTTTAAATTCTATGGGCCCGCGGCCAAAGTCACTTAGTAGTGTAAAATGTTGAATGGAATGATCTTATATACATTTGTACATTAATTTAATTCTTACTAAGGTTGTCAAGGTGAATATGGCCATCAATCAAGGCAGGGCATTTTTCAGTGGTAGGATTTATCTAAGTAGCATGCCATTCTAAACATTTTATTTTAAGCAATTAATATTTCCCAATTATCAATAATGAAAATACATTAAGTAAATAATGTAAATTTCATGGGATTCAATATGATCAAAAACATGTGACTTGCCTTCTTTCTGTTGCTCTTGATCTCCTTGACCAGCTTCAAACTTACTTCATCTGCCTTTTTTGTCTTTCAGTTGACCAACTCACTTGGTCCGTTCACTAGCGTAGAAAACAAGGTTAAATAGGTTCCTGCTTTGCGAAATGCAAGCTGGGAACAAAATGTAATTAAAAACAAGAAAGAACATAAAAAAGAAATGGGTTGGGTGGTCGGAGTTCAACGGTGCTTGGATGGCTGACAGGAATAAAATTGGATGAGATAGGTTTAGGACGATCGAATAGATAATATATGTGTTGGACATATTTTTGAAATAGAAGACAGATATTTAGAAATGGATGGTTGATCTTTGAATTGAATGAATTTGGGTTTTATCGAGATTTAATTTGGCAAAACGGAGGAATTTAAATTTATTTGTAGATGATATGGCGGAAGGGTGAAATTTGAATTAATAAAATTTGAATTAGAAGGAATGGAGGTCAAATTTGAATTCAGAGTATTAAACTGGTCAAAATAGTGTATTTTTTGGAATTTTTGGGATTTTTGGGGATTTTCTGGATTTTTAATTGGTTTTCTGAATTTTCTTCAATGAATGAACAGTAACGGGCCAGCCCGAGATACACAGTGCAGCCTGGTTGGTTTTCCTGCGCAGCCAAATGGGCCGATTAGCCGGTGGCCCAAGTGCATGAGCGCGCGGCCAAGCAGGCCACGGCCCGGCGCGCGAGTGCGCACGCGCCCGCCCGATGGGCGACGCGCGGCTGGCGTTGACGGCCCAGATGCGCGCGTAGCAGGCAGTCGGATGGATGGGCGGCAACGAAGCCAAAGGCTGAGATGCGACCATGCCGCCTCCTCCCGGTCGTCTTCAACCTCGGGTCATCTCCCTCAGAGGAAAAACAGAGGCGCCACCCCACCGTGGTTCGGCTTCAACGGTGATCACCGGCGAGGGTGGGAGGTACGGGCGACTTCGGGGAACAGCAGGGATTCCATTTTGAGGCTTTGGAGAATATGTGGATGGGCGGTAGTGGCTGGCGGCAAGAGAGAGATTTGCGAGCTCCCAGGCGAAATTAGGGTTTTCCCGAGGCTCTCTAGTGAGGTTGGCTGCGGTTTCACCGTCTAGGGCTCACAAGGAACGCGAGAGTGGCTTTGATTTAGGTTAAGGAGCTCCCTATAGGGCTGTCCACGGAGGAGTGCTTTCAACCGACGGTGGATCTCGTCGGCGGAGCTCCACAGAAATGTTCGTGTTCAATTGAGTTTACCAGTGTGTTTAGCATGTGACGGAGGTGCTATGGCTAAAAGCAATTGAAGTGTAATGGTTAAACGAGGGAGATAGGGCGAGAGGCTTACCGGGCTCAAGGGAGAACGGAGGTGGAGCTGCGGTGGGAGTGAGCTCAATTAAATGGTTATGAGGAGTAGAGGGGAGTGATGTGACACTGTCTGTGGTAGCAATCGGGTTTTTAAGGTGAGTTGAGGCGGTGGGAGCCGTAAGGCGATTCGGCCAGGGCTTGCACGTGAAGGGAGGAGCAGCGAGTCAACCGGTGCTCTGCACGAGGGAGGAGCAGGAGAGGGTGGCTGACACGTGGGACCGGCTGCCGTCAGCTCTAGGCAAATCCAGGCGCGCGCGGTCCAAGCTGCGGCCAATTGACGCGAGTAGAGGCGGTGGAGAGGCGCACGCGTGTGGCAACGCCAGGAAGAGGAGAAAGCGCAAACGACGAAAGAGGAAAGCGGATTTCCAAAGATTTTACCCAATTGGGAAAGGAGAAGAATTCAAGCTAAAATTCAAGAAAATGTCTCAAAAATTTTGAATTTTTCGGGGTGTTTCATAGCCAGGCTCGACCCTGTTTGCATGCCATCGCCCCTCGGTCACCTTGCTCAAGGGTTGAATGTTTTGGTATTTAATCGGTGAAAGTCCAAATCTCCTGTTGAAAATTTTAAGTTAACAATTGAAATTTTCGAGGTGACGACGAGCGATAGGGCTCTAAAAAAGTTTGAATTCAATAGCTATTTGAACATGATTTAATCAAATCTCGATTTAAGCTTATCTCAAGCTCTAAACAAGCCTAGTTGGAGGTTGCACAAAGGCTCAGTCCGTTTTACGACGCGAGCTCGAGCTATTCGGTAAGGGCATCCGGAGTGTATGAAAATAGGGGGTCATAAGTCATCTTAAGGTCGACCTTATACATTACAGGGTTGACCTTAAGCAGGCCATAAGCAAATAAGGTTGAGACCGGTCCTCAAGCTAAAGACCTGGCCATAAGCATTAAAATATAATTTTCTTTTAATCCTATTGTTCTCTCTCCCCCACCAGCCAATTACCAACTATCACAAGCATTAAAATACAATTTTTTACTGCCAAGTGGGACCCTTGTTACAGCCGAGCGGTAGTCTCAAACATAACGAGTCGACTTTAATAATTAGATGGAGCCCACCTTAAGACCCATTACGATATATACACTTCTGATGCCCTAACAGCTCAGAGTGCGAAGTCAACTTCCAATCCATCTTTCGATGCTTCCCTCAACTGGTTAGCCCAGAAGCCCAAGGGCCCACACACATGCCATCGTCAACAACTCCAGCACCAAGTGGCCAAGACCCCACTCGGCATACCATTCCCAAATCTTAATCCCCACAAATCCAGTAGTACCCAGCCGCCATAAGAGATGAGATTAGTCACCGCCACCTCTTGTCT
Source organism: Dendrocalamus latiflorus (assembly GCA_017311315.1). Taxonomy (NCBI): domain Eukaryota; kingdom Viridiplantae; phylum Streptophyta; class Magnoliopsida; order Poales; family Poaceae; genus Dendrocalamus; species Dendrocalamus latiflorus. The sequence goes on from CM029638.1 coordinate 26,073,496, forward strand.
TTCCCTGCCGGCTATCGGCGACCACCGCAGACGACTCCACCACCGACAGCACGCACGCCTGGAGGTCTCCTCGCTGATGGTAGCTGCGGACGCCGTTTATCAAGGAAATCCACGGAAGAAAGTGAAAGTAGGTGAGGCGAATCACAAATATGCAGGTACCCTCATTGAAAATCCCCTTCTGAGCATGATGTTATTTGGATATGAGACAAGTAGTCTTTATATGTTTTCTCCATCGGTTCGGATCTTTAAATTTTTCTTTTGAACCTTACGTCGATTCGTTATGTTTATAATTTAGTGAATAAAATATTATATTATTTTAAATAATATTATTAATATTTATTAATAAGTATATGTTTTAATTGTGAAGCTCTATATTTCGATGATAATTATCCGTGAATGATTTCTAGTTGGAAACGAGTACATATATAAATAGACTAGAATATGTATATTTTTACTAGTGTTTTAAATCTCCGGTTATGACGTTTAGCGGATGACTTCTCAAACAGCTAATAGCGGAGCTAAATGAGGCTATAGCGGGCTATAGCGGCTAAATTATACATGGACTCAGATAGCTTCATCTGTCTAAAACAGCTATAGCGGGCTATAGCGGCAGCTATAGCCGGAGATTTAAAACTATGATTTTTACAGATTATAGATATGTAGATATCAAAATAATAGTATAGATACATATTAGTGATGGGGTTAGATCGACCCATCACAGGACAATATGAGAACATTGTATTCTTACGTGTTATCAGTTGATCTCATTCATAATGCGTATGCTATATCTTTAGATTTGAGGTCGTCGCACGTATTTGAGATACATAATACCTAACTTGGAGGTTACCAAACGCTACTCCGTAACTGGATCGTTATAAAAGTAGCTTTCGGATTTTGTCGTGATGTATACATCGAGATATGGTCGATCAAGATAGAATTTGCCTCTCTAAATAACAGGAGAGATATCTCTAGGCCTCTCAAGTGATTGGATTTTAGAAATGTATGGTTACACTGCTCACGGTTAAAGAGTTAACCATAATCAGAAATTCGAGTCACGTGATCCAGAAAGAGTGATGTGCGAAGAAATATTTCACCCATTGTTCGTGGTGATGCTTTGGTTCTTAATTTGCCAACCGTCTACTTTCTTTAAGATTATCCTCAGTTTTTTCTGGTGCAAATTGTTTGTTTATGTTATTTTATATCAGTATATATGTGGGTTGTAAACGTGTTCGACATTGATGGGCTATACTAAACCAAATGAATGCTACCTCCATAAAGAAATGCCACTCATTTCGGTTACAAAGATAGTTTCGGCAAAGATGTAGTTAAATTTTTATAAACCTTGACTATCGATATCTCTATATAAATATTTAGATTGGATATTTAAAAAATAATATGTGTAGACTTACCTTGAAAAATACTTTTATAATACGGAATTTGTTTTTAGCACACTATTTTTAGTTAAAAGTTTACGAATCTAAAAACAAAGTATAATATTAAGGGTGTGTTTGGTTTGCTGAATATGGACGGTCGGATCCCAGCTCTACCGTATATTGCGAAAAATTCGGGTGTTTGGTTGGACGAATTTACTGTGGAAGCCTGGATCCGCTCGTCCCCGCATACGGTCTCATCCGGGACCGGGAGTGAAGGCCATTTCGACCGAATTTGCCCGTCCAGGACCGAGGGAGTCGAGCAAGACCTTCATACAGCCTACCAATCACATACTCATTCAGCCTGTATCCACAGATATATCGAACCAAACACTCTTCTTTTTCAAAATACGGCCCTCCTCATCCAGTTTCCCCTCATCCAGGATATACGATCTCACTACCCAAAAGCAACCAAACACACCCTATGTGATTGCAAATTTATACTAACTTATAAAAAATAAATCAAATTAAAGGTTAGATATTGATATCGTCTTGAATATTATGTAGAGGCAAATCATGGATTTGATTTATTTGTTTAGGTTATGCACATTTGCTTCACCTAATATTAATTATTTTGCTTTAAGATTTATAACTTTTTTTTAATGTAGTGACACTATGAAGTATGAACTGCATGTATTTTCATTATATCATAGTACCAGGAGAAACCTGATCACGGACTGCAGCTTGCTCCATTCCAAGTTCTCGGTATGATCGTACGGCACAGCATATACAGTACAGTCATACATAACAACAGCTACGTACCAGCTAGCTAGAGCGCACAACCGCGCGGGTCCGATCGATAGATGTACCGAAACATCCAGTAACTGAACAAGAGATCCTAGATATATAGATGCATCGATATCGTCGTCGGTCATCGTCTCAGGCGGCGGCGGCGCAGACCGGCAGGTCGTTCTCCTGGGTCGGGCGCTGCTTGAGGATGGGGTTGCTCTCGAAGAAGTTGACAGGCTTGAGGTCGAAGCTGGACGACACGGTGGGCATGATGGGGAAGTCCTCCTGGCTCGGGATGTGGTGGAACCCCAGCGTGTACCACAGCACCAGGTCCTTGTTCTCGATCGGACGGTCCCTGCTCGTCCACGTAATCAGGTGACTGGATATTCAGGACTACACGATTCAGCGGTCGAAGGATCAGCAACTGAAGTATGCGTATGAACATACCTCCCAGACCAAGTAGCCAGTGTGTCCTCCCCTTTGCTCTGGTACACGAACAGCCCACCAGCCCATTCCTCGCTTTTGTTGTAGGGCGTCACCCAAATCTGTTGCACAAAAGCAAATCAAATACATAATCACATATAGTTCGTTTGGTTATAGGTCCGTTTCAAACAAGATGGCTTAAGTCAGAAATTATTTAGAATGTTGACTTCTTAACATAGCCTTTTCCTTCTTCTTTTTCTCTTTTCGTTTTTATTTATATTATTCGTGGAGATATAATGTTGTTTTTTTATTTTTTTAATTGAGTACCTTAGAAAAAGTAATAACTACTATAATACCATTTCAGTAAAAAGCCACAACACTTTATAACAAGACCATAATGTTGCATATTTGCTTGTGGACTTAGGTTCTCATTGTAACATTCCTAAGCCTGAATTTGGTTACAAGGGACAGAGATCTCACCTGATTGTTTGTGAATGCGCCCCTCTTCTGTGGGGGGTCTTCAGGGTCCAGCAAGCTGGCGGCGGTGCCGGCGGGGACGACCTTATAGCTGACCGGGTTCCCAACCCGTGTCTTCTTCGACGGGTTGACGACGTGGAACTCGGCCGGCTCGTAGAGCTTCAGCCGGACCCGGGCGTCCTTCTCGGTGCTCGCGACGTGCCGGGTGGCCTTGAGGTAGCTCCTCCGTGGGGACTCACCGGGCGTGGTGTCCTGGCGGGCCATCTCGACCCGGACGAAGGAGTTGTCGGCGCCGTCGACATCCATGTCGAGGCGGAAGGTGATGTAGTGGTCGTGAATGACACCGATCACGTTCTCGGAGAGGAGGGTGCCGTGCATGTCCTCGTTCTGCCGGACCTGGTTCATGTGGGAGTAGGTTGTGCCTTTCACCATGAGGATCCCGCTGAGCCCAACCTGCCACAGCCATTGCACCGTGAGCTAGCCAGACTGCCAGACTGAGCTCAATCTCTCAATAAATCAAACAGCTAGCAATGCTACATGTACGAACATAAGCCACAGTTTGGCCACCATGAATATGATGAATTTTCCGTAGGTAAGAACAATCAATTTATGCATGTTCTTTATCCTAATCAGAAAATGAGAACAGTTGCTATGCACTGTGGATGGAATCAAGAGGATATACTTGCGTGCTCCCATTCTTCTCCTGAAAAAGTGAGGTCCCTAAAGATGGGGACAGATGCAACAATGCAATGGGCATTGGACAAATTTCTTGGCGAATCAAAGGGACGAAAATGACGCGACAAATTGGGTAGTCGCTAGTTGCAAGGATGACGTGAAGCTCCACTAGCAAGAATCCCTGATCATTTTCAATAGCAACCAAAGCTCTGGACCCATGAGAATCTGCCTTCAGCTACCTAACAGCTGGTATGTAGACACTTGCGGAGCAATTTTCTTCAGAAGTTAAATCGATGACAGCAAATAGCAAACAGAAACCACGCGCCACAATGCATTGTACATTATGTCAATTAATAATAATAACAGTGTTTGGTGAAGTACATCAAATTTTAGTTGATTTGGTCAGTTTTTTGTGTCCTTACATATGGTATTTCTTGCTCTGTCAGCTACAACTGCCCTCACTTTCACAAGTGTGTGTGTAAACAAGTGGCATGTGTGGATCTGTGGATGGAACGGAGAGGAGAACAACTGACGAGAAGAGAAGAGATGGAGAGATGATCTGACTCACCTTGATCCGTATGAGGCCGTCCATCTGGAACTCCCAGTCCGTGATGTAGTCGTAGTTGGCCACCGACGCAGCCATCCGCGCCACCAGCGTCACCTTCGGCCGCGACTCCCTTATCTGCACGTCGAATGCAAAGCAGCCAGTGAATTGCGTCACTCCAAACACAAACAAACATCTACTTTTTTTTTTTTGATCCCAACAAACATCTACTGTTACAGCATCACTAGTGGAAGTCGATCGATAGCTACTTCCACTTCCAATAGATAATGTGGTACAACTAGATTCCCTTACGTACTCCTTCCCACTCTTCCGCCCCGCTTGGAGCACAGAAATTATTAGTAAATAGAAATGCAACAGGGTTTACATTATATCGCGTAAAATTCGTATGACATTCATCGTCGCGGATTAAAGAGCTGTTTGAATATAAATCCTTACAATTTAGTTCGAATTTGAACTAAGCTCCAAAAATTCCAAAGCAATCCCTTTCATGTATTGATTGATGATAACTATTTCCACTTCCAATATGTGCGCACCTAAATTGGCTAGAGTTCAAAATAAACACGATATCTTTTGGGGTGATATCTGCAATATTGCTCCCGTTCCACTAGAAAAAGAAGTTACTGTTGAAAATGTCCTCAATCTAACTTGTCTTTGTCACCTTTGGCAAGTAGCCAAAACCGGAGGGGCAGCTACTTTTGTCATGGCACGTCTAGCCTGACGTAGCACTGGCGCTGAGGAAATTATTATTCCCAGCGAAACAAACAAGAACAAAAACTTGACTAACATCAGTAAAATTTACATCTAAGATAGTGGTAATTACTTCAGTGGCACAAAATGGTCAAGCTTAGTGACCTGCCAAGATGATCTTAGAGTTGAAGACCTAAGTGCCACTGTTGCGCAAGTATAGGACTCCTAGTGCAATTCTATTTAAATATTTTGTACCATAACCATCCATTCCAATATAAACGTAGTTCCAAATATCAAGCACAGACAGCATATGCACATTTTGATGTGAGATGTCTTTTTAGCTTCTGTGGATTAATATGGCTATCTTTAAAAAAGAGGAAAGCTGACATGATTGGAAATCTTGTCAAGTTGTTGTTGCTGTATATGCATTCAATATACTTTTTCTTAGGGGTTATCTGAATTAACTTCTGCCGCTAGTTTTTACCTGTGGCTGATAGCTTAGAAATGATTTTAGAAGAAAAGGATGAGTAATGCAAAACATGAGGAAGAGATACGTGTGTGAGATATGAGTGAGAGGAATGAGATACGTGATGCGCCTGTAATCCCAGACTTATCTTCGGAGCAAAATGAGTGGAAAACTTGCATTGAAAAAAAATCAGGTGTGTATATATTAGCTACTGACCTATCTAAATATAAACTAATACGAACAGGAGCTTACACTCATCGTCCTACAGTTGAAAATATCCTTCACCAATCTTTGTCAAATTGTCACCTTTTGCATTGAGGAACGAGTGCGTTTGGCATGGAACGCCCAGCAGGTCATCATTGGAGCCAGGCGGTAGTAAAACGATTCACGGCGAAACAAATAAGCAAGCAGGTACGTGCACTTACGTCCATGCCGGTGATGGGGCTCTCGGAGTGTCGCCACGCGACGTCGCCGGCGTACCGCTCGAAGATGCAGATCATGTTCTCCCGCACGTATGGCCGGCCGTCGGCGGCGACGAACACGCCGTCGACGTAGCGCGCGTGGCGCGGGCAGTCGTTGAGCGGCACGAGCGGCATGGCCTGCAGCCCGAACCCGTACTCGCCGGCGTCCATGTACGTCTTGAAGTACCACGCCTCCGTGGGGTCCATGTACGGCACGAACAGCTCCGACGCCATGCCCTTGTACATCACATCCCTGTGCGCGCCGGTCGCCGGGTCCTGCACCCGCGCGCGCGACACCACCATGCCGGCGCGCGCGTCCGCCTTGAGGTGGAACTCCCACCCGGCCCACCGCACCGTGTGCCCATCCACCACCTCGAACCCCGGTTCCGCCGGCTGCTCCATCGACGGCGCACGCACCGATTGGAACCCAAGCCCCCTCGCCGCTTTCACATCTTCGTCCTCGGCGTGGTGGCCGTCGTCCCGGTAGTCAGTGTTCTCGGCGGCCGGGATGGGTATGCCGGCGCCTCGGTCGGAGATGTGCACGACCTCCCTCGTGTCCATGTCGATCAGCACGGTGAGGCCCTCGATAGGTCGCATGTAGAAGTTGGCCGTGCCCTCGGAGGAGAAGCACTGGATCTTGATCAGCCGGCGGTTCTCCTCCGTGGGGCCGTACCAGCCGAGGGATATGGGCAGGCAGGCGACGTCCGACATCCGGACGCCGCGGCGGAGGATGGTGGCGTTGAACGCCGGGTCTTTAAACGGCGCCCAACATAGGGAGGCCTGCTCATCCATGGTCATCGTCGGGAAGCCAGAGGCAGGGACAGGCAGAGAAGTGACGGCGCCCTCGCCGAGGTCGACGGCGAGGACGTGGGACTCGCCGTGGAAGCGGACGACCGCCACGGCGCGGCGCGGGGGGAGCGGGTCGGCGCCCTTTCGCCAGCTCCGGACGACGGACTTGTCCGGCTCGTCGAGCGCGAGGGAGTGCACGAACAGGGATGACGGCGACGACGCGAACGGCGGGTGCGCGCGGACGAGCTCGCGCGCGCGGTTGACCTCTGTCACCGTGAGCGGGTCGAGCGGGTGACGTGGCATGTCGGACTCGTGCGACGGCCGCGGCGGGGACGTCTTCGACCCATGGCCGGTCCGTCCTTGGCGGCAGGCCCATAGCGAGAAACGGGTGCAGCTGCCGCTTCCGCCGTCGTCAAAGAGCGAGGTGGTTGACGTGTTGATGCCGCGGGGCAGGCGGAAGGCGGAGCGGACGAGGAGGAGGACGAGGGCGGCGCCGATGGCTAGGAATACGAGGCGAAGCAGGGAGGTGGAGTGATCCATTGGAGTGGCGCGTGTTTTGGCCTTTCTGTGTGTGCAGTGAGCAGAGTGAGAAGTAGTTCGGTCTATATTGGCAGAGTTATTTTCGACTTATAATTTATAATGGGTATTGATAAACATCTTATAATTTAGATTTTTTCAAACAAATAAACGAGACGGTTTCTTTGTTATCATTTTGAAACAGCTTATTAGGATAGTCTTTTTAAAGTAGTTTATAGGTATTCGATTCGTTCACATAAATGCTCGTGTTAGAGCTAAAAATTATAAACTGTAGCTATAAACTATAAGTTGCAGCCGAAAAGAACCAACCCATTGGTGACTGCTTGGGAAGAGGATAATAGGGTGAACAGTTGAAGTCCACTAAGCGTAGGATCGCAGCGACGTGGATATCTATTGGCCTGATGCTACTGTTTAAAATGTAATATAAAATTGGATTTGCTATTTGCCTGAAATTTTGTAAAATCACGGTCGAATTTGCTCGTCGTTCATGAAGACCTGTGCTCCGACTAGCCGTCATCCTTCTCTTTAGTGCCGCCATCTCCTACCATTACCATGGTTTACTCATTTATGATTCGGGTTCACTGGCTCCCTCTAGGAATAGAGGGAGGCTAGAGCGGCAGAGGCACATCGATGGGTGGCATTGCAACGATGCCACCGCTGGCGCCACAGGATGGGAAGAGATCGGTGGGCGACGACAATGGGGGGGGGGGCAACAAGAAACAAAGAGGTTAGGAGGCGACGACAGATTCTGTGGTGGGAGTGACTGGAGACGAGGAAGAAGAAGGCAGTGTGGGCAGATTAGAGAGGAGGAAGAATGGTGACACGAGAGGTGCTTGGGGGAGGGGCAAGGCGATGGAGGTGGCGTGCTGGGAGACGGCGGCGGTTGAGTGAGCGTTAGGGTTAGAAGGGTGGTGGACACTGTATATTAAGAGAGAGAGAGAGAGAGGGAGAGAGATCTGAATGGTTTCATCAAAATTCAATGGTACAAAAAATTGAATATGATTTAGAAGAAAAACAGGTGATTGTGCAATAGTTCTTGATATAAAATTATTATTTTGAGGATATGTATTTGGCAGCAAGCTCTAATTATGGAGAATTTCATGATAATGAAGTGAAATGCAATGCATATGAACAACTTAACCGACTGACTTCTGCTTTGAAATTTTGAAGAGCACACTAGCTAGCACCAAGCGAGCACTACTACAAAAAAAGCTATACGTAATTATCACAGACGGTTTTAAAAGCGTGACTGTCTACCGTATGTGATATGCAACTATCATAGACTGTAACAATAACCATTTGTGATAATTTCACACATCACAGATGATTATTAATTAGAACCATCTGTGATAGTTCACAGACAGTTATTAACAAGAACCGTATGTGATAATCTCAAACGTCACAGAGGGTTTTTAATTAGAACCGTTTGTGATAGTCCACAAACAATTATTAATATGAACCGTCTGTGATAATTACGTATCACAGACAATTTGTGGTTAGAAGTGTCTGTGATATGTTAGCTTCGTCTCTCTGATGCGCGTCTGTTCGATTGTTTTGGCTCTTCGATGGGTCTCTTCGTCTTACGCGCTGAATTTGTTCCTTATTGTATAAAAATGATCATCTGCCATGCACTAAAGATGAATCACCGCATCACTAATCTACTCTCAAGCACAAACAAATGGCTTTGGCCTCTTCCTTGTTGTCGGCATTGATGGCCTACCTGGCCATCCTATACGGGCACCTCGCTGGCTGTATGCTGGCAGATGCTACGAAAGGACACTGTGCAAATAGTGTCCTCCCTCCTATGTTCAAGTATTGCTAGAGAAGGTAACAACCACCTTCTCCATCTTGTCATCCTCCACTACTATGTCTTCCGATTGGTCTCCCACTTTCGGCAAGCTAACCTCACCATCGATGTAGTCCTTCACAATAACATTGCATGTTCGTATTAATAACTGTCTGTGAATTATCATAGATGGTTCTAATAAAAACCATCTGTGAAGTCCCATTATCACATATGGTTCTTTTTAAGAACCGTTTGCAAAAAAAATATCTGTGATAATTCACAGACGGTTCTTAACAAGAACCGTCTGTGATAATTATGTATCACAGATGGTTCATGGTTGTACGTGTTTAGGATACACCACGTTATTAAATACCTAGCCAGACTAGTCTCGATAGATCTATCTTCATTGCACTGTATTGAAGGAGGCGACAGGCTTTGGGGGCTTTGGTCAAAGCAAACCACTTATAGATCTAGCTTGTAGATCAATTGTTCTTGGTGATTTGAGATTAGTATTTTCTTCTAATTATGTGCTCACTTATAGATCTAGCTTGTAGATCGATTGTTCTTGGTGATTTAAGGTTGGTATTTTCTTCTAATTATATGCTTTATAATAAAAAGAGATGATAGCTAGGTTTAGACCTAGCTTGGTAGTTTGCTCCAATTAAGAATCGGTCACTACTATTTTACTTAAATATATTTTTGCTTGATATATATATTGCTTCATGAATAGTACATAGCTAGCTATTTTAAATGGACAATTTATTAAGATGAATGACAATTATGTGTAAGTATTAGGCTAGTTAACTATAGTAGCATTAATCTAATTTAACACTAATTTGTTACATGCACAGCGTAGATAGATCGAAGCGAGATGTACGTTGAGAACCATGCGAGTGAAGAACACATTGATGGCATGTATGCTTTTAGTAGAGTGGCTGAGCAGGATATATTGAAGAAGGGGATGGAATATATGTACTATCTATGCATTGATTGTGATAACCTAAAGATGTTTACTAACTCAATGTAGATCACTTGATTCAAAGGGGTTTCAAAAAGGGATATACATGTTGGACCAGTCACAGTGAAGAGAAGATTATTCAAGAAGGTAGTTATAACATCATAAAAAAAACAACGATATGCCGGTTGTGAACTGTGCTTTCGATGAGGATAAGCCGCATGATAACAATCTGGATCAGATGCTATACGATGCAAAAGGAAACTATAGTGAGAGAGATTTTGGTAAATTTGAGGGCTTGATGGAGGACTCAGAGAAACCTTTATTCTTGGGTTGCAAGTTGCAATATTGTCATCCGTTCTTGAACTGCTGAAATTGAAAACAAGTAATAGTTGGTCCGACAAGAGTTTCATGGCGTTGTTAGATTTCCTAGCGAACATCCTTCCAGAGAAAAACGTGTTACTTAGAACTATCTACCAAGACAAGAAGGTCCTTTGTCTGTTGGGAATAGAAGTAGAAGAATACATGCATGTTCGAATTATTGTATCTTATACCGTAAAGAGTATGCAAACTTACATATTTGTCCGATGTGCAAAGCATCTCGATATAAGTGTAAGAATGACTCTGTTGATGGCGAGGGCATCGAGGTGAAATAAGGACCTCTTGCTAAGGTATTGTAGTATCTGCCTGTAATTCCCCATTTGAAATGTTTTTTGCGAACTGAAAGGATGCATGATTGCTACGTTGGCACTCGGAAGAGCATAAGAAATATGGAAAGATAGGACACAATGCTGATTCTGCCAGTGGACGAACATCAATAGGATGTTGTAGACTTTGGTGAGGAACCATGAAATATAAGGTTTGGGTTGAGTACAGATGGAATGCATCCTTTCGGTAACATAAGTAGCCGACATAGCACCTAGCCCGTGAATGTATGCATGTACAACCTTTTTCCTTGGCTGTATATGAAGCGGAAGTACATTTTGATGACACTACTTATCTAAGGGTCAAAGCAACCTAGAAATGATATTGATGTATACTTAGCACCTTTGATGGAAGATCTTGTGATACTGTGAAACGAAGGAGTACAGGTATGGGATGCAGAGAAACGAGAGAACTTCGTTCTGTGCACTATATTATTCTGCACCATCAATGATTTCCTTGTCCCTGATAGCATGTCAGGGTTGAGTATAAAAGGAGCCAATGCCTATCCGTACTACTTAGATTATACCGAGAGTGTGTGGTTGAACAAATTGCATAAAACTGTGTACATATGTTACCGTAGGTTCTTTACAAAGTATCACCCATACCGTAAGATGAAGAAACAATTTGATGGAAAAAAGAGGAAGGCCTTTTTGTAGGAAAGAGGACTGCGATATGGTTAAGGATATCGATGTTGTACTTAGAAAGAGACGTAAGTTAAGGACCCGTCAAAAGAACATGTGGAAGAAGAGATCAATATTTTAGGAGTTGGCTTATTGGGAGCACTTAGAAGTTCACCGTTATATCGACATCATGTATGTAGAAAAAATATACGTGATAGCTTGATTGGTCTCTTACTGAACATTTATGACAAAACAAAGGATGGTGTCAACGCATGGCCTGACTTAGTCGCTATGAACATCAGGATTGAGTTAACACTGACAGACACCGATAAAGGTTGGATGTAACTTCCCCTAGCTTACTACACTCTGTCTAAGGCTGAGAGAACTGAGCTGTGCTAGTGCTTGCATGTTGTGAAAGTTTTGTTTGGTTAATCCGTCGGCATGAAGAAACTTGTTTGTATGGAAGATTTGATATTAATTGGTATGAAGTCTCATGACTATTATATGCTAATGACACAATTATTTTCTGTTATAATTAGAAATATTTTGCTGAACAAGGTTCAAGTGACAATTACGAGGCTGTGTTATTTCTTTAACGCAATTGCTCAAAAGGTCATTGATCTTGATGGACTAGATGCTTTGCAGGTCGAGGTGGTGATGACTCTATGTCATCTTGAGATGTATTTTCATTTATTATTTTATGATAACATGGTCTATCTTATTGTCCACCTTGTGAAAGAGATAAAAATATGCAGCCCCATGTTTCTACGTCATATATACCCATTCGAAAGGTACATGGGAATTCTCAAGTCCTATGTACAGAATCAATCTCGACGGGACGGTGGTATCATTGAAGGTTATGCAATCAAAGAGGTCATTGAGTTCTACATTGATTACATGGGTCAGGTCAAACCGATAGGTGTGCCTCTATCTCGTCACGAGAGGAGGTTAGAGGATATCGGGATCATCAACAGGAAAGCAATAACTCCCAACATGGATACATACTCTCAAGCCCATTTCACGGTCCTACAACACATGACTAAAGTGTCTCCATATATTAAAGGCCAGTCGGAGGTTTGGATCATGAGACAACACAACCGTCGGTTCAACGAATGGTTAAAATTGCGATTCACTGGGAGGTCATCAAGTGAAACACTGGAATGGTTGGCAAAAGGACTAAAATTTACAATTATGATATAGTAAGAATACGACATAAATAGGTAAATATTTTATACAACAGATCAGGATAGAAAGAGCACAATTTAGAACTCAGGTGTCCGTATAGATGCATTTCGTAAGTAGTTCAGTACCACTGGTCCAAGCTCCTTCTACAGGCTTGTAGTGGAGATTTAGAAGCTCAACTACGTAATTTTTAAGATTCCTCTATTTTGGTGCTGTAGAGTCTAACTCCTATAGGGTGTAAAGGCCGATAAGTATGACATCACTACTGTGGACCTCAAACATGTAGGATACAAAGATGAATCATTCATACTTATGAGGCATGTTATTCAAGTTTTTTATGTAACCGACCTGGTAAATAAGAAGCGCCACATAGTTCTTCATAGAAAACGAAGGTTGTTAGAGTTGCGAATGTCGTGGATGAGGAAGAGTACAATCAATTTGACGAGTATCCTCTATTCAGAGACGGCATTAGGCTCGAGGAAGAATCAAGCAATGAAACAAAATATATACATGTCGATCATCATGAAGGGCTTTATTTAAAAGAAAATAACCAAGTGGAATGATCCCACATGGCGAACATCTATTTAGAAATTAGTTCAATGTAATTAAGAAACTCGGCATGTAATTAAGGAATTATTCCATTGTAATTGATTCAGTAATTAAGAATTACATATGTGCTTGTATCTGCTTGCTTTATTTTTAGAAGGCATGGCTAGCATTTCCTGAGGCTAGCCGAAAAAGGATATGTTGTAGCGATAAATGGAACTATCACAGGTGGTTTAGTGGCACAAACCGTCTATGATACACACACACACACACACCATAGACGGTTCCATAATAAAACCACCATCTGTGATATGAACCACCTCACAGACGGTTCCATAATAGAACCATCTATGATGTGATAGTTCCTCCTATAAGTAGTGCCTCACTAGGGTTTGAGCCCTTACTTAGTTGGCCACATCTTTTCGCCTCCTCACCTCTCAAGGCCCAGCCAAATCCAACTCCCCATTGTCGCCCCTAGCCAGATCAACCACCTTGCCATCGCCCTCAGTTGGATCGACTACCTCGTTGTACCTCTCTAGAATACTATATAGATAGACCTGATAGATGCCTTAGCTCATTGTGTATCGTTATGTAGGAGTTCACGCTGTGCATCCTCAAAGTCAGGCTTATTGGCTCCATTCCCGTTGATGCTGGGCGGAGGATGGCGTATCCATGCCTGCCAAGGATGCTGGTGCATAGTGCCAAGCTAGGGACTGGTTTCGTGAATGTCTAAGTAGACATGATTAATGATGTTTTTAGGGCCGTCCTGCTAGAGAAACCCTCAACCGAAGAGATCATAACACTAGGTGATGCTGTCCACACATTTGTTCAGTAGCCCAAGAGGGACATCATCCTAGACCCTTCTGTGCCATGATCTCTACACAACCATGCCTATCAAACAAAACCCTCTATGACTGCACCTCAAGCTCCGCTTTAGAAGGCCATAACATCATCTCTTATGGAGACGACATCAAAGATGTATCACAACGAGATGCTAAGGCTCAATTGAAGAAGATTAAGGCGCCTCCAGTGCCCTGGATGTACTCACTCAGAATGTCGTTGGTCCCTGAGTCATAATTACCCAGATTGGATTGGTTTACGGGAGTTTACATGCCTGGTACATGCAAGGTCCAATAGGAAGTCAAACCGGCAAAGTGGATTCACTGTGGGATACACGGAGGCACATTTTCTCCTCAACTTGGGCTACTTCGTCATGACATTCGAAGACTTATTTGGACTATTTAACCTCGATGCTTCACTTCTACGATGTCGGGCGCTGTAATTGTACTATACAATCAAGTTCGACATTCATGTAATACTGATAAATATCATAACTCATTGCTTATGTATAGATACATGATCCAAGAAGCCTAGTGATGGTGACAACTGATGGGTTTCCTTGACCCACACTTGGCCTCTGAACAATGCATCAATGAAGATGCATCCTGCGTCAAAACTTGCATAACGATAGGATTGCTTGCTCAGAGCAATAAAGATTACATTCTGGTACTCTACAACCGCAGGTAAGTACTTCACTAGTTGCTATATAAATTGCATTTGTACTTTGTACGTAACATAAACTTAGGTTTAATGAATATAGAGACATACATGAGTATGTAGTACTGGATTCTGATTGTAATTGTACCAAAATGGAGTAAGGTAATATATCTTGATTCTCTACTCAAGAAACTCCACAACTTCACCTGTGTACAAGAAACAATTGACAGATAAACTCATTTCCTCTATACATAACTCTATTATAGTCTTTTCTTTGTTTGCAATGACCGAGGCTAACCATGGGCATTAGACGAATGATCCATAGGTTTGTGTGTGTGTGTGTGTGTGTGTATAGCTTACTACTAGCAACAGGGCATGGAAATGATCTTGACAAACTCGCCAAAGTTCGAGAAAAGCTCTCTGAATTCTTGATGGTGGAGGTCACTCGCCCAAAGGAAGAGTTCAACCCCGGCGATGATGATTAGATGTTCAAACATTTGATTTAATTGTAAGTTATTCAATTGTGCTTAATCAAATAATT
Source organism: Dendrocalamus latiflorus (assembly GCA_017311315.1). Classification (NCBI taxonomy): domain Eukaryota; kingdom Viridiplantae; phylum Streptophyta; class Magnoliopsida; order Poales; family Poaceae; genus Dendrocalamus; species Dendrocalamus latiflorus. The sequence continues at coordinate 26,088,567 of CM029638.1, forward strand.
CATTCAATTGTACTTTATTCAGTTGTTTAATTCATTTATAAGATCTGTGTAATGATTGTTTGTGCTATATAAGTGATCTGCTTGCTTGTTTTTAGAGGGCATAGCAAGCATTTAATGAGGCTAGCTGAAAAATAAAAAATAATTTAGTTATTCAAATAGCTATCATAGACGGTTTATAACTATTACAAACCCATCTGTGATATCTTACATATCACAGACGACTATGTTTAAGAACCATCTGTAATATATGACATATTACAGATGGTTTTTGGTATTAGCTGGTAGGACCGGACAGGCAACAGAGGGGGGGTGTGAATGGTGCCTTTAAAATCTCTCTAATTATCCACTTAACCTTTTTTTCTTCAATAGCTACTGAGCTATGCAGACAAGGGTTGAAAGCTCACTGGAAAACCGAGAAGACAGACTGAACAGAGCAAGGAAAACTAAACTGGTCAGAATCTAACAGCGTGGTCGAAACTTACCACATGGTCGTAAGTCTCACCAATGTGGTTGATGGCTGACCGAGAGATGACTGTCCGACTATTTGACAAAAGTACAACATGGTCGGTAGTCGGTGATATCCGAGACCAGAACAATAGAGAAAAGGGCACCAAAGAACAGACCATGGTCGGAGACCAGCACTGTGGTCAAAATGAGACAATGTGGTCGTAAACATGACAACGTGGTCGAAAAGAGAGCTCATCGTCGTAAGCTCGACTATGTGGTTGATACCCGACACCGTGGTCATAAATCGCCCTAGTTGACCACCACCAAGACTAGAACCAACGTGGTCGTAAGCCAACAAGTGGTCGAACAACCAATGTGGTCGAAACTAGTCTGCAACTCAACAGAACAACGTGGTCGAAATCAGTGCGGTGTGGTCTGGATCTTGATCTTGGTCGAAACCAATGAACTCGTAAATCCAATCGATGTTCCAGACCAAGACTTGCACCGACTAAGACTACTTTAGTTCAGATTCAACACAAGAAGACAAGGAAGCAACAGAACTGAATGTGGTCATAATGCTCTCAGGAAAACAGAGGAAATGCAGGGAGGCGCACGACTGCAAGATCTAGATTCCGAAAAACTTTTGATTCACAGTTCATCTGGTCATGAGCCTTTGAACACATCAAGAATAAGTCCTCAAGAGACTACTCTAAACTTTAATTGAACTTATCAAGAAAATAGAGATCTTCACAAGATTTCATCGAGAGCGCTCACGACTGAGTCTGAGAGAATGAAAAGACAATCAGACCTTGCTCATACGAATAGAATAGCCAAGATGGCTTTGAGTATGATTCTCCAACACACAACAAGTCAGATTATGAACAAATCAAACAAGAACATTCTCTCAGAATAGAAAGGGGAAAGAAACGACCAAAGAACAGAGAATAAACAAGAAGAACAGAGAGACAAAAAGCGCAATGACCCAACCCAACTCAACACCAACACACAACAATACACAAATAGAAGATGGATGTATTACCCTGATGATTGGTCTCACAGCCCCCTTGGGAGGACCAAGCTCTAACCCTAGAGCCGCCACTCACTATCTATCTGACAACCATGGAGGGAGGAAGACCTACCTACCACTAGATCTACTCATGGTTTGCCTCAAGTCTCAACTAACTCTTGCCTCCACTCCCCTTTTATAGGCTCACAAACGAACTCTAGAACTAATGGATCCAACCATTTGTCCACACTGAGGATAACCTGTTAACCCCTCTAACACTGGGTTTTACTCATGCACGCTTCTCAAAGCAGCTTCCATGTGGCCCCAATGACTTGTCGTCAAGCCTCTCACGTATCCAGATCCCACCGAACCGTCCTCGCTTGCAAACGACCCAAGTCACTTGGCGCACCACGTCCTTTTCTCGTGTATGATGGCACCCGGCATCCTTGACAGTCTGGACCTCGACTCCTCTCTGGGCCTAGTCCCGGTCCACCTCGCCGTTGCCATCTCCAGTAGCTCCTGCTCCGGTTTCTTGTTGTCCTGGCTTGCAACCACCTCAACAGCCTTGATCATCTTCGGTGTCTCCCTGACCGTTCTGGACCTCAACACCTCCCTATGTCTAGTCCCGGTCCTCCTAAACTTCATCATGACCTAGCTCCGAAGTTCTACAACCAACACAAAAAAGCAAACCATCACATAACACTGCACAATACACAAAGATCATCCATTAGCATAACCAGAATGTATCCAAGAGAACAATCTCAACAAACCACTAGTCTAAAACAACCTATGAGTACTCTAAAGCACAAGACAGAGGTACTCATAGTCCACGAGATCCTTCCGGCAGTCTACGACCACTTAGTAAGTCATTACGACCATCACAAATATAGCTATGACCATGAAACAGGTGCTACGACCACGTAGCAGACGCTATGACCATCGCTCATAGCGGCTAGACTTTACCAGACCCGGTCGCTATGACTTACGATCACACAGACAAAGCGCTTCGACCATCACTCTCAGTCAGGCAGATCTATGACCATGCATTAGTCGCTACGACTTACGACTATCGAACACAAGTAGCTGGTCGCTACGACTTATGACTATCAAACACAAGCAGCTGGTTGTTATGGTTTACGATCACACAGACAGAGCGCTTCGACCATCGCTCACAGCTAGTACAGTCTACGACCACCGACCATTACCAGTAGAATCTACGACCATCGACCACGGCCAGTCAGATCTATGACTATCAACCATGGCCAGTCAGATCTATGACTATCGACCACAGCCAGTCAGATCTACGACATCGACCATAACCAGATCGAGCTACGACTATCGACTATGGCCAGACCGAGCTACGACTATCGAGTCGTAAGAGCACCTGTCGACCACCAAGTCATAAAAATGATTGCCGACCACAAAGTCGTAAAATCGACTGCTGACCACAAAGTCGTAAAATCGACAGATGACCACAAAGTCGTAGAATCGACTGCCGACCATGAAGTCGTAGAATTAGCTGCCGATCATAGAGACACACAGCGTGGTCGTAAAGAGCAAGTAGTAAAAGCACTTATGACCACCAAGTCGTATCAGCATTTAACGGCACCTACGACCACCTAGTCATAATGGCGCCTACGACCATCAAGTTGTAACAGTGCCTACGACCACCAAGTCATAATAGCACCTACGACCATTCGTCATAACGACACCTACGACCATTCGTTGTAACGGCACCTACGACCACCTAGTCGTAATGGCTCCTACGACCACCAAGTCGTAAGGGTGCCTGCCGATCACAGAGACGAACACAGAGGCCGTTAAACCAGCAAGCTTCTGTACATACCTCAAAATCAAACTCAGCCTTTACACAAACTCTGGAGCAGAAGTCAATTACTCATCACAACCATGGGGTGACCTCTACATGTGAAAGTATCTAGGCCCCTAAAAATGGTTTTGGTAATTAATGAATTTATGTGAATATGGGGCTAACGTGTTTAATGAGTATGTAAAGGTTAAGTCCATATGTTGGTGACACGATGCAAGCCAAAGGATAAATATGAAGACCCAAAATGGCTCAAGGCAAAAGGTATACTTAGAATAGGATCCCTTTTTTGTTTTTACCGGTCTTAAGAAGAAAAAGGTGGAAGACCGGATTATAGGGTAGATAATCGTACCATAAAGAGGAATCATGGCAAGTAGCTTGATAGCAAATTTTATGTGCCATTTGGATCAAATTAGAAGCATGCATTCATCAAAATTCTGTTTTAAAAATGAATCTGTGCTCTGTCTGGAAGAGCGGTAGTTCCGCTGATTTGAACGTCGGAACTACCGGAGAACGGTAGTTCCACACCAAGAATCGGAACTACCGGCGGCCGGAAGCTCCGGTACCTGAGCGAAGCCTTTTTTCCAGAGAGCACCCCTGGATACATTTTAGTTTTTGCGGGAATGGAAGTACTGGCGCTTTCAACGCCGGTAGTTCCGCATTTTGGAGCGGTACTTCCGGAGCCCGGAAGATCCGGAGGTTGAGCGGAACATTTTTTCCAGAGAGCTCCTCCGGATGAAATCTGAAATTTCGCGGAGCGGAAGTACCGGTGATTTCAACGCCGGAACTACCGCATGTTGCGGTAGTTCCGCTATCCAGAGCGGTACTTCTGGAGTCCGGAAGCTCCGGATTCAGAGCGGAGCCTTTTTTCTAGAGAGCGCAAAATTTGGGACTTTTGGATTCCCGGTTTAAGTGGTAGTACCGCGCCGACTTTGCGGAACTACCGGAGAGCGGTAGTACCGCAAGTTTCAATGGCGGTAGAACCGCACCGCCAAATCCAACTATCACTGTAGAGCTTTGACGTAGCCGTTCTATCGCGAAGATTTGGGAGCGCTAGTTCTGGCTGTATAACGGCGGTAGTTCCGCTCTCCCTAAATTTTTCTGGAATTTGTTCCAAACGGCTAGTTTTGGTTGGTGGAGGCTATAAATACCCCCACCACTGCTCAAGGACTAAGGTTAGAGACCCATTGAACATTCTTTGAGCCCTAGAGCATTCATTCCGCCCTTGTTCCCACTTGTGCATTCAATTTGAGGTGGTTGAGCAAATAGTGCTTGCATTCATTAGTTGATCCATTTGACACTCATTTGCAATCAAGCGAAGCTATGGTTTATTACTCTTAGTGCTTGCCGGCACTTGGACGATTGGGTGGAAGAATGGTCGGTGATCTTCTCAAGGGAGATTGTGAGAAGGCCCGGTATTCTTGTGAAAATCGGAGCTCACCTACCCGGAGCGGGAAAGAGCTACCACTAGTGATCGAGGTGCTTCGGTTTAATTCGTGGAGCTGGTTCGATTCGTTCGGGCTAACCTCAACGTGGACTAGGGGAACTAGCAAGTTTTCGAACACCACGGTAAAAACATCGAGTGTGTACATCTCTTACTTGTTTTCCTTCTAGCTCTTTTCGTTAATATTATTGTGATCATTTCCTTGTTTAGAGCTAGCATTGTTGTCTACTTGACTAGAATTGTGTAGGATTAATTGCTTTACATTCTTGCTATTAAAATTGTAAAGAATTAATTGAGTAGACAAGAAAAATTTAAAAACCTCCTATTCACCCCCTCTAGTCGGTATCCTTGATCCTACAAGTGGTATCAGAGCTTGGTCTCTCATTATTAGACTTAACCGTCTAGAGAGAAAGGATGGCTTGCGAGGGGTTTGCGATAGGCAAGGCACCACTCTTTGATGACTCAAATTATGCATATTGGAAAATTAGGATGTCAATTTATTTAAAGGTCATGAGTCCTAATATTTGGAAAATCGTAAATGATGGTTGCGTCATATCTCTTGATCCATCGCACCCAATGGAACAAGACGGGCGTAACGCTCATTTAGATGCCCAAGCCATGAATGCTCTTTTTGAGGCTTTAAACGCGGACGAGTTCAATTGGGTGAGCAACTTAGAAACGGCTCACGCTATTTGGACAACCCTTTCGGAAATTCATGAAGGGACGTCCATGGTTAAAGAAGCAAAATTGCATCGGCTTAGGATCAAATATGAGACATTCACAATGTTGCCCCATGAGGACATCATGAGATGTACACAAGGCTCAACAACATTATGAATGAGCTCAAAGACCTTGGAACTAACCTTTCTGATCTTGATATTGTGAGAAAGATGCTTAGGGTCTTGCCGGAGAAGTACGAGGTGTTGGTAACACTCTTCCTCAACTCACCGGAGTTAGTAAGAATGATGCCAACACAACTCTTGGGTAATCTCATTACCAATGAGTTGTACAAAAAGGATAAGGAGGAGCTTTTAGAGCAATCCAGCTCCAAAGGGAAGAAGATCACCGCTTTCAAAGCCAAGGCGGTGGCAAGTGAGGAATCCGAAGAAGAAGAAGAGGATTCCGAAGAGGAGCTTGCTCTTCTAGTACGAAGGATGAACAAATTCATGAGGAGGCGCTCAAATCAAAGCGCTAGTCATGAAAAGGCCAAGAAGTGGCACTCCTCCTCCAACAAGAAGTATAGCAACATCCGTTGCTATGAATGCGACGAGAAGGGGCGCATTGCTTCACAATGCCCCACCAAGAAAGATGACAAGGAGAAGTCATCTAAGAAGAATGGCTATCACGGCAAGAAGAAGCTTTTCAAGAAGCTTCACATAGACGGCAAGAATGAAGCCCACATTGGTGAGTGGGATTCGGAGGCGGAGTACTCCGACTCCGACTCAAGCGAGGACGAGTCTCCCAAAAAGAAGGGGCTTGTGGGCATTTCCATCAAGGAGGCTCCGTCACTATTCTCCACTCCTACATGCCTTATGGCTAAAGGAGAGAAGGTAAAATTCATTGACGATGATGAACCTTCTTACGATGATTTAATGGACATGCTAATTGAATTGAATGAATTTCTTGGAAAAGAATCAAAATTTAAGGTTTTGAAGAGAGAACACTTATCTCTCCAAGAATTCTATGACGAGCTAAATGTAGCTCATGATTCACTTCTCCAAGAAAATCAAAAGAAAACTAGTACTAGCATTGGTGTTACAAGTGATATCTTGAATGAAATGCCTAGTATAGAAATTTTAAAATCTAGCATGTCTACATCATGTGATAATCTTCTTGCCATGCCATGCTCTTCAAATGTTGATTCTAAAAATGCTTTAACTTTTGTTCTAGATAATGTGCTTGTTAATGAAAACAAGAATTTAAAAGAACAAGTGCTAAAATTGAACAAAAGTTTTGAAAGAGCTTACAAGGGAAAGTGTACCCTTGATAAATTGCTAAGTGATTAAAGATGTTCTGTTAACAAGGAATGACTTGGGGTTTATTCCCAAAAAGGGTAAGAAACCGGCATACAAGCCCCCAAGGTTTATAAAAGAAATTGGAAAATATTGCAATGTAGGACATATGCAAAATGATTGTTCTAAAAATAAAATACATTCCATTAGTTTATATGATTCATTTTATATGCTTAAAAAAAAATCTAAGAATGGAAATGTTATTGCTCATTTCATTGGCACCTCGATTTTGGGTGCTAAAAAGAAATCCATTTGGGTGCCTAAAAGAACTTGATTTTCTTTTGTAGGTGAACTACAAAACTGGTGGAAGGCATTGGGTGTTGGATAGTGGATGTACTCAATACATGACCAAAGACCGGAAAATGTTCACCACATTTGAGAGCGGAAAAATGAGAAAATCACCTTTGGGGACAATAGCAAAGGAAATGTACTTGGTTTGGGTAAAATTGCTATCTCAAATGACCTTTCCATTTCTAATGTGTCTTTTGTAGAAACGTTAAATTTCAATTTGCTATCCGTTGCTCAACTGTGTGATTTAGGCTTAATTTGCTCTTTCTCTAAAGAAAATGTAATTATTTCAAAAGAAAATAGTAATGAACTTGTTTTCAAAGGTTTTAGATTTGGAAATCTCTATTTAGTAGATTTTACTTCAAATGATTCTTATTTAAAAACTTGTTTAATTGCAAAATCTCTTTGGGTTGGTTATGGCATGGAAGGCTAGGTCATGTGGGAATGGTACAACTTAAAAAGCTTTTCAAACATGACTAGTTGTTGGCTTGAAAGATGTGAAGTTTGAGAAGAATAGACTTTGTAGTGCTTGTCAAGCCGGAAAACAAGTCGCTAACTCTCATCCTTCCAAAAGTATCATGTCAACATCTAGGCCATTAGAGCTCTTACATATGGATTTGTTTGGGCCAACAACCTATAAGAGCATCGGAGGTAATAGCTATTGTTTAGTCATTGTAGATGATTACTCTAGATATACATGGGTATTCTTCTTAAATGACAAAAGTGAAACCTCCGGGATTTTCAAAAGTTTTACAAAAAGGACCCAAAATGAATTTGATTTTAACATAAAGAAAATTAGGAGTGACAATGGTTCTGAGTCAAGAACACTAAAATTGAAGATTTTTGTGATGAACTTGGAATAAAACATGAACTTTCCACAACCTACACTCCGGAGCAAAATGGAGTTGTAGAAAGGAAAAATCGTACATTAAGACAATGCTAGATGAATATAATACTTCCGATAAATTTTGGGTGGAAGCTATTAACACAGCTTGTCACGCCATAAATTGCCTTTATTTGCATTGTCTTTTGAAAAAGACTTCCTATGAGCTTCTCATTGGAAAAAAACCGAACATTTCCTAGTTTAGAGTATTTGGTTGCAAATGCTATATCTTAAGAAAGGGTGTTTGGCTTTCTAAATTTCAAAGTCGATGTGATGAAGGATTTTTATTAGGTTATTCTTCGAATAGCAAAGCATATAGAGTTTATAGTAAAAATTCGAGCTTGGTAGAAGAATCATGTGATGTGAAATTTGATGAAACTAATGGCTCTCAAGAAAAGTAAGAAAATTTGGATGATGTAGGGGATGAAGGATTGCGCAAGGCTATGGAAAATATGCAAATTGGTGACATCAAGCCAAAAGAAGACCCAACATCACCTAGCTCATCAAGACAAGTGGAATCACCCACTTCTTCTACCACAAGCAATGTTCAAGTCAAAGAAGATGAACAAAAGGATCAACAACCAAATAACTTCAAGATTCACAATGCAATTGCCAAAGATCATCCAATAGATCTGTTGGATCGAAAATGACGATAGAGGGGGGTGAATGTCGTTCTTCTAAGAAAAAAAATTCACCTAAAGTAACCACACAACTTTCCTCTTCAATAGCAATAAAATCTATGAAGACAAGAAAGAGATTTCACATTGACAGCTAGACAACTTGAGTGCATGAGCCGAACTAAAAGAGAACAAATACTTGATCTAAAATTTCAGCAAAGCTTAAAGCCGAAGTGCAGCCAAAAAAGAAAACTAAAAAGATATCAAAAAGAAGAAACACACACCCAGCCGAAAGCTTGTTTGAGCTTTGATTACTGTGAAGCCAAGAGCATAAAGAAGATCAAAAGCATTCAGCTGCACAGAAAGAAACGCAGGATCAGCAGTCTGGCAACCAAAAGCACAAGGACTAAACAAAGAAAAGCAAACTGCAGTAAAACTGCTGCTGCTCAAACTGCTCACGGTACACAAACTGCATGCACTGAGCTCAAAATAAATCAACCGAAAGTAGCAAGTAAGTGCATACTATTGGCCGAATGCATCAAAGGACAAAAGAAAATAAAAAGGGCAAAGAAGCTGCCGAATACAACCTGTCCAAACCTGAAAAATTACAGCCAATCAAACTCTCAAAACAACACAAGAGAAAAAGTATGCTGCCAATCAATTTTACTGCATGCTGAATGCAATTCCTTGCTGGCCGAAACAGCATGTGAGCCTTGAGAACAAAAAGTACCAACAAGCAAAATGGGACTGCAGCTAGCTAACTAAAGAACCAAATCTGCAAGAAATGTAAACGTGCAGTGCAGTCCCAAGAGAACAACTAGAAGAGTAGAGAACTGTGAACCGGCTGCAGTCATACGGTTTTGATTTCGAGCAGTCCAGACCAACTTTCTAACCTGAAATTAATTCACCTGAAGTGCAACTAGCAAATAAAAGCAAGGAAGCTGAAAGCTCAATGCTAGCTGTCCTCTTTTGGCCAAAAGAACACAGACACTGCAGCTAGAAATGAAATCCACTCAAATAAGCAAGAAATTAAGAACAAAGCGTAGAGAAGAACAAATAATCACATCAACAAAACATAACTCTCATAGATTGCGACTGAGACATACACAATTACATGATAGTTGTTCTCAGCTCATCTCTCTCTCAATCTCGCACTAACTAAGTCCCCATACATGCTTGAAAAAGAAAGAACTCAAGAAAGGAGAGAGCCGACTAAAACCCTAACTTTCACACACCTCTCTCTCTCAAGACATCTCTCAAAAATTCTGCACATAGCACTAGAGAGCACCTCTCTATTTATAGCCTCCACTAATTGGTTCACATTTCCTTTGCCCATTAAGCTTTTTCGCTTTACCCACTAACTCCAACCATATCCACTTCCTTTAGTGCAGCTTTGCTATTCACCAAAACGCCCCTCGCGCACCTTCCAGGAAGCTTCCTCATTCCTTGCCCTCCAAGCCACGCAGCCACCTCGAGTCCTCACCGTCTTCGGTACATCTCGACCGTTCTGACCTCGGCACCGCCCGCGCCTAGTCCGGTCATACCGTGCCTCGCCATAGCTCCACCTCGACGTCCTGCAGCCTTCACAGACAAGAAACAAATCACATAACACCGCTCGAAATATTGTAACCATACAATAACATTAGAAGAAATACTCAAAGCCCAAACCGATCGAAACGAAACATAAACGACTTAAGTACGTTCGACCTAGTTCGACAGGGTCCAACCGAAACCGACTACACCACGCAACGTCTTGACTCGAACCACTCAAATTAAACTCAAACTTTCCCGATCACACGTCAATTACTCATCACAAACATGGGGTCACAACCACATGGTCTCTCAATCTCTCGGGAGATTCAATTTTTTGCCACTCTTAAGATTGACCAATTCACTCTGTCACTTACATGTGGGGTCGCCTGAGTCACTGACAATGGGCCCGGGTGGCAAATCTGTTGCCACTCGAGTCATAAGGGTGGCAAATAGTTAAATTTTCCCAATCTCTCCCCCTTGATGAGTATATTGACAAACCCAGAAAAAGCGTAAAGTTGAGTTTGAAAATGAAAAGAGAGTCAAACATGGTTCAAAAGAAATCAAAGAAACTTATGACCATGTCGACAAAACGGAGCAAAACAGAAAGAGCAAATTGTTCTCCAAAGCTCCAGAAGGCCCAAAAAGGCTTTTTCTCCGCTATTCTCCCCCTTTTGGCAATAAAATCATCAAGATGCAAGAAAGAGAACCAATTATGAGAAAGGATAGAATGGCTGAAATTTTTTATTCATTTTAAGCATGATGAGCCATGAAGATTATCCATAATGACCTTGAAGTATTACACCAAGCCATGACATTTAAGAGTGCTATCAAGATCATGACAAAACATGTATAGACAAGCTAAACCGAAAGGTCACAATCTGAAAATTAGTCAAATTTCTTAGCATGTCAAGTCATCCATGATTATAGTCTAGCTAAAGGTATCCAAAGATGATGCAAGCCATGTCAATAATCTAAGTGGAACCAAGAAGCTAGTATTGAGTCAATTTAGAGTGCTACAAGCTCAAGAATGAGACATTTGTTCAAGTACCTTAGACTTTTTGGTAGTTAAGCAAATTTAGCACATTTAACATGATTCTCCTTTTAAAGCTCATGGTCGTTTCCAACCAACATTTTTAGTTATGTGCTAGATCTCAAGCCTTATGCGACTACTCCAAGCTAGAAGCTTAAGAAGACATCTTGGTCATCCAAAACTCCCCCTGAGTTCATGCCTAGTGCAATGACAAGCAGTCTCATGAGAAAGAATTGGTGAGATCAGTTTTTTTCGCACAAAAGAGATCTTGTTTTTTGCTTTTTAACATGTTTTACTAACTCATGCTTCATCAAGAAATTAACATAGCTCAATCTAAAGCTCAACAAAGATTCAAGACTCAACTCAGCCTATTTGACATGGCATGAATCATAAGAAGATAACTAAAGACAGACTAGTCTCAAGTGCTAACATGACATGATTTAATTCAAGTTGAGCATTTTAATCAACCTATCATGGCAAAGACTTGACTACACATATAAAGTCATGATAAATCTAGCAAGTAAGCACAGATCATGGCAAGGTGTAATGCATTGTAAACATGTCATGGACGGATAATAATCAAGGCTCCATGTAGTTATATTACAATGCAGAATGAAATGCAAGAAAATCCAGCTCCCCCTCAACAAGTGAAGCAACTTTAGTTCAAGTTGAGTTATGGTAATATTAAGATCTAGAAGCTCCCAAATGAACTCCCCCTAAACCAAAGCAATAAAAACGAGAAGCTGGCAAGAAAATCAAAAAGGCAGTCCTTAAAGCATAGACAAGATATAGAGGAAACTATGGCTCATACTGACTCTCATCTACCCCATATGACTCGAGGACTATCAACTGATCATCTAACACACTAAGGAGCAAACACGTACCCTGTCTACCCGAGGGTGGCCCGACCCTCGCTAGAACCTATAAGCAGTGAGTGAGCTCAACCTAGTGAGAAGAGAAACAGCTAATAAGCAGCATCCTAGAATCACAAGATGAGAGAAAGAAATCTAAGCCACTAGACAAGAGAAACACTCTAATCTATGCTAGGAGGACTAACCCAAATGCACCCGCATGCAATGCAACAGAAAGGAGTAAGAGCAAAATAAACATGATAAAACATGAAGCACAAAACTCCCCCTCACAACAGTCCATACGGACAAACCACCCCAAGCTCTCCCTGCAAGGTTGAAAACCTAGAGCTATCTAAAGGCTTGGTAAAGACATCAGCCAACTGGTGGTCACTCTCCACAAACTGGAGCACTATGTCACCCTTCTCCACATGGTCTCGAAGGAAGTGATATCTGATATCAATATGCTTGGTCCGAGAATGCTGCACTGGGTTCTTAGCAATGTTAATCGCAGAAGTGTTATCACAAAAGAGTGGAACACTGTCTATAATTAACCCAAAGTCCCGCAGGGTCGAGACCATCCAAAGTACCTGGCTGCAACAACTGGCGGCAGCAACGTACTTGGCCTCTGCGGTGGACTGTGCAACATCGGACTGCTTCCTCGAAGACCAAGAAATGAGAGAAGTGCCAATGAATTGGCAGGTGCCAGAAGTGTTCTTTCTATCTATCCTATAGCCAGCAAAGTCTGCGTCCGAATAGGCTCTCAAGGAAAGACAAGACGAGAAAGAGTACCAGATACCATAGTCAATGGTAGCTCGAAGGTACCGAAGAATGCGCTTCACCGCCTGGCGGTGAGATACGCGAGGAGAAGCCTGAAAGCGAGCACAAAGACACACAGAGAAGTGTATGTCCGGTCTCGAGGCAGTGAGGTATAAGAGGGAGCCAATCATGCTACGATACTCCTTCTGATCAACTGGCTCGCCATCCTCGTCTGGGTCAAGAGTGGCGGATGAGGCCATGGGAGTCGACACTGGCTTGCCATCACTCATGTCGAAGCATCTCAGGAGGTCACGAGTGTACTTGCCCTGATGCAAGAAAGTAGCCTCCCGAGTCTGCTTGATCTGGAAGCCAAGAAAGAAGGTCAACTCACCCATCATGCTCATCTCAAACTCGGTGCTCATAACATCCAAGAACTGTGAAACGAGAGCATGGGAAGAGCCGCCAAAGATGATGTCGTCCACATAGATCTGGACGAGCAGAAGATCAGTGCCATGCCTATGAATGAACAAGGTCTTATCTACCTTACCCATCTCAAAACCATGACTCAATAAGTAGGACTTAAGCCTCTCATACCAAGCTCTAGGGCCTGCTTAAGTCCATACACGCTTTGGAAAGCTTGAAGACATGGTTTGGGTACTTGGGGTTCTCAAAACCTGGAAGCTGTCTCACATAGACTTCTTCCTCAATGAAGCCATTTAGGAAGGCACTCTTGACATCCATCTGGTAAAGCTTGAAACCCTTAGAAGCTGCGAAAGCAAGCAGGATTCTAATGGCCTCAAGTCTAGCTACAGGGGCAAAAGTCTCCTCAAAATCTAGACCCTCAACCTGGGAGAAGCCCTGAGCTATCAGTCTAGCCTTGTTTCGAATAACCACCCCATTCTCACTCTGCTTGTTCTTGAACACCCACTTAGTCCCAATGACATTGTGACCTCGAGGGGGCTCAACAAGCGACCAGACCTTGTTTCTCTCGAAATTTTCTAATTCCTCATGCATGGCATTAACCCAAGACTCATCAGAAAGAGCATGACTAACATCCTTGGGCTCGAATGAAGCAACGAAAGCAGAGTGGAGACAGAAATGAGACATGCCGAATTTTGAGCGGGTGACACGCTCGAAAAGGTCTCGAATCATCTGCTCTGAAGGATGGTCTTTTTGATATGTCGGGGAGGTCCTGGGTGAGATGAAGAAGTGGCCTCTACCTCATGAGCTGATGAGGTAGGAACAGAGCCACTAACTCCAGAGGATGCGGAAGGCATAGGCTGATCTCCTCGAGGTGCGGTAGAGGAAGCAGGCACCTCAAGGGGAGGAGGAACTGGATCGGGTAGACAACCCTCATCTCCATCCTCCTCATCGTCCACAAAGATGGGCTCGGACTGCTCTAAAGAACCTGAGATATCGGGCCTAGTCCCCGGACTGGCCTTGTCGAAGGTCACCTGACAGGTCTCTACCATCTTACTAGACTCGCAGTTCCAGACCCTATAAGCCCGCGAAGAAGTCGAGTAGCCTAGAAAGATTCCATCACAAGAATGTGACTCGAACTTGTCTAGGTTCCTGGACTTCAAAATAAAGCACTTGCATCCAAACACACGAAAATGGAAGACACTGGGCTTTCGCCCATATCTCAACTCATAATAAGTGCGATGCAAGCGTGCCATTAGAAAAACTCGATTGGAAACATGGCATGCGGTAGCTATAGCCTCAGCCCAAAACTTCCTCGGTGTAGAATACTCATCGAGCATCGTCCTGGCCGTCTCGACCAAGGTACGGTTCTTCCTCTCCACAACGCCATTTTGTGTGGGACGTGCGGAGAAGAGAACTGGTGCTCTACACCGGTCTCATCACAGAACCTCTCAAAGTAGGAATTCTTGAACTTCGTGCCATTGTCACTGTGGATCGCTCGTAAGGCACCCGGAAGCTCAACAGAAAGCCTACCAAGCAAACCCCGAAAATGGGTAAATGTCTCATCCTTCGAGGCCAAGAAAAACACCCAAGAATACCTCGAATAGTCATCGACCACGACAAGAACATACCACTTCCCTCCTGCTGACTGCACTCGAGCTGGTCCAACTGTGTCCATATGGAGCAGCTGTCCCGGTGCATCGGTCATAGTCACTGTGACCGGAGGGTGAGAAGCAGTAACCATCTTGCCGTGCCGGCATGGAGCGCATACAAGATCTTTGACCATCTTGAGTTTCGGCAGACCAAGAATGAGATCGTGGCCACTAACTCGGGTCAAATGGTCAAATCCGATATGACCAAGTCTCCTATGCCAGAAAGTAAGGTCGCGGGACTCAGAAGCAACCTAACACCGGAGAGGATCACCAGAAGACTCAGAAAAATCAGCACGAAAGATCCTCCCATAACGAGAAATCCCGCAAACCAGACTACCCGAAGAATCAAGAATTTTACAATTGTTTTTCTTGAAGCTCACCTCGTAACCGTCATCGATAAGCTGAGAGACTGAAAGCAAATTATATCACAGCTTACTAACCAAGGCAACATCTCTCAAAAGAAAAGAATCATTGACGCGCACAGTACCTTTGGCGATGACGCGCCCAGACAAAGCATCTCCAAAGGTGACCATCTCATCACCTGGAGCACGGGCTAGGGAAGAGAACCAATGGGAGTCTTCGGTCATATGACGAGAACAACCGGAGTCAACAAGCCAAACCTCTCCCTTCCCAGCCCGGCGAACCTGAGTCAAACAGAGAGTAAAGGCTCAGTACTGGGATAAATCAAGAGTGATTTCGGCACCCAATACTGAGTAACACGTCGAGCAGATGAAGTAGTCAAACACGACTGACCTCTATCTACCCTACGCTCTCTGTCACTCAAAGAAGCATAAGGTCTCTATGTAGACCTGAAGCTGTTGCTGGATCTGACTACTATGGGAGAGCTAGTCGGAGCACCAACAACATGCTGATCACGCCGTGGGTAGCCATCTCGACGGGGGAAACGAGATCTACCCTCAGAACGGCAGAAGTCACGACCAGGAGCATATCGAGGACGAAAGCCAGAAAACTCAAAAAATCTGAGTCCTCGATGATGCCCAAAACTATCCAGCTGAATAGCACTAGACCTCGTGCTTGTCTTAGGTGCACTCAGGGTCTGGGGCTGACCCTGAATACGCCTAAGAGACTCAGCACGGTCTCTACGTGCGATCTTGGCGTGCCTGAAGCATCTCTCGACCGAGTGTCCATGCTTCTAACAGAAGGTGCAGTGATACTTCACCTTCTGAGAGGTGGAAGTAGCACGATGAGGCTTCGCCTTCTGAGAGGCCGAAGCAACAGGTGGAATCACCTTGCTGTCAGAAATCCCCTGGACAAAGCCCGCGAATTGAACTTTCTCAGTTCTGGGCTCGACCTCGATCACACCTGCGGCTATGGGTCTGAGCACGGCAGGTGGATGCTTCCTCATGTCCTCATAGAAATCGTATCCTAGACCTTGATTGAACTTGCAAATCTTGGACTGGTCTAGAATAAGATTCAGCTTCTTCTTGCCTCCTACAAATCTCTCGAGAGTGTTCATAAGATACTGATATTCCCAAAAGAGAGAGGTGCAAGAAGAGCAGGGGGAAGAAGGAGTAGCAGAAGGTAAGGGAGTAGAAAAAGAAGAACCAACAGCAGAGGAAAGAATGGCTTGTGCACGCACAGCCGACTCAGAATGGACAGTTCTACTGCTAGCCAATTGGTTCACGTCACTAGGCGTCTCTACCTTACCCTTGGGATTCTCCCCCTCAGCAGCACACACATTACAAGCAGAAGGTGGCTTCTCTAGAAGGTCCTTAGTTAGCTTCACATATTTTTCATCCAATGCAATCAAGTTAGATTTTTGTTTGTTACAATTAATGCATGGTGAGCTAACAGGGTCCTTAGAAGCAAATTTAGCCAATTTGTTATTGTCATAAACTAATTCTTGAAACTGCTTAGAAACAGATTCAAGCTCAGCAGTAAGCTTGGGACAATTCACACATGAAGCAACAGGCTCAAGTAAGCTTGTAATTCAGCAATTTTATGATCTGCCCGTTTTGGGTTCATCTTCAAATTATTACAACTTTCACAAGTCTCGGGCAGATCGATCAACATGGTATAAGACCTCTAAACGCATTGTCCTTATCCTCACATGAGGTGCAAGATGTAGTCTCAACAACAGATGAAAGGGGTGCAACCCTACTCAATTCTAGTTCAGCAAGAAGACTAACATTCTCCACCTTAACCATGTCTAGTTCAGAGGACACACTATCATGCAAGGTCCTTAGTTTCTCCATGTCACCAAGCAGAGCAGTACATACATCACAATCGTCACGGGAGGGAGCAGATCTAAGTGAAGTAAGCTCCCGTGATAAGCTCTCTACTTACTTCTCCAACTCGCTAACCCTAACTCTAGATCTAGCATGAAATCCACCTAGCTTAAGAAAAACATCATTAAGCTGGTCGTATGAAGGGTATACCTCGTCGGAGTCGGAGTACAGCTCGCTATCGCTCAGTTCGCCCTCAAGGGCCATGAAGCACATGCCGGAGAAGTCGTCGCCATCCTTGGGTTCTTAATCACCCGTCCCGTCGTCGTCGCTCCATCCCTCCACCTTGCTGAGGTCGAGGTCGTCGAAAGCGGTGAGGACGCGGTGGAAGAGCTTCTTGGCTTTGCTAAGGTTGCGGAACTTCTTCTTGCCCTGGGCGTGAGCAAGAGGCTTCTTGTTGCAGTTCTTGTCGATGTAGTCATTCTTGTTCACACCGCCGTAGTCGCCCTTGCCCTTCTCCAACTTGGGACAGTTTGCCCGAATGTGGTTGGGGCCACCACACTCGAAACATATCACGGGTCCTCCTCTCTTTCTGTCCCTCCTCCTCTTGTAAGCATGAGAAAATTTTCTAGCTAGGAGGGCCAACTGCTCATCTCCAAGCTGCTCTAACTGATCATCAGTTACGTCATAGAGAGCAGCAAGAGAGAATCCACAAAACGAATCAGAAGAAGAACCGGGTAGGTGACTAGGGCCATCGACTACGACTTCAACTTGCGAGAGACAATGTCAATCTCGTGAGTCTTGAGGCGTGAGTACAACGCATCAAGAGTCAAAGTCGAGAGGTCAGTGGTGTCCTTGATGGTAGTCACCTTCATCTCCCACACACGCAGGTCCAAAGCAGCGAGTATCTGTCGAGCGTTGTCCGAGTCGGGGTATGTGAGACCGACCGCTCGGAGGTTGCTCAGAATCTTATGAAAATGCGCAAAGCACTCATCGAGGGACTCTCCAACGAGCATTTCAAACTTGTTGTAATCTCGCTTGAATTGGTCCTGTCGGACTGTCTTGATTTGGAAGGTGCCCTCATGGTAAGCATTGAGGGTCTCCCAAATGTCGAAAGCCGACGTGAGATGCGAAATGCGATCAAACTCGCTACGACTCAAACCTTGAATGATAATGTTCCTTGCCTTTGCATTCGCCTCAACATCGGGCATATTCGCCATATTGATGTTCTCATCGACAAGAACCAGATAGCGGACCTTGACCTTCCTCCAGATGGCATATCCTTGCGCCTGGATGTAGGTCTCCATCCGGCTTTTCCAGAAAGGATAATCGATGCCATCAAAGATCGGAGGCTTGGTCGAGTACTTGTCTGTCGCCATGGCTCACAGACCGGTTAAGATCTATAGATGAGAGCTAACCGGCTCTGATACCAATTGTTGGATCGAAAATGACGACAGAGGGGGGTGAATGTCGTTCTTTTAAGAAAAAAATTCCCCCAAAGTAACCACACAACTTTCCTCTTCAATAGCTATAAAAGCTTTGAAGACAAGAAAGAGATTTCACATTGACAGCTAGACAACTGGAGTGCATGAGCCGAACTAAAGAGAACAAATACTTGAGCTAAAATTTCAGCAAAGCTTAAAGCCGAAGTGCAGCCAAAAAAGAAAACTAAAAAGATATCAAAAAGAAGAAACACACACCCAGACGAAAGCTTGTTTGAGCTTTGATTACTGTGAAGCCAAGAGCATAAAGAAGATCAAAAGCATTCGGCTGCACAGAAAGAAATGCAGGAGCAGCAGTCTGGCAACCAAAAGTACAAGGACTAAACAAAGAAAAGCAAACTGCAGTAAAACTGTGCCGCCCAAACTGCTCACGGTACACAAACTGCATGCACTGAGCTCAAAATAAATCAACCGAAAGCAGCAAGTAAGTGCATACTATTGGCCGAATGCATCAAAGGACAAAAGAAAATAAAAAGGGCAAAAAAGCTGCTGAATACAACCTGTCCAAACCTGAAAAATTGCAGCCAATCAAACTCTCCAAACAACACAAGAGGAGAAGTATGCTGCCAATCAATTTTACTGCATGCTGAATGCAAGTCCTTGCTGGCCGAAACAGCATGTGAGCCTTGAGAACAAAAAGTACCAACAAGAAAAAGGGGAGTGCAGCTAGCTAACTAAAGAGCCAAATCTGCAAGAAATGTAAACGTGCAGTGCAGTCCCAAGAGAACAACTAGAAGAGTAGAGAACTGTGAACCGGCTGCATCATACGGTTTTGATTTCGCGCAGTCCAGACCAACTTTCTAACCTGAAATTAATTCACCTGAAGTGCAACTAGCAAATAAAAGCAAGGAAGCTGAAAGCTCAATGCTAGCTGTCCTCTTTTGGCCAAAAGAACACAGACACTGCAGCTAGAAATGAAATCCACTCAAATAAGCAAGAAATTAAGAACAAAGCGCAGAGAAGAACAAATAATCACATCAACAAAACATAACTCTCATAGATTGCGTTCGAGACATACACGATTACATGATAGTTGTTCTCAGCTCATCTCTCTCTCAATCTCGCACTAACTAAGTCCCCATACATGCTTGAAAAAGCAAGAACTCAAGAAAGGAGAGAGCCGACTTGATGAGGACATCACTTCTCCGGATACACACAACACACCTCCACTTGACATTCAAGGACCAATCACTAGAGCTCGCGCCCGACAATTGAATTTACAGGTGAGCTCGTTGCTAAGTACTTCTTTTTGTTCATTTGAGAATCGATTGCTACCTAATGATTTAATAATGATTAGGAACCATGGAGAGGACCTAGAAGTACTTGGAGAAGGACTACGAGGCGCACAAGTCCAGCAAGGGCGGTCGAATCATGTTGGAGGCCCAACTCAAACCGACTTCGAATCCAATTCGGAGTCCAGGACCAGGCCGCATTAAAACGGACGCCCAGATCGCATCTGGACTCCGTTTTGGACGTTCTACATATGTATGGAAAGCTGAGAAGACTACCTTTCCAATGGTTCTGGTCCCATGTCAAAATTCCTTCTGAGTCGACGGGAATCGTCGAAACAAGTGGGCGTTCAGAATCTGTCAGGGTGCTGCGCCACCGTCTTTTGGGCCTTTCGGCTTTGTATCGTGTTGGAGCCCATTAGGGGCGCGTCCAGGGGTTTTGCACGCCCCTCAATCCTTTATATCCAGCCGCCACCCCCACCATTAGGGTTGGGTTTTGCTTAGATTAATTCTGTCTTTGAACAGTTTCGCCGTTCATCGGTTTGTGAGACCCCAACTTTCGAGTGCTAAATCAATACATCTGCAATTCAGTTGTGTTCTTCCTTGTTCTTGCTTGTGTTCTTCGATTCGCAGGCAAGGATTAGCCTTCTTGGCGAGGTCAACCGGCTGCGCACGGTTGATAACCTGAGGAGACGTGGTGCTGCGATTGCGGGGTTCGGAACGTGTCGTTCGGAAGCCGGATCGAATTGTGTCGTGCCTCCACCAAATCGAACATATCCAGAACCTGTTGGAAGATCGGGACCCCGTTCCCATCACGACTAAAACCCTAACTTTCACACACCTCTCTCTCTCAAGACATCTCTCAAAAATTCTGCACATAGCACTAGAGAGCACCTCTCTATTTATAGCCTCCACTAATGGGTTCACATTTCCTTTGCCCATTAAGCTTTTTCGCTTTACCCATTAACTCCAACCATATCCACTTCCTTTAGTGCAGCTTTGCGTATTCACCAAAACGCCCCTCGCGCACCTTCTAGGAAGCTTCCTCATTCCTTGCCCTCCAAGCCACGCAGCCACCTCGAGTTCTCGCCGTCTTCGGCACATCTCGACCATTCTGACCTCGGCACTGCCCGCGCCTAGTCTGGTCATACCGTGCCTCGCCACGACTCCACCTCGACGTCCTGCAACCTTCACAGACAAGAAAAGAATCACATAGCACCGCTCGAAATATTGTAACCATACAATAACATCAGAAGAAATACTCAAAGCCCAAACCGATCGAAACGAAACATAAACGACTTAAGTACGTTCGATCCAGTTCGACAGGGTCCAACCGAAACCGACTACACGACACAACGTCTTGACTCGAACCACTCAAATTAAACTCAAACTTTCCCGATCACACGTCAATTACTCATCACAAACATGGGGTCACAACCACATGATCTCTCAAGATCAAATATTAGGTGACATGAGTAAGGGTGTTCAAACTCACTCTAGAGTAGCTTCTTTTTGTGAACATTATTCTTTTGTGTCTTCACTTGAACCTAAGTGTGTAGATGAAGCTCTAGATGACCTCGATTGGGTTAATGCCATGCATGAAGAGTTGAATAACTTCGCACAAAATAAGGTTTGAACTTTGGTGGAAAGACCCGAAGAACACAATGTTATTTGTACAAAATGGGTCTTCCGAAACAAACAAGATGAAAACGGAATTGTGGTAAGAAACAAGGCAAGGTTAGTCGCTTAAGGTTATACTTAAGTCGAGGGTTTAGATTATGATAAGACATTTGCACCCGTTGCTAAACTTGAGTCAATTAGAATCTTGCTTGCTTTTGCATCTAGCTTTGACATTAAATTATTTCAAATGGATGTTAAAAGAGCCTTTTTAAATGGAACTATCTCCGAACTTGTATTTGTTGAACAACCTCTGGGGTTCGAAGATTCTAAATACCCTAATCATGTTTATAAACTTTGAAAGGCGCTATTTGGTTTAAAACAAGCTCCTAGAGCATGGTGTGAGCGTCTTAGAAATTTTCTTGTTTCAAAAGGATTTAAAATTGGAATAGTAGATACAACATTATTTACAAAAATCATCGGTGATGATTTCTTTGAATGCCAAATTTATATTGATGACATTATATTTGGTTCTACTAACCAAGATTTTTGCACAGAATTTGGTGAAATGATGTCTAGAGAATTTGAGATATCCATGATAGGAGAGTTGAGTTATTTCCTTGGACTCCAAATCAAGCAACTCAAAGATGGGACTTTCATAAGCCAAACGAAATACGTTAAAGAACTTTTCAAAAAGTTTGTCATGGAAGATGCAAAACCTATCAAGACACCAATGGCAACCAATTGGCATCTAGACCTCGATGAAGGAGGTAAATCGGTAGATTCAAAACTTTATAGATCTATGATTGGTAGCTTGCTTTATCTTACTGCATCTAGGCTCGATATCATGTTTAGTGTATGCATGTGTGCTCGCTTTCAAGTTTCTCCAAAAGAATATCATTTAAAAGCCTTAAAATGAATTTTGAGATATTTAAAACATTCCCAAAACATAGGGCTTTGGTATCCTAAAGGTGCTAAATTTGAATTAATTGGATATTCGGATTCCGATTATGCGGGTTGCAAAGTGGATAGAAAAAGCACCTCGGGAAGTTGTCAATTCTTAGGTAGATCCTTAGTGTCTTGGTCCTCAAAGAAACAAAATTTGAGAGACCATGTGGAGGTGACCCCGTGTGTGTGATGAGTAATTGACGCATGTTCTGAAAAGTTTGAGTTTGGTTTGTGTGGTTCATGCCATGTCGTTGCGTGGTGCAGTCGGTTTCGGTCGGACCTCATCGAACTTGGTTGGGCGCTTATTCTTCTTGTCGACCGGTTTGTTCTATTTTGTGCTTAAGAACTCTCGCTAATGCAAGTGTTGATTATATTATATCGAGCGGTGCTATGTGATTTGTTTCTTGTCTGCGATGGTTGCAGGACATCAAGGCTAAGTCTTGGCGAGGCATAGGATGACCGGACTAGGCACAGGCGGTGCTGAGGTCAAAGCGGTCAGGATGTGCCGAAGACGGTGAGGACTCGAGGTAGTTGCGAGGCTTGGACGGCAAGAAATGAGGAAGCTTCCCAGAAGGTGCAGGAGGGGCATTTTGGTAAAAGCGCAGGGCTGCACAAAAGGAAGCGAATTTGGTTTTGAGCTAATGGATAAAGTGCAAGAGTTGTTTGAGTTAGCGGGTAAAGCGAGTTATAAACTCCTTAAGCAAACACTATAAATAGAGGTAGTGTGCACCTGGTGGTTGTATGTCTTGAGAGAGGAGTTGATGGCTTTGGGGGGGTTTGTTTTGCTTTTCTCTTTTGGTTTGTTAAGGGTTTGGTGAGGAGAGGAGAGTGGTTATGCTGGCTGTATGAGCAGAGTAGTACTTTAGCCTCCATGTCTTATGCGTGAGTATTTGGATTTGGTTTTGTGGGTGAGTTCTTGGTGTGTGAGATGGTTGTAAGAAAAATCGTGTAATCATTCTGGTCTCTGTCTTAACTTGAATTATTTCACTTCGAGTTGATCGTCTGGTTTACTTCTCTGTGATTACCTCTGAACTTTTTGTGCTCTCTGTTCTGCTCTCAGAAATCCTTTCAGTTTACGTTGATGTGAGTTTTTGAGAGAGTGAGGGTTTCTGTTGTCTCTCCTTGTGTGAGTTTTGTTCTCTCTGTAAGAAGTATGTTGAATCTTTGGTCTTTGTCTCTTCTCTACGTAAGTTGGGTATGAGAGAGGGAGCACAGCTGCTCATGTATCTTTATTGAACCTACTGTAGATCTCTCAATATCAATCTTTCAGCTGTGCTCCTCTTGTGAAGTTCATCCTTCTCTTGATTTCGATTTGGCCTCCCCGTTTGGTCCCTTCAGTGAAGCTTCATTGTCCTTGTATTTATGTGGCCAAAAGATGTACTCCTTCCAAGAATCAATCTCTATGGTTCTTGTTTCTTCGAGCAGAAAAATATTGAATGATGAAGCAGGCTGGTTGTGTGCTTTTTCTGTTCTCCTCTTGCAGCTTACCACTTTTCTTTTTGGAATACTTTTTCTCCTTTTACAGTTTCTGGTTGTTAGCATCTGATCTTCTCGTTTTGTTTTCTTTTTTTTTGCTTCAGTATGCTTTTGCGGCAAGTCCTGCTCATGTGTTCAGTTTCGGCTATGTCAAGTACTCATTTCTGATTGCAGTCGGCAGTGCTTCTTTTTGTCAAGCAGTTGTATATCTCTTGCTGAAAACTGCATGCCTTTTGCGTCCCTATTTTGCTGTATCTGCCCAGGTCTCATTCGGCTGTTTTGGCTGCATGCTTAGTACTCATTTTGACAAAATCGATAACCTTTGTGCAGCAGCTTCTATTTTCGGTTAGAACAAGGATACACTGTTGTGTCTATATCTCAATTGTTTAGCCATCTGCTCTCTCCATTCAGTTTGATCTTTCCTGTGTTTGTCTCTGAGTACTTTGTCTCTAGTAGCTATTTCCTTCAGTTTGTCTGTCTAGCGATCTGAATTTTCTTCTCTTCTAGTTGGTCTGATTTTTGGTTAAAAATCAGATTGTTGTTTTGGGTGTAACCTCATGACCGAATGATAATTGTCAGCAATCACAGACTGCAGTAGATCAAAGTTGGTTTCTACTGAAATGTACTCTTTTTGGCCTAAGAAAATTCACAGTTAGCTATCTTTTGTCAAGTTCCTTGAATTTCATTTTCTCTGTTTTGCTCTTTTTCTCTATTTTAAGCTTCTCTCCTGTTGGATTTCAGCAAAGCTCTCTGCCACCCCTCCTATTTTTGGTAGTTATTCTCTGTTTTTTGAGTTACTGTCTCGAGTTGGCTTTAGATCTTCAGTGAGCGTAGATTATCTTTCTTCATATCTTACATAGCTATCAGAGAGTAGAAAAATCGTGTGGATACTCGGGGTAATTTTTAAAGGGCTCCATTCACCCCCCTCTATCGTCATTTCGGTCCTACAATTGGTATCAGAGCCGGTTAGCTCTTCCTTGTAGATCTTAACCGGTCTCTAGAGCCATGACGACAGACAAGTATTCCACCAAACTCCCGATCTTCGATGGGATCGACTATCCCTTCTGAAAGAGTCGGATGGAGACCTATATCCAGGCTCAGGGCTACGCCATCTGGCGGAAGGTCAAGACCCGGTATGTTGTTCCTGCCAATGAGAACATCAATGCCGGAAACATGGCCGATGTTGAGGAGAATGCTAAGGCAAGGAACATCATAATTCAGGGTCTGAGCAGAAGTGAATTCGATCGCATCTCTCATCTATCGTCGGCCTTTGACATCTGGGTGACCCTCGATGCAAACCATGAGGGCACCACCCAGATCAAGACGGTATGACAGGACCAATTCAAGCGAGATTACAACAGGTTTGAAATGCTCGCTGGTGAGTCCTTGGATGAGTGTTTTGCGAGGTTTCACAAGATTCTGAGCAATCTCCAAGCGGTCGGTCTCACATACCCCGACTCAGACAATGCTCGTCAGATGCTTTCTGCTCTTGACTTGCGTGTTTGGGAGATGAAGGTGACCACCATCAAAGACACGACGGACCTCTCGACCTTAACTCTTGATGCGCTGTACTCACGCCTCAAGACTCATGAGATTGACATAGTCTCTCGTAGGTCGAAGTCGCAGTCGATGGCCTTAGTCACCGATCCCAGTCCAGCTTCTGGATCTTCTTCTGATTTGATCTGTGGATTCTCTCTTGCTGCTCTTTGTGAAGTAACCGATGATCAATTAGAGCAGCTACCAGAAGACCAGTTAGCCCTCCTAGCCAGAAAATTCTCCCATGCATACAAGACAGTGAGGGACAGAAAGTGAGGAGGGCCCGTGATGTGCTTCGAGTGTGGTTGCTCCAACCATATTCGGGCAAATTGCCCCAAGTTGGAGAAGGGCAAGAATAACCACGGCGGTGTGAGCAAGAATGAGTACATCGACAAGAACCATAAAAAGAAGCCCCCAACTCATGCCCAAGCAAGAAGAAGTTCCGCAACCTTGGCAAAGCCAAGAAGCTCTTCCACCGCGTGCTCGCCGTCTTTGACAACATCGACTTCATCGACGTGGAGGGGTGGAGCGACGACGACGGCAAGAAGGATCAAGATCCCAAGGATGGCGACGACTTCATCGAGATGTGCTTCATGGCCCATGAGGGCGACGTCAGCGACGACGAGCTCTACACCGACACTGATGAGGTAGATCCCTCCTATGAACAGCTCAATGATGCATTCCTTAAGCTAGGAAGATTTTATGCTAGATCTAGAGCTAGAGTTGTGGATCTTGAGAAGGAAGTAGATAGACTGTCACGGGAGCTTACTTCACTTATATCTACTCCCTCCCATGACGAATGTGACATGTGTTCTTCCCTGCTTGGAGATATGGAGAAACTAAGGACCTTTTATGATAGTCTGACTTCTGAATTTGACATTGTTAAGGTGTAGAATATTAGTGTAACATCCTAAATTTTGGGTGTTTGAAATTTCAAGAAATTTAAAACTTTTATTTGCATCTTACTGGCATTTGAATTTTGGTTCAGCATTTTATTTGGGTTTTCCTGAGTTTTGTGTTGAGCAAATAATATATGAAAATAATTCTCGAGCACAAAATAGCAATCATAAAAATAAATAATTAGATAAGTGAATACAAATAATTTACATAGTATTTAACCCTATGAAAGTAACTCCAAAATTCTATTTATGAAATCAAAATCTGGTTTATAAATTAGTTAAAGAGAAATAGCCGAATTAAAAGCACAACCCAAATATATACATACATAAACTATACGATTAAATTCAAGAATAATCTTAACACTAGAGCTAGAATTCAAATATCGGAAATCATGCACAAATTAAAATATGCAAATCCTAATGAGAACTAAAGTTTAAATTGAAAATCCAAAATTATAAAATTTTGCTCAAGCCTCCTTTCTTTTCTTTTCCTTCATTTCCTTCTTCCTCTCTATTACATGTGGGCCCCTTCTTTTTCTCTCACTCCCTCTCTCTCTCTTTCCTCCTTCCCCTGCCCGCTGGGCCCCAGCCCTGTGCGCCTCCCCTTTTTCTTTTTCCCCTGCGCCACAAGCCCTGCCTCTTCTTCCATTCTTTTCTCCTTCTTCCTTCTCCCTTCAGTGGATGCGCATCCTCCACGTCTCCCTCCTTCCATCTCCCCTCTGCGCCGAATCCTGCAAGCAGGCAAGCCGGATCTCGCGCCCCTGCCCTATCCCTGCTGCACTGCTTCGCCTCGTCCCATCGCCGCCTCCCTGCCAAGCGCTGCATCGCCAGGCTCTGCTCGACGGGTCCCCTCCGCGCACCTAGCCACACACCCGGTAGTTCCTCCCTCCGCCGCCCGGTTCTCCGCGCCTTCCCCCTTCCCTCTGCAGCTATAAGCGCCACTGGCTTCCCCTTTTCTCCTCGCGCCGCTCCCTTTTCCTCTCCCTGCTCTTTCTCCCGCCCCAAATCGTGAACCGCACGCCGGCGCCTCCACGCCGACCCCGGCCTCCCAGTGACGCCCCACCACCCCGAATGCATCACAGCATGCCTCTGCTCCCCAGCTACTCCCCCTCCTGGTTAATCGAATCTTTGTGCAGCGAGCTCGTCGCACGACCCATCTTCCTCACCGCCGGCCAAAACCGCCGCCGCCAGCGCCTCTCCCTCCTCGACGAGAATCCCTTCGATTCCTCGCCGGTGGAGCACCTCCTCACTGCCACAAACCTCCTCCAACCGTCGCCGAAGCTCCTCCGCCACCGCAGCTCGCTGGCGACGCGAGCTCCTCTGCGCCGCCGCTCTCGCACGACGCCGGCTCACCTCGACCTTGCTCCAACACGGCCAAGCACTTGGTAAGTCTCCCCTTGACCTCCTACAGCTCGTGCGCACATGGATTTCCCTCTCCTTCCCCTCCGGTGCCGCCACCCCTCTCCACCTTGACGCCGTCCGCTCTAGGCTGTCGCCTGCCCGCCTCGCCACCATCCCGAGCTGCGCCACACCCCCATTAGCCTCCTCGCTTTCCCGGGGTTCCATTTCAACGGCTTGTCCAGCCTCCCCGGCCACCCCTCGCCGGCGCCGCCGTCCAGTCCGTGCGCCGCCCGCCTCCCCTGTTCTCAGCCGATGGCTCCTTTGTGAAGTCCCCAGTCCCGCACGCTCTTCCCTAGTGCCGCTCCCTGTTAAGTCACGAAGGACCGAAGGCCCAGTTGGCTGGCGCATGCAGCTGAAAGCTTTGCACCTGAGGTCTCGGGTTCGAGTACCGCAGCCGCACCATTTTCTCGTCTTATCTTTTTACCATCTTTAGTCCATTTCCATTACCAAAAAAAGGGGTTAGTCAAGTTAGAAATTTATTCATGGCAGACAATAAAAGCTTAATTAGGAAATAACCGAGATTATTTAGGATTAAAAATTGGAATAAATGTTATTTACGAGTAACTCGTGCAGATGATACATTTACTTAGGACTTGCTTATTAAAGGCATATGAAAAATTAAGTGAGTACTTACTCAATAATGCTTAACTATTGAGATTTAAATTAAAGTCTCCTGGCATACGAATAAGTAAACCTCGAAAATAATTAGTAAACCATTAATACCCATCTTCAATTCGAATATTGGCACATATGCTGCTGGCATATAAATTGCTAAACGTATACCCTTGTAGATATAGATATTAGTAAAGATTTTGTTTTCACCATAGGCCCTATTAAAGATATAGACACTATTATTATCAAGATACTGCTGATCATGAGATCGTAAATGGTAGTTTTAACTTAGTAACAATAACGAAGTATAATCCATTGTAGCAGGCTCGATCCGTCATAGATAAATTAAGATTAAATTATGCTAGAAGCTAAGTAAAGGGGCTAAAATATGGTAGCCTTAGATCCTCGGATATTAAAATGACCTAACCAATACATATATAAATATTCTGAAGTGAACATTTGATTAGCAACATGAATAGTTAGGACTTCATAAAATACTGCAAATCAAATTAATAGTAATATGAATTAATTCCATAAGCTAAAAATGTATACATTATGTATAAAACTTATGCCCTGACTCTTTAAAGATAATACTGGTAGAATGATGTTCGATACCCCGATTAAAAAAAGTCTCACATCTATCTATAGGTCGAATTTGACTCATGGAACTGCCTAAATAAATATAAAAATAATAACAGCATTTATTAGATAAAAAGGTCAATCTGCGGTATTCTAAAAGTCAGCAATGTCTAGCCATACCCAAAAATCCTTAGATGGAATATTCTTGTGAATATTCCCCTTGTCATGATAGCTCAATGACATCTGTCTTGGCAGATTTCTTCCCTTCATTTGACTCCGTCAGAGCTCCGCATGCGATCAACCTTGTCTCAAATCGCCTACTTAATAATAGTAAAAGTTATCAAGTTCAATTGGATTTATTTGAATCTTTTGCGTTGTTTGCTTTTATTTGAAATTCAGTCGTTTGTCGCGTAATTAGAAATTGGGAGTCGTGAAGATTCAATGGATCAAGCGAGATCAAGCTCGAAGTGAAGATAGAGACCAAAAGCTCAAGAGAAAGCATCGCGTGAACTCAAGCCTGCGGTAAACCGCGCCAGGCGAGTCAATACTTTGATCATGTTGAACCTACATTTTCTGCAAATTACTTTTGTTTAAATTATCAAATTGCATGCTGTTATTTTATATGCAAATACATGTTTAATTTAGAATTCTAGATAAATGCCTATTATCTAACTTGATTAATATTGCCCCTCCTTTGGAATATTTGAACATGAGAACCTTGTCGCCCTAGCAAAATTATAATAGTAACCCTTTTGAAAATAAGTCTATAGATATATATACCATGCTTAGTGTTGCTTAGATACTTGTGGGAATAAGAACGTCCAAGCATCATTTTAATCATGAGGAAATGTGGTTGGGCAGTCATGGTGGGAATGACTGGTGTATGTTGGATATGGTTATTTTATATTCCCAAAAACCTCAAATTGCTTATTATTTGGGCGGATGGTTCGGGGGTATGGTGCAGGTGTGCACGAGAGTGTGGTTTGTGGTAGAACCGCCCAGATACCCTAAGGACTGAATCTTGTCATGACCTCCTGTGTTAAACAAGTGCAACCACAAGTCTGTAAAGTACAACTTGGCCTAGTAAATTTACCGGACCCTGAAAGTCATCATCATAGGTGGAGGAGGTGAGGTAGTGCAAGTGGCGGTCTGGGTGACGGCTTGAACGGGACACCCGCAGAGGGTGAAGTTCTTCTGCGGCGTGCTAGCAAGGTGAAGTATCCAGCTGCTAGGCGCATAGGAGGGGAACTCCCGCACAACCTATGAGACCTGCCGCAAGCGGGACAAGCTCATAGGGTTGAGATGATGGAAGGGGCGAGGTACTTTGAATGGTTACTGTGATGGTTTGCTCAACCACACGGCTAAGGAATCGTGTGGGGCAACGAGTGAACTGTCTCTTGTGGGTAAAGTGTACAAGCTCTGCAGAGTCAAAACTATTCGAATAGCCGTGCCCACGGTCAAGGGCGGACATGGGAACTTAACTAGATATAGTTCTATTTAAAAATGTTCGGGAAAATGGGAATGGAAAAGTGGAGGACAGCGGAAAGCCCTGATTTGAGTTGTCCTGGGTGTCGTCCCAGTGGTAAGTTAAGCGGCTATAACGCTGAAAGATGTGATACGGTGTGATGCCGTATGTATGGAAAAATTATAGTGATATTAGGCATATGGTGTGATGCCATATGTATGGAAAATTATGGTAATATTCCTTGAACATTATGTTTTGTTCTAAAGCTGCTAGGTCTCAGGAAATTTTATGTATTGTATTACAATTAGTGGCATTTCTATTCTTACAAGATAAAATATGGGAAGAATAAATGGAGTCGTAAGAAAAGAAGATGGTTGTTTATGTTAATTGCATAAAGAAGTTGGCGGATTCATGTTGATCATAATAGGGATAATGATAATGTGGATTTTGGAAAGATAAATTGGTGGAGCCTAAATGAATATATAAACTAGATAGATGATTCAAATAATCTTTGTAGAATTAGAGAGTATAAAAGTAATTGTTGGATTACAACACTGATACTTAGTATAAATTCTTGGAAGATATTGATAATGATGGGATTAATACGATTTGATCAAATACTAGATGGATAATTTGAATCTTGGGAATTTGGAGGTATGAAAATAACTATGGGTGATTAGTCTTGATCAATGATAACCTTGGTGGATATATATTAGTGAATCATAGACCTGATCAATGATATTCTTCGTGGATGTTTATTAGAGAATTCTAGACCTGATCAATGACATTTTGGTGGATGTATACTAGCGATTCGTAGACTTGATCAACGATATTCTTGGTGGAGGTACAATAGTGAAGTAGTTAGAGATGGATTATAAGGTAATAAGTGGAAGAGCAAATTATGGTTGTGGATCAGTAACAAAATGGATTGGATTGTTAGGGATTAGAATACAAAAGATAGTGGTGGATTAATTAAGTGATATTATATAAATTAGGATACTCGCTGTTTGGGGATTAGTCAGCATTTGATTGGTGGATGGAATAATTGATGATATTCGCTGATTGGAGTTTTAGACAGCAAACCATATAGAGAGTGAATGATCGGTGGATTAATTAAATGATGTTGATCACTGTTTCGAGTATTAGACAGCAACCAATACAGAAAGAATATGATCGGTGGATTGAGTAGAGGATGACACATGTTGTTTGGAGTTAGAGAGCACTCAATAAAGGAAGTGTAATCTCGGTGGATTAAGTCAATTATGGCAATCGCTGTTGGGAGTCTTAGACAGCAGTTAATAAAGAGCGCGAGTCTTTGGTGGATTAAGTCGATGATGTCATTTGTGGTGAGGAGTCTTTAGGTCACAAAAACAACAATATGATATAGTAATAGAAATGCTACTAGATGCGTTTTATGGCAAATAAAACAACCCGAGCCTTTCCTTTGTTAAGCCATGCATACTATTTATTTGCATTCTGTGTATTGGCTCGCGGAGCACGGGGTCGGAGTGCTCACGCTCGCTTTTGCGACAAAATTTAGGAATCAAATCACCTCACCTCAGCAACAAGATTGGACAAGCTGGCAGAGAAGATGAAGATGTCAAGGGCTAGGTCGCGAACCTCCAGTTGGCTGCCTGTGGGCATGTCCTGAAGGTCCCACCTGGGTGCTCGTTCTTCCGCTGCTGCAATTTATTGCTTTCGGCCTAATCGGCCCATGAGTAAGTCTACTATTATATTTACGCTTTCGCATGATATGTATTTTTGATATTCATTACTGTAACTGTGAGCACTATCTACTGATCCAGGGAATAGTGCGGTGGAATCACAGAGGGTGCCGGATATTAATATCTGGGCTCTTACAGCGATGGTATCAGAGCATATCGACTGCAGGTCGTGACTTAGTTAGCCTGGCCGTTAGTATCATGACTAGAATTATTTCTTCAAAAATTCTAATTCCAAAACTATAAGTGGTATTGCTCATTCTCATCTCTCTTTGATGATTCTCTCTCATCCAAATGCTGCCTTAGCCATTTACTTCTAGAGCTCTCTTACCCCGAATTCAAAACAATAACACAAGAGTGAGTGTTAATATCAACCAAATTACCCCCAAATACTTCCCTCTTCTTTCTATTGATTTCAAAAAGGAGAATTTTGTTCCTCTTCTCGTACCCTTACTCCAAAAATCTAAGGTTAGGAACGTCGAAGACGGTCATGAAGATAAGTTAGTCTCGTTCTAAACGGACTATGCAGATAAACCCTATGCCTCTTATGTGTGCCCCCGAGTAGATGATGTATTGTTGCAATATTCTATTTGGACCCTATGCACTGCCTTCTTGCCTTCGGGCGTCCTATTTCGCAGTCATGGGAAAAGCTTGTTTTTGAAAACTTGTGTGATTTTGTACCGCCCCAGCTCTTTGGGAGTGCTCTTTTAAAATTAACATGGGTTAGATCACCTTATCTCCATGGCTCAATCCTTACCTCATGCTATTCCCTCTCACCTCCTGCTGAAAACCCCATCGGATCCGCAAAAGCAAGGTGCTAGATAGCCAAAACCAAGGCGATCAAAGATGAGTGGAGCTTCCACAACCTTCCAAACTACAGGCGTCAACCGGCACAAGAACCAAGATTCGAGACTTCGTCCTACCAACATTCTTTCCTTACCTACCTAGAGAGCCCATAGATCAATTTGCCGCCAACCGAAATGACAATCGTCATTTATTTAAGGGGGGTAGTACTAAGAGACAGAATTTTCAAAGAACTACTACGATGTACATCCTTGGGACTGCAACAACCTGGACTCAAAGCTAATCAAACCAGTACAAGAAGACTTGCAAGATCAGGATCCTTACAGTGATAAGGACAAAAGACCACCATATAGATATGTCCATAGTCACCTCTGCAATCCTAAGGCCCTCTACCCTTAGGGCACAGACCATTGCTACCCACCTACCAATATGAAATCCTACAACAGTATGTTCAATAGACGATACAACTACTCCATTCTGCGATAACGTGAAGACAACAACGTCCAATAGCAATTATTTGGAAGGCTACGACCTGTCTAGGAGAATAAGGTTTCTCTCTCCACTTTTTGACTTCTACAAGTGCTAACCCCTGTTGTGCAGATTTTCATCTCTCGGTGAAGCTAAGGAACTATACGTCGGGCAACACCCAGGAAACCCATGGCTATCCAATATAACCCCACCTCCTTTCTTTCTATTCTACCGGAATCTCGGGGTCGAGATTCTTTTTAAGGGGGGTAGGTTTGTAACATCCTAAATTTTGGGTGTTTGAAATTTCAAGAAATTTAAAACTTTTATTTGCATCTTACTGGCATTTGAATTTTGGTTCAGCATTTTATTTGGGTTTTCCTGAGTTTTGTGTTGAGCAAATAATATATGAAAATAATTCTCGAGCACAAAATAGCAATCATAAAAATAAATAATTAGATAAGTGAATACAAAAAATTTACATAGTATTTAACCCTATGAAAGTAACTCCAAAATTCTATCTATGAAATCAAAATCTGGTTTATAAATTAGTTAAAGAGAAATAGCCGAATTAAAAGCACAACCCAAATATATACATACATAAACTATACGATTAAATTCAAGAATAATCTTAACACTAGAGCTAGAATTCAAATATCGGAAATCATGCACAAATTAAAATATGCAAATCCTAATGAGAACTAAAGTTTAAATTGAAAATCCAAAATTATAAAATTTTGCTCAAGCCTCCTTTCTTTTCTTTTCCTTCATTTCCTTCTTCCTCTCTATTACATGTGGGCCCCTTCTTTTTCTCTCACTCCCTCTCTCTCTCTTTCCTCCTTCCCCCTGCCCGCTGGGCCCCAGCCCTGTGCGCCTCCCCTTTTTCTTTTTCCCCTGCGCCACAAGCCCTGCCTCTTCTTCCATTCTTTTCTCCTTCTTCCTTCTCCCTTCAGTGGATGCGCATCCTCCACGTCTCCCTCCTTCCATCTCCCCTCTGCGCCGAATCCTGCAAGCAGGCAAGCCGGATCTCGCGCCCCTGCCCTATCCCTGCTGCACTGCTTCGCCTCGTCCCATCGCCGCCTCCCTGCCAAGCGCTGCATCGCCAGGCTCTGCTCGACGGGTCCCCTCCGCGCACCTAGCCACACACCCGGTAGTTCCTCCCTCCGCCGCCCGGTTCTCCGCGCCTTCCCCCTTCCCTCTGCAGCTATAAGCGCCACTGGCTTCCCCTTTTCTCCTCGCGCCGCTCCCTTTTCCTCTCCCTGCTCTTTCTCCCGCCCCAAATCGTGAACCGCACGCCGGCGCCTCCACGCCGACCCCGGCCTCCCAGTGACGCCCCACCACCCCGAATGCATCACAGCACGCCTCTGCTCCCCAGCTACTCCCCCTCCTGGTTAATCGAATCTTTGTGCAGCGAGCTCGTCGCACGACCCATCTTCCTCACCGCCGGCCAAAACCGCCGCCGCCAGCGCCTCTCCCTCCTCGACGAGAATCCCTTCGATTCCTCGCCGGTGGAGCACCTCCTCACTGCCACAAACCTCCTCCAACCGTCGCCGAAGCTCCTCCGCCACCGCAGCTCGCTGGCGACGCGAGCTCCTCTGCGCCGCCGCTCTCGCACGACGCCGGCTCACCTCGACCTTGCTCCAACACGGCCAAGCACTTGGTAAGTCTCCCCTTGACCTCCTACAGCTCGTGCGCACATGGATTTCCCTCTCCTTCCCCTCCGGCGCCGCCACCCCTCTCCACCTCGACGCCGTCCGCTCTAGGCTGTCGCCTGCTCGCCTCGCCACCATCCCGAGCTGCGCCACACCCCCATTAGCCTCCTCGCTTTCCCGGGGTTCCATTTCAACGGCTTGTCCAGCCTCCCCGGCCACCCCTCGCCGGCGCCGCCGTCCAGTCCGTGCGCCCCCCGCCTCCCCTGTTCTCAGCCGATGGCTCCTTTGTGAAGTCCCCAGTCCCGCACGCTCTTCCCTAGTGCCGCTCCCTGTTAAGTCACGAAGGACCGAAGGCCCAGTTGGCTGGCGAATGCAGCTGAAAGCTTTGCACCTGAGGTCTCGGGTTCGAGTACCGCAGCCGCACCATTTTCTCGTCTTATCTTTTTACCATCTTTAGTCCATTTCCATTACCAAAAAAAGGGGTTAGTCAAGTTAGAAATTTATTCATGGCAGACAATAAAAGCTTAATTAGGAAATAACCGAGATTATTTAGGATTAAAAATTGGAATAAATGTTATTTACGAGTAACTCGTGCAGATGATACATTTACTTAGGACTTGCTTATTAAAGGCATATGAAAAATTAAGTGAGTACTTACTCAATAATGCTTAACTATTGAGATTTAAATTAAAGTCTCCTGGCATACGAATAAGTAAACCTCGAAAATAATTAGTAAACCATTAATACCCATCTTCAAGTCAAATATTGGCACATATGCTGCTGGCATATAAATTGCTAAACGTATACCCTTGTAGATATAGATATTAGTAAAGATTTTGTATTCACCATAGGCCCTATTAAAGATATAGACACTATTATTATCAAGATACTGCTGATCATGAAATCTTAAATGGTAGTTTTAACTTAGTAACAATAACGAAGTATAATCCATTGTAGCAGGCTCGATCCGTCATAGATAAATTAAGATTAAATTATGCTAGAAGCTAAGTAAAGGGGCTAAAATATGGTAGCCTTAGATCCTCGGATATTAAAATGACCTAACCAATACATATATAAATATTCTGAAGTGAACATTTGATTAGCAACATGAATAGTTAGGACTTCATAAAATACTGCAAATCAAATTAATAGTAATATGAATTAATTCCATAAGCTAAAAATGTATACATTATGTATAAAACATATGCCCTGACTCTTTAAAGATAATACTGGTAGAATGATGTTCGATACCCCGATTAAAAAAGTCTCACATCTATCTATAGGTCGAATTTGACTCATGGAACTGCCTAAATAAATATAAAAATAATAACAGCATTTATTAGATAAAAAGGTCAATCTGCGGTATTCTAAAAGTCAGCAATGTCTAGCCATACCCAAAAATCCTAAGATGGAATATTCTCGTGAATATTCCCCTTGTCATGATAGCTCAATGACATCTGTCTTGGCAGAATTCTTCCCTTCATTTGACTCCGTCAGAGCTCCGCACGCGATCAACCTTGTCTCAAATCGCCTACTTAATAATAGTAAAAGTTATCAAGTTCAATTGGATTTATTTGAATCTTTTGAGTTGTTTGCTTTTATTTGAAATTCAGTCGTTTGTCGCGTAATTAGAAATTGGGAGTCGTGAAGATTCAATGGATCAAGCGAGATCAAGCTCGAAGTGAAGATAGAGACCAAAAGCTCAAGAGAAAGCATCGCGTGAACTCAAGCCTGCGGTAAACCGCGCCAGGCGAGTCAATACTTTGATCATGTTGAACCTACATTTTCTGCAAATTACTTTTGTTTAAATTATCAAATTGCATGCTGTTATTTTATATGCAAATACATGTTTAATTTAGAATTCTAGATAAATGCCTATTATCTAACTTGATTAATATTGCCCCTCCTTTGGAATATTTGAACATGAGAACCTGTCGCCCTAGCAAAATTATAATAGTAACCCTTTTGAAAATAAGTCTATAGATATATATACCATGCTTAGTGTTGCTTAGATACTTGTGGGAATAAGAACGTCCAAGCATCATTTTAATCATGAGGAAATGTGGTTGGGCAGTCATGGTGGGAATGACTGGTGTATGTTGGATATGGTTATTTTATATTCCCAAAAACCTCAAATTGCTTATTATCTGGGCGGATGGTTCGGGGGTATGATGCAGGTGTGCACGAGAGTGTGGTTTGTGGTAGAACCGCCCAGATACCCTAAGGACTGAATCTTGTCATGACCTCCTGTGTTAAATAAGTGCAACCACAAGTCTGTAAAGTACAACTTGGCCTAGTAAATTTACCGGACCCTGAAAGTCATCATCATAGGTGGAGGAGGTGAGGTAGTGCAAGTGGCGGTCTGGGTGACGGCTTGAACGGGACACCCGCAGAGGGTGAAGTTCTTCTGCGGCGTGCTAGCAAGGTGAAGTATCCAGCTGCTAGGCGCATAGGAGGGGAACTCCCGCACAACCTATGAGACCTGCCGCAAGCGGGACAAGCTCATAGGGTTGAGATGATGGAAGGGGCGAGGTACTTTGAATAGTTACTGTGATGGTTTGCTCAACCACACGGCTAAGGAATCGTGTGGGGCAACGAGTGAACTGTCTCTTGTGGGTAAAGTGTACAAGCTCTGCAGAGTCAAAACTATTCGAATAGCCGCGCCCACGGTCAAGGGCGGACATGGGAACTTAACTAGATATAGTTCTATTTAAAAATGTTCGGGAAAATGGGAATGGAAAAGTGGAGGGCAGCGGAAAGCCCTGATTTGAGTTGTCCTGGGTGTCGTCCCAGTGGTAAGTTAAGCGGCTATAACGCTGAAAGATGTGATACGGTGTGATGCCGTATGTATGAAAAAATTATAGTGATATTAGGCATATGGTGTGATGCCATATGTATGGAAAATTATGGTAATATTCCTTGAACATTATGTTTTGTTCTAAAGCTGCTAGGTCTCAGGAAATTTTATGTATTGTATTACAATTAGTGGCATTTCTATTCTTACAAGATAAAATATGGGAAGAATAAATGGAGTCGTAAGAAAAGAAGATGGTTGTTTATGTTAATTGCATAAAGAAGTTGGCGGATTCATGTTGATCATAATAGGGATAATGATAATGTGGATTTTGGAAAGATAAATTGGTGGAGCCTAAATGAATATATAAACTAGATAGATGATTCAAATAATCTTTGTAGAATTAGAGAGTATAAAAGTAATTGTTGGATTACAACACTGATACTTAGTATAAATTCTTGGAAGATATTGATAATGATGGGATTAATACGATTTGATCAAATACTAGATGGATAATTTGAATCTCGGGAATTTGGAGGTATGAAAATAACTATGGGTGATTAGTCTTGATCAATGATAACCTTGGTGGATATATATTAGTGAATCATAGACCTGATCAATGATATTCTTCGTGGATGTTTATTAGAGAATTCTAGACCTGATCAATGACATTTTGGTGGACGTATACTAGCGATTCGTAGACTTGATCAACGATATTCTTGGTGGAGGTACAATAGTGAAGTAGTTAGAGATGGATTATAAGGTAATAAGTGGAAGAGCAAATTATGGTTGTGGATCAGTAACAAAATGGATTGGATTGTTAGGGATTAGAATACAAAAGATAGTGGTGGATTAATTAAGTGATATTATATAAATTAGGATACTCGCTGTTTGGGGATTAGTCAGCATTTGATTGGTGGATGGAATAATTGATGATATTCGCTGATTGGAGTTTTAGACAGCAAACCATATAGAGAGTGAATGATCGGTGGATTAATTAAATGATGTTGATCACTGTTTCGAGTATTAGACAGCAACCATAACAGAAAGAATATGATCGGTGGATTGAGTAGAGGATGACACATGTTGTTTGGAGTTAGAGAGCACTCAATAAAGGAAGTGTAATCTCGGTGGATTAAGTCAATTATGGCAATCGCTATTGGGAGTCTTAGACAACAGTTAATAAAGAGCGCGAGTCTTTGGTGGATTAAGTCGATGATGTCATTTGTGGTGAGGAGTCTTTAGGTCACAAAAACAACAATATGATATAGTAATAGAAATGCTACTAGATGCGTTTTATGGCAAATAAAACAACCCGAGCCTTTCCTTTGTTAAGCCATGCATACTATTTATTTGCATTCTGTGTATTGGCTCGCGGAGCACGGGGTCGGAGT
Source organism: Dendrocalamus latiflorus (assembly GCA_017311315.1). Classification (NCBI taxonomy): domain Eukaryota; kingdom Viridiplantae; phylum Streptophyta; class Magnoliopsida; order Poales; family Poaceae; genus Dendrocalamus; species Dendrocalamus latiflorus. Next base: position 26,127,611 of record CM029638.1, read on the forward strand.
GCTCACGCTCGCTTTTGCGACAAAATTTAGGAATCAAATCACCTCACCTCAGCAACAAGATTGGACAAGCTGGCAGAGAAGATGAAGATGTCAAGGGCTAGGTCGCGAACCTCCAGTTGGCTGCCTGTGGGCATGTCCTGAAGGTCCCACCTGGGTGCTCGTTCTTCCGCTGCTGCAATTTATTGCTTTCGGCCTAATCGGCCCATGAGTAAGTCTACTATTATATTTACGCTTTCGCATGATATGTATTTTTGATATTCATTACTGTAACTGTGAGCACTATCTACTGATCCAGGGAATAGTGCGGTGGAATCACAGAGGGTGCCGGATATTAATATCTGGGCTCTTACAATTAGTCTGCTTGCTGAACTAGAAATGAGTAGGGTTGCCGCCCTTTCATCTACTGTTGTTGAGACTACCTCTTGCACCTCATGTGACGATAAGGACAATGCATTTAGAGGTCTTTACACTATGCTCCTTGATCTGCCAGAAACATGTGAAAATTGCAATAACTTGAATTGAACCTAAAAAGAGCAGATCATAAAATTGCTGAATTGCATGCTTCTTTGCTTGAGCCCATTGTTTCTTGTACCAACTGTCCTAAATTAACCTTTGCGCTTGAATCAATTTCTAAACAATTTCAAGAAATGGTTGATCAAAACACGAAAATGGCTCAATATGCTTCTAAGGACCCTGTTAGCTCACCATGTAACAATTGTGAAAAACTAAAATATGAGTTGATTGCTTTAGATGACAAATGTGTGAAGCTAACTAAGGATGATGAGGCAATGGGGTCCCGATCTTCCGATAGGATGATAACTATAGATTTTGGTGGAGGTGACCCTTGCGATCCGACTACAACCGTACGACGCCACTTGTGCCTTAGCAATCGCTGAACCACACACCAAGTTGTTTTCAACCGTGCTAAGAACGCGGTTGACCCGAACACGAAGGTCTATTCCTGCATGCAATCGAAGAACATGCAAGAACAAGATAACAAGCAATCTAAAATTGCAAATATATAAATTGAGTTCAAAAGGTGGGATTCCGAAGGCTGTCTTGACAGGTGGTCGTCCGACACAACTGAAGAACAGAAGTTTGCATAATGGCTAAACCTAAACTCAACGAAATCCAAGTCCTAACTGAGGAGACGACGGCTCTTATATAGAGAGAATGACCAGGGGTGGTGGCCAAGGTGCACGCCCCTAGGGTTACAAGGCCCAAAGGCCCAAGTGGAGGTGGCGCAGCACCCTTTTGACTTGGACTCAGAAACCAATGTGGATTGTTTTGATGATTCCGGTCGGCTCAGATGGAATTTGAAGATGAGGTTGGATCCGTTGGAACGTAGACTTGATAAGTTTTCCATGATGTACAAGAACATCCCAAACGGGGTCCGTATGAGAAAGTTATGCCAGTTTAAACTTGCACCATTGAGCAGTCCGAATCCAATTCCAGTACGTGCCCAACACAGACTCTTTTGATGATTACAGTGTGCGCAGAAGGAATTTAGAGGTGATACTAGATCCATTGGAAATAGGATGAGAAAAGCTTTCTAACAAGTACTCGTGGACCTCAAACGGACTTCATATGTGAAAGTTATGCACATTTGAAGTTGGGCCTATTAGGCTGAATCTGAATTGATCTGGAGGCCGAATTGGATTCCAAAACGTGTCCATCTTGAAATCTTGCTTGAATTGGTGTAAAAGTGACGTGGTGCTGTAAAAATATATTTTTTCATCATTAGGTAGCATCATATTCTCATTTAAAATATGTTGAGGCTGAAGAAACGAATTCACCTTTAGTTCAATCTTGATATTAGGCGCTATTGTCGTATGTGCTTGTGGCGTGGTCACATCATCCTCCCCTTCTTGACAGAAAACCGTCCTCGGTTTTAACATATGTGTAGCCTTACGTATTGCATGATCTTGATCATAAATCTCGGTACATGATAACAAACGCAACAAACTCTCATTATGTAATATCATAAGTTCTTTATCTAACAAAGTAAAATCTCCTTGAAATGAGCTCACCTGATAATTTAAGTGATACGTAGGAGCTCTTGTAATTCGAACAACAAACATAGCAAATATGGTTGTATCCATAGGGTACATGTTCTTATCGTTCTCCCCTTCTTGCTAACAAAGCCGTCATCGGCTTTTGATAAGCTGAAAATAGGGTAACAAAGAAGCCAAGGTGTATGCATTGTATATGTATATGTCATCTGTTTTAGTAGTTCTTCGTTGTTGCACCATTAATGTTGTAAAACAGCAGCGATCATAAAAGCTCATTGTATTATTAACCCAAGAGTAATCATATATGTTAATGAACAAATCAAAATTTCTCACACAACAATTATTGCAACTAGTTTTGCAAATTTAAGTGAAGAATTTATGCAATTCAAATATCTGAAGTTGTAAGTTTTTCCATAATTCATCACCTTCATTCAGATTGTCCAGACTAGATGCTGCAAAAAGAGATGAGCACCTAGGCATTGGATGAGTACCAAATTTTACTTTACTCTCATGTTGAATAAGACTCAGCATACAAAAATTGTTGTCCCAAGCAGTAAGTTTCAATTCATCCATGTGATCGCAAGTTATGCTTATTCGATATACAAGAAATTGATTTTCTACACCATAATCTCCAATCAAATTAAACTTATACCTAGGGGTGTAGGCATTAAACAAGAATTTTGAGCATGCAAGTTCAGAAACTTTCTCCATAGCATGTGACAATTTCATAGGTAGATCCAATATGATGTAACACAATGAATTAGCAGGAGAAATTCTAGTCAAAACTTCTTTATATCTAACCAAAGCCACATGATCATTATATGTGATTAATTCATCACATGAATCACTCAAAACAACAGGCAATTCAATTATTTTTTGACAAGGTGCACTCAACTCATTCTCAACACTCAAATCAATGCAGTGTGAATTCTCTACTTGAAATATGGGTGTGTCAGAATTGTTTTCCACTAAATTTTGCTCTAAAATAACATGAACAGTGCATAATTGTAGTTCTTCACAAGCATACTCACCATGAGTGATGATAGCACCATGATTTTTATCTTTTTGTCTCCCCTCAGATTCAAAACTTTATAGATCTATGATTGGTAGCTTGCTTTATCTTACCGCATCTAGGCCCGATATCACGTTTAGTGTATGCATGTGTGCTCGCTTTCAAGCTTCTCCAAAAGAATATCATTTAAAAGCCTTAAAATGAATTTTGAGATATTTAAAACATTCCCAAAACATAGGGCTTTGGTATCCTAAAGGTGCTAAATTTGAATCAATTGGATATTCGGATTCCGATTATGCGGGTTGCAAAGTTGTCAATTCTTAGGTAGATCCTTAGTGTCTTGGTCCTCAAAGAAACAAAATTTGAGAGACCATGTGGAGGTGACACCGTGTGTGTGATGAGTAATTGACGCATGTTCTGAAAAGTTTGAGTAATTGATAATGGGAAGAGAAATTAAACTTATGATAGTGCCAAATGGGGGAGAAACAATAGCTTTGCATATTAGAAAATTAGAAATGCTATTGCTAATGGGGGAGTAATTGAATAATGTTAAAAGGGGAGAAATTAAAATTTCTTTAATCTAAATGTTGTTAATGCTTTCACCTTCTCTCATATGATTAATTGTTTATTATTTAGTCATTTTCATCCTTATGCTATTATCATAAATGGATTTGTCATCAATCACCAAAAGGGGGAGATTGAAAGATAAAGCTCCATTTAAGTTGGTTTTGGTGTTAATGACAAATGCCATTACGACATTATGATATTAATGACATATACTTTATAATGTTTTGGTGAAAATGATAAATGAATTTATGAGACTAATATGTTTATTTGAGTTTATCTTTGGTTAGTCTCATTTGGATGAAAAGGTGAAATCAAAGATGTATGCATTCGAAATCGCTTTCTCATTTACAAATGCATTCCTTGGATCCAAAATATAGATTGAACTCCTCAATTAGTCTAAAATGAATATGTGCATATGTCTTCACTATATACACTTGTATGCACACATTTAGGGGGAGCTCTCTATATATTTTGGAGTTTCATAAGTATTGATCCATGCTTCTTTTAATACGCATATTTGGGATCTTTACTTTGAAATACATTCTTGAGTATATATAACTTGTGTAGTTCGTATATACTCATGTGCAATCGGGTTGTCATTTAACTTCTCCATTATGTGTTAATGGTTGAATGCCTAAATGACAACCGGATGAGTAAGCTTTGTCTAAAGCTTATTTTAGAGTATACATTTGTTGTGTGCAAGGTGTATACTCGCAAATCATTTTCATATCTCATTATTTGTTGAGATTGTCATTAATTACCAAAATGGTGAAGTTTGGTAATCGATAACAATTGTTCTGTAGACTAACGGTTTCCATGAGTTGGATGCAGTGTTTAGGTTCCACAAATAAGAACGACTTCATGTGTTGAAGATCATCAAGTCAAGATAGGGAAGAAGATAGTTTCATGAGTTGAAGGCTATCAAAGAAGATGGATTCATGTGTTGAAGGCCATCGAGAAGAAGATGCGTCATGAGTTGATGCATGTTCAAATGGAGATGATCATGTGTTGATCATCAAGACAAGCGAAGACCATCATGTGTTGATGGAGTTGATGAAAAGAATGCATCATGAGTTGATGTCTATCAAGACGATGACCCAAGGCAAATGTATGACTAGTTAGGGCTAAGGATGTGTTCCTAGTCTTTTACTGGTCTTGGTGTTTGGTTGGAAGACCAGATTGCTAGTGTAGGTTGCCGTACTATTAAGAGGGGTCATGTCTAGTAGTTTGAGTCTCATCATGTGTTGATAGCTCAAACATCACTTGCTCTAGCACATCACATGCAAATAGTCGAAACTCATATGTTGAATTCTAGCAACATGGGACTATGCATTGCAAATGTGTTTTGCAAGTGCTTAAAGTCCTTGCACCTACTCCTTGTGGCATGATCTAAGTTTGCAAATGTGTTTTACAAAAGTTGGAGATCATGCATTATCCCTTGGTATGGTCTAAGATTGTTTATTGCTATTTCCTTGGACTTGGACCATGGTAGTGACTCCTTGCATTTTCTTTTATTTCTGCATTGATCTAATGTGTTTGAGATCATGCAAATAGATTGGTTGTGTAGCCCTCTGAATAAGCTTTCCATAGAGTCCAAGATCACTGAATTCCGACATCGGAGTCAAAAGTTATGACCGTTTTTCCGAGTGTCGTCTGTGCTGAAAAACCGAAAACGGAAGTACCGCAATTTGTACTGTGGCAGTTCCGATTTTTGCGAAAGTACCGCAATTTGTACTGCGGTAGTTCCGATTTTCCGGTAGTTCCGATTTCCGAGCGGAACGTTTTTTTCCAGAGAGCGACTTTTTGAATGACTTGGCCTTGGGAAAATCGGAAGTACCGCAATTTGTGCTGCGGTAGTTCCGATTTTGCTGAGAAACGGCTAGTTTTCTGACCGTTGGTGAGGAAATCGGAAGTACCGCAATTTGTACTGCGGTAGTTCCGATTTTCCTGATTTTTCAGGGGTTTGGCTCCAACGGCTAGTTTTCTTGTGTGGGGTATAAATACCCCCTTGTGGCCGGTTAGAGAGTTTGTTGCTTCATTCATTTCTGTGTTCTTGAGCTAGAGTGAGGCTCTCCACTCAATTGTGCATGTGTTGCACTTTGTGAGAGAGGAGAGAGGTGATCTAGAGTGCATGTGTTGCATCTAGAGGAGGACTTCGTGTCCGAGATTGAGCTTGTGCATTCGTTGCACGTGGTGAGAGTCAAGTGAGAGACTTGGCTTGTTACTCTTGGAGTTTGCCAACTCCTAGACGGCGTGGGAGACGTCGTGCGCGGTTATCTTCTCAAAGAAGGTTGTGAGAAGACCCGGCGAAGTTGTGAAGGTCGAAGCTCACCAACCCGGAGCGGGAAAGAGCTATCACTAGTGATTTGAGGTGGAAGGCTTAATTCGTGGAGCCGGTCCGATTTGTTCGGGCTTACCTCAACGTGGATTAGGTGAGACTGGCAAGTCTCCGAACACCACGGTAAAAAGAGAACGTGCCATTTGTGGTTTGTTTTCTTGTGCTCAATTTACTTTCAAGCAATTTACATTCATAGAATTAATTTGATTGCTTGTCAATCTAGGATTGCAAACCTTGACTAGGATAGAATTATTAGTGCACTTAGGCAAATTCATTTGATTTAGGGTCTATTTGTGCTAAACCAATTTGATTTTAGTTTCCGCATTTTACACTTGGTTTAGGCAAATTGAATAGGTCTTGAATTGTTACTATTAATTAGAAGAGAATTTTTAAACCGCCTATTCACCCCCCTCTAGTCGGCCTCCTCGATCTTACAGGTGCCGAGGTCAAAGCGGTCGGGATGTGCCGAAGACGGCGATGACTTGAGGTGGTTGCGGGGCTTGGACGGCAAGAAATGAGGAATCTTCCCAGAAGGTGCAGGAGGGGTGTTTTGGTAAAAGCGCAGGGCTGCACAAAAGGAAGCGAATTTGGTTTTGAGTTAGTGGATAAAGCGCAAGAGTTGTTTGAGTTAGCAGGTAAAGCGAGTTGTAAACCCGTTAAACAAACACTGTAAATAGAGGTAGTGTGCACCTGGTGGTTGTATGTCTTGAGAGAGGAGTTGATGGCTTTGGGGGGTTTGTTTTGCTTTTCTCTTTTGGTTTGTTAAGGGTTTGGTGAGGAGAGGGGAGTGGTTATGCTGGCTGTATGAGCAGAGTAGTACTTTAGCCTCCATGTCTCCTGCGTGAGTATTTGGATTTGGTTTGTGGGTGAGTTCTTGGTGTGTGAGATGGTTGTAAGAAAACTTGTGTAATCATTCCTGTCTCTATCTTAACTTGAATTATTTCAGTTCGAGTTGATCTTTTGGTTTACTTCTCTGTCATTATCTCTGAACTTTTTGTGCTCTCTGTTCTGCTCTCAGAAATCCTTTCAATTTACGTTGATGTGAGTTTTTGAGAGAGTGAGGGTTTCTGTTGTCTCTCCTTGTGTGAGTTTTGTTCTCTCTGTAAGAAGTATGTTGAATCTTTGGTCTTTGTCTCTTCTTTGCGTAAGTTGGGTATGAGAGAGGGAGCACAGCTGCTCATGTATCTTCGTTGAACCTGCTGTAGATCTCTCAATATCAATCTTTCAGCTGTGCTCCTCTTGTGAAGTTCATCCTTCTCTTGATTTTGATTTGGCCTCCCCGTTTGGTCCCTTCAGTGAAGCTTCATCGTCCTTGTATTTATGTGGCCAGAAGATGTACTCCTTCCAAGAATCAATCTCTGTGGTTCTTGTTTCTTCGAGCAGGAAAATATTGAAAGATGAAGTAGGCTGGTTGTGTGCTGTTTTTTGTTCTCCTCTTGCTGCCTACCACTTTTCTTTTTGGACTACTTTTTCTCCTTTTACAGTTTCTGGTTGTTAGCATTTGATCTTCTCTTTTTGTTTTCCTTTTTGCTTCAGTATGCTTTTGCGGCAAGTCCTACTCATGTGTTCAGTTTCGGCTATGTCAAGTACTCATTTCTGATTGCAGTCGGCAGTGCTTCTTTTTGTCAAGCAGTTGTTTATCTCTTGCTGAAAACTGCATGCTTTTTGCTGTCCCTATTTTGCTGTATCTGCCCAGGTCTCATTCGGCTGTTTTGGCTGCATGCTTAGTACTCATTTTGACAAAATCGATAACCTCTATGCGACATCTTCTATTTTGGTTAGAACAAGGATACACTGTTGTGTCTGTTTCTCAATTGTTTTGCCGTCTGCTCTCTCCATTCGGTTTGATCTTTCCTGTGTTTGTCTCTGAGTACTTTGTCTCTAGTAGCTATTTCCTTCAGTTTGTCTGTCCAGCGATCTGAATTTTCTTCTCTTCTAGTTGGTCTGATTTTTGGTTAAAAATCAGATTGCTGTTTTGGGTGTAACCTCATGACTGAATGATAATTGTTAGCAATCACAGACTGCAGTAGATCAAAGTTGGTTTCTACTGAAATATGATCTTTTTGGCCTAAGAAAATTCACAGTTAGCTATCTTTTGTCAAGTTCCTTGAATTTCATTTTCTCTGTTTTGCTCTCTTTCTCTATTTTAAGCTTCTCTCCTGTTGGATTTCAGCAAAGCTCTTTGCCACCCTCCTATTTTTGGTAGTTATTCTCTGTTTTTGAGTTACTGTCTCGAGTTGGCTTTAGATCTTCAGTGAGCGTAGATTATCTTTCTTCATAGCTTGCATAGCTATCGGAGAGTAGAAAAATCGTGTGGATACTCGGGGTAATTTTTAAAGGGTTCCATTCACCCCCCTCTGTCGCCATTTCGGTCCTACAATATTCCATAGCACTTTCAACCGCCAAAGCCGAATATGTTTCCGCCAGAAGTTGTTGTGCTCAATTATTGTGGATGAGGCAAACCTTGATGGATTATGGAATTAATTTTGATAAAGTGCCTCTTTTGGGTGATAATGATAGTGCCGTCAAAATATCCAATAATCCAGTCCAACACTCAAGAATCAAGCATATAGATATACGCCAACATTTCTTGAGGGACCATGTTAGCAAAGGAGATATTTGCATTAGCCACATCCGGACCGAAGACCAATTAGCGGATATCTTCACCAAACCATTAGAGGAAAGCCGCTTTTGCAAATTAAGAAGTGAATTAAATGTTTTAGACTATTCTAATGTTGCATAAATTTATGGCACATTTAAATGCATGCTCACTTGAAGTAGCTTGAGAGGTTTTGTGCAAAAGATTTTATGCAAAACGGCTTTGATTTAAATCAAATGCAAAAATTATTTAAAGATAATATTTTGGGATATTTAATGCATAATGATCCTTAATGATTTTAGTTGAGTGCAAAAACTAGGGATCATTTGCATCTACTCTCATTCCAATCCAATTCCTCCAAGTTCCAGAAAAATCAGAACTACCGCTGTCTCCTGCAGTACTTCCGGTGAGCGGTACTACCGGCTGTAACAGCGGAACTACTGCATCTGACTTGAGAAGGGTAACCACCTGTGCCCAAGGGTTTCTTGTACGACCCCCTCTCCCTCTCTCTCTCTCTCTCTCTCTCTCCACCGGTTATTCCGCCCTTCACATCCGCTTGTGCCCGTACCCTCTTCCTCTCTCTCCCACACAAATCTACCAAAAACCACCCCTAGATCCTTGAATCTAGCGGTTCTTTCTTTGAATCTTCAAGTCAAATCATCTTCAAAGGGTTCAACTCCTCCGATCCTCAAGGTATCTCGAATCAAAACCTCTTTTTGATCTCTCTTTTGAACCCTAGGTTGAATTTTAGATTGAACCAAAAAGTAGATGATTTTGCTATTTGATTCTAGGGCAAATTAGTAGATTTGGTGTTTAAAGGTATTTGCACACCTATTCTATGGATTCAATCCAAGAAAAACACCAAAAATCTGTACACATTGTCAAAACCTAGAATCTGTCAAGGGAGCGGAACTACCGCCCGACAGGCGCGGTACTACCGTTGAGCGGTAGTACCAGCCCAGAACGGCGGTACTTCCGATTTTTTTGACAGTGCAGCAAATTCATTCTAATCTTTTTCAATCTAAATTGATCTATTCTTCCTTGATCCTCATAAGTTATTTTCACAACTCTCCACTACCATACTCTCTCTCTCAGTTTGGTCTGTAGCCACAACAGTTGGTGCCGTCCGTGTGGAGGAACGGAGAGCAAGCCTCAAGATCCGAAGAAGGATGGCACCGAAGAAAGCTCCAGTGTCAGCGGCGAAGAAGAAGAAGGCGGGAGCGACGATGTCTCGCGTCAACACCAGGGCTTCGGCGTCGACAGTCGTGGGCGCGGATAGCGATGCGGGCGCGACGGCAGCGAACGCCGATGAGCATGCCACGATGATCGACCCCGCCACCGCCACCGCCGCCACGACGGTCGACCCCGCCCCGCGTACGGCGGGAGGTCCCACCGTGGGCACGGCGACAACCGTTGACAGCGCCGACCGGGTGGCCAGGAGTGGCAGCGCCGGTGCCCACGACGGCACGGCCGTCATCCCCCCGCCTGGTGCGGAAGCGGCGAGTGGCCCTGGCGGCAACATAGGCCTCGTCGTCGGCTCCGACGTCCACCAGCCACCACGGCAGGTAATCCAGGAGTGCAGACCGTGATCCCCGCTACCCCGACCATGCAGCCAGGTACATCGCGCGCTCCGGCTACGACTACGGTGGAGAACGCCTGCTGGCAGCCCTCAGCACGTTCCAGCAGGAGTTGGCCGATCTCCGCGGGGCCGCACGAGATATGCAAGAGGCTCGGAGCCAGCAGACTCCAACGGTCGCGCCGGAGCGGGCGGACAGCCGAGACGCCCCAGCGTCTGGTCGTGTCCCGCTGCGGCGCGTCGACCCGGAATCCCCACTCTCCGCAGGCTTGCAGCAGGCGGCGTGGCCGGAGAACTTCAAGTTCCCGAGTGTCATCGAGTCGTACAAGGGTGACACGGACCCACACGAGTTCGTGCGCGTCTACGAGACCGCCATCGAAGCCGTCAGCGGGGATGACACCACGAAGGCAAAGGGGCTCCCCCTCGCGTTGCAAGGGATGGCGTTCTCCTGGTTCTTCACCATCGAGCCAAATTCCATCTACGCGTGGGAGCAGATCCGCGACCGGCTCTACAACAACTTCCAAGGGAGCTACGTCGAGCGCGTCGACGCGGACCAGCTCTTCGCAGTCAAGCAAATACCCTCGGAGAAACTCTGTGACTACTTCAAATGCTTCGCGAAGGTACGCTGCCAAGTCACGGATGTCAACGAAACAACCATCATCAATGCAGCAGTACAGGGCCTTCGCCCAGGGCCGCTGGCTGGATACAACACGCGGAAGCCAATCAAGACGGTGGCGAAGCTCTTCGACAAGATGGAAGAGTACGCGCGGGTGGAGGAGGATGTGCGAAGACGTGAAGACGAAAACTTCATCCTAGCGGAGGAGTGGTCGCAAAAAGCACGCACGGGGGGTGACTCCCCGATAGGAAGCGCAAGCAAAAATCCACGAGAGACGCCCCTGAAGGTGGTGATGCCGGGAAACGCGAGGGCTCGCCAAGCGGAAGGCGCAAGCCCCGGCGTAACCAGCGCAAGTCCCAGAAGGCTCACCACGCCCTCGGCACAGAGGATGCCCACGATGGCAGACCGCGCGCGGAACAGGAGATCATGGACTACGGTCGGTGTTGCGAAGTGCATGGCTACGACACTCATGTCACGCGGGTGTGCGCAGCAGTCAAGGAGCTGCGGCAAGCTGCCATCAGAACCCGGGCCCTAGAAGCGCGGCTCCCTACCGTACCCCATGTGTGGCAGCCACCAGGAAGTCCCCCGTGAGTTGCAGCCACAGAGGGGGGCCAGCACCGTATCATTAGTGTAATCTCCGGGGGCTCTTCGCCGGGGACCTCGGCGCAACCGCTTTCGGGAATGCCTCGCTGCAACATCATCTTCACGCTGGCCGACATTGCAGGCTGCGACGTCAAGCGTGTCCTCGTCGACGGAGGCAGCTCCACGAACATCCTGGCGGCGGGAGCCCTCGACCACATGGGGATCCCCTAGGGCCGTTTGGGAACATTGAGGACCCTTCTTCAGGGCTTCGGGGCCCAACCACTGAACGCCTTGGGTCAGGTATGGTCTCCGAGTTTCCTTTTTTCAAGGCGATAATGCCAGGAGCGAAGACGTGGTCTTCAACGTGGTAGACACCCCGCACCCATACAACGCCATACTGGGCCGACCCGCCATCAACTCCTTCGGGGCGGTCCCGCACCACGCCTTCCTATGCATGAAGCTCCCGGGCCCGCGAGGTGTCATCACTATCTTCGGTGACCAGGATCTCACCAGGCGCGTGGAAATCGGCGCCAGAGGTCCACACCGCAGGGTGCACGTCCTCGCCGACAAACTGAAGGAGGACGCGCCATCCGCTCCGGGGTGGACGCCTAAGCCCCAGCCGGACGGCAGGGTCAGAAACGTGCCCCCCAGACCGAGGGGCAATTCGTGTCAATTGGCGAAGGCCTTCCCCCGGAGGTGGAGCAAGACTTGCTCCAGGTTCTCCGGAGTAACGCGGACGTCTTCGCATGGTCCCCAGAGGACATCAAAGGCGTGGACCGTGCCCTCATCGAGCACAACCTGGTGGTCAACCACGATGCCAAGCCGGCCAAGCAGAAGCTTCAGCGCATGTCCATGGACCGACAGCAAGCGGCCAAGGTGGAAGTAGCGAAGCTCCTCTTGGCCGGGGTCATTCGCGAGGTCCAGCATCTGGATCGACTTGCCAACCCGGTGTTGGTCAAGAAGGCCAGCGGCGCCTGGCGTATGTGCATCGACTTCACCGCCCTCAACAAGGCATGCCCAAAGGATGACTACCCTTTGCCGCGCATAGACCAACTGGTCGATGCCACCACGGGATATGAGCTCATGAGTTTCTTGGACGCGTATTCCAGCTACCACCAGATCTACATGGCCAAGGACGACGAGGACAAGACCAGCTTCATCACGTCGGTTGGGATTTTCTGCTTCGTCAGGATGCCCTTCGGGTTGAAGAATGCGGGTGCAACCTTCACCCGCCTCGTCGCGCTAGCGCTAGCCGCTCAGCTCGGGAGGAACGTGGAGGCCTATGTCGACGACGTGGTAGTCAAAACCAGACAACTCGCCTTCCATGGAAAGGATCTCCAGGAAACCTTCGACAACCTTAGGAAGGCAGGCATCAAGCATAATCCGGACAAGTGCGTCTTCGGCGTGCAAGCGGGCAAGCTCTTGGGCTTCTTAGTGTCCAGACGAGGCATCCAGGCGAATCCCGACAAGGTCGACGCAATCCTTGCCATGGAGCCGCCCAAGACGACAAGGGAGGTCCAGAGGCTCGCCGGCCGCATGGCTGCTTTGAGCCGCTTCCTCTCTAGGGCAGCGAAGCGGGGCTTGCCATTTTTCAAGACCCTCTGCGGCTGCGACGGGTTCCAGTGGGACGACGATTGTGCGAGGGCCTTCGATGACCTCAAGAAACACCTCGCAAGCCTCCCAACTCTAGTCGCCCCGGCACCAGAGGCTCCCCTTCTGCTCTACCTCGTCGCGTCGGCGACAGCGGTCAGCGCCGTCCTCGTACTCGAAGAAGGCGCTCTCCAGCGCCCCGTATATTTTGTCTCCGAAGCCCTTCAGGGCGCTAAGACGTGGTATACGGAGCTTGAGAAGCTTTCCTACGTGCTGATCATGGCCTCAAGGAAGCTTCGACATTACTTCCTAGCCCACCCCTTCACAGTGCCATCCTCATTTCCCCTGGCGGAGATGCTGCACAATAAGGAGTCTACAGGGCAGATTGGCAAGTGGGCGGCCGAGCTCGCCCCGTTCTCCTTAACGTATGCCTCGAGAACATCGATTAAATCCCAAGTCCTTGCGGACTTTCTGGCGGAGTGGACCCCGTTGGCCCGGCCCGCTCAGCAGCTGGAGGACCCGGTGTGGATGCTCAACACTGATAGAGCCTATGGTGTCGCGGGTGCAGGCGTGGGTGCGGTGGTCACCATGCCTGAGGGACACCGCCTATCGTACTCAGCACGACTCGCGTTTCCCGCCACCAACAACACTGCTGAGTACGAGACATTACTCTTTGGCCTCGCAAAGCTCAAGGCGCTGAGTGCGCGGCGAGTCATGGTCCACACTGACTCGCGCTTGGTCGCGGGTCACGTAGACAAGTCATATCAGGCCAAGGACCCGGAGCTGACCAAGTACCTGGCGGCCGTAAGAGCGAAGGAGCGACACTTCTTGGGTGTCACCGTAAAAGCCATCCCTCGGGCGGACAATGAGCAAGCCGATGTCCTGGCAAAGGCCGCCAGTCAACAGCTCCTAGTTCCCAAGGGGGCATTTTACGACGTCCTATCAACAGCCGCCATCGTGTAGGACAACCGTGATGCAGCCCTCGTCCACCAGATCACCCAGCAGGGTGACTGGCGGGAGCCCATCTTTGGTTTCTTGCAGGGCATCGCAGAGCCGGATGACCCCGTCGAGATCCGGTGCCTGCAGCATCGCGCCAGATCCTTCCAGGTGCTCGATGGAATCCTGTGCAAGAAAGGGGTCTGCGCACCGCTCCTGCGGTGCCTCTTGCGTGAGGAAGGAAAACGGCTCCTTGCGGAGATTCACGCGGGCATCTGTGGCTCGCATCTCGCGCCGAGGTCACTGGTCGGCAAGGCGTTCAGGGGTTTTGGGGTATTGCTTGACGTATAGCTCTTTAGCTTCATGGAGAGATGAAAATCTGCACAATAGGGGTTAGAACTTGAAGAAGTCAAAAGGAAAGAGAGATACCTTGTTCTTCTGGATAGGTCGTAAATTTTCAGTTAATTGTTCTTTGACATTGTTGTCTTCACATTACTGTAAAATGAAGTAGTTGCATCGTCTATTGGACACATGGTGGTCATAGAATTCATATGGATGGGTGGGCAGTGTTGGCCTATGCCCCAGGGAGTAGACGGTCTGAGGGATGCGGACACGAAGATGGACACATTTATATGGTGGTCTTTTGTACTCATCACTATAAGACTTCCGGTTATGCAAATCTTCTCGTACTGGCTCGATTAGCTCTGAGTCCAGGTTGTTGCAGCTCCAAACATACATCACAGTGGTTCTTCGACATTTTCGTCTCATAGTGCTACCCCCTTAAATAAATGACGATTGTCATTATTCCTCTATTGTACTCTTAGCTGTCTTGATCAACAACATATTTGAGGAGCAATACATGGGGCAAGGGTCTTGTCCTTCGCAGAAACAGGTAACCTTGCTCTATGGGCTCTCTCCTGGCGGGTGGTCTTTTTCATGGTGATGTTGTTTTCCTTAAATACTGGGAGGTTGAAAAGTCTTCGCTTCTTCTTGATTGCCCTAGTTTTGGGTTACTTGTTATTTCGTTCCTTTGGATTTGATGGGGTTTTCAGCAAGAGGTGAGAGGGAATAGCATGAGGTAAGGATGAATTCGTGGGGATAAGATAATCCAAACCCATTCTAATTTTAAAAGAGCACATCCAGGGAACTGGAGTGATACTGAGCCACTCAAATTTTTAAAAGCAAGCTTTTCCTGTGATTGCGAAATAGGGTGCCCGAGGGCAAGAAGACAGTGCACAGGGACCAATGAAAATCTTGCGACAATGCAACGTCTACTCGGGAAAGCATACATAAGGGCATAGGGTTTATCTGCATAGTTCGTTTAAAACGAAACCACCTTATCTTTATGGATATCTTCAACGTTCCTAACCTTAAATTTTTGGAGTAAGGTACGATAAGATGAGCAAAAATCTTTCTTTTTAAGTTAATAGAAAGAAGAGGGAAGTATTTGGGGTGATTTGATTGATATCAGCACTCACTCTTGGGTTATTGTTTTGAATTCAGGGTAAGAAAGCTCTAGGAGTAAAAATGGCTAGGGCAGCATTTAGATAAGAGGGAATCATCTAAGATAGATAAGAATGAGCAATATAACTTATATTTTTGGAGATAGTATTTTAATGAAATATTTCTAGTCATGAAACTAACGGCCATGCTAACTAGGCCATGACCTGCAGTCGATATGCTCTGATACCATCCCTGTCAGACCCCAGATTTTACAATCTGGAATCTTCTGTGATTCCACCGCACTATTCCCTGGATCAGTAGATAGTGCTCACAGATTACAGTTCTGAATATCAAAGTACATATCATGCGGAAGCGTAAATATAATAGTAAACTTACTCATGGGCCGATTAGGCCGAAATCAATAAATTGCAGCAGCGGAAGAACAAAGCACACAGGTGGGACCTTCAGGACATGCCCACAGGCAGCCAACTGGAGGTGCGCGACCTAGCCCTTGACATCTTCATCTTTTCTGCCAGCTCGTCCAATCTTGTTGCTGAGGCGAGGTGATTTGATTCCTGATGCTGAATTTTGTCGCAAAAGCGAGTGTGAGCCAATACACAGAATGCAAATAAATAGTATGCGTGGCTTAACAAAGGAGAGGCTCAGGTTATTTTATTTGCCAAAAATCGCTTTTAGTAGTTTTGTTATTATTTAATCATAGTGTTATTGTTACTGCCTATACTCCACCTAGCGACTACCATAATCGACTTAATCCACCAAAATACACTTTCTTTACTGATTGCTGTCTAAGACTCCAAACAGCGATTATCATCAATTATGCAATCCACCAATCATACCTTCATTGCTGCCTAAATCCCCAAATAGCGATTATCATAACTTATATAATCCACTGATCAATTACTGCCTAAAACTCCAAACTGCTAGCGACAACATTTATCTAATATCATTTATTTATTCCACCAGTATCTTTTGCATTCTAAATTCTTAACAATCCAATCCTTTCGTTATTTATCCACAACCATAACTTACTTCTTCAATAATCAATCTTATTTTTCCATTATCTATCTCTAACTAATTCATGAGTATACATCCACCAAGAATATCATTGACCAAGTATACGATTCACTAGTATATATCCACCAAGTATATCATTGTTTAGGTCTACGATTCACCAGTATTCATCCACCAAGAATATCATTTATCAAGTTTATACTCCAGGAATATGGTTATCATACTCCAAACTCCCAAGATCAATTCATCCATCCAGAACTTGTTCAAATCCTATTAATCCCAATGTTGTCAACATCTCCCAAGAATTTATATCAAATATCAGTGTTGTAATCCAACCAATACCCTTGCACTTCCTAAAACTCCAAAGATCATATAAATCATCTATCTAGTCTAGATATCCATTTGGTCTCATTTCTCCCAGAATCCACACTATCGTTTTCTTTTTATAATCGACATGAGTCCACCAATAAATTTATGTTTTTACCTCAAACTTCCATCTTCATTACTCCCGACTCTACTTATTTCCTCATATATTTTACTTTGCGAGAAGAGAAAATATTTTACTTTTGCAATATGATACATAAAATTTCCTGGGACCTAGCAGTTTTGAATAAAAACATAATGTTCAAGAGAATGCAATAATAATAGCGATCCAGATTCCATCCACCGTTACATGGCATCCGCACCATATAGCATCTTTCAGCGTTATAGCCGCTTAACTTACCACTGGGACGACACCCAGGACAATTCAAATCAGGGCTTTCCACTGCCCTCCACTTTTTCCATTACCACCCACAAAGTTTTTGAAATAGAACTATATCTAGTTAAGTTCCCATGTCCGCCCTTGACCGTGGGCACGGCTATTCGAATAGTTTTGACTCTGCAGAGTTTGTACACTTTCACCACATGAGACAATCAACTCGTTGCCCCACATGATGCCTTAGACATGTGGTTGAGCAGACCATCACAGTGACTTTTCAAAGTATCTAGTCCCTTTTGTCATCTCACCCTATGGGCCGTTCCCACTTGCGGTGGGTCCCATACGATGCACGGGATGTTTCCCACGGTTACTAGCGTTATTCGGGCTTCCCTCTCTCAGCGCTAGTATGACTGGAAAACTTCACCCTTTCCATGGTGTCCCTTTTGGCCTACTAATGCCCTTGCTATTCCACTTCTAACCTCTCCTGGTGAGATGAGTCTGGGGAGTCGATAAATCTACTTAGCCAAGATGCACTTTGCAAAACTTGTGGTTGTACTGTTTTACACAGGAGGTCATGACAAGATTCAGTCCTTAGTGGTATCTGGGTGGCCTACCACAACCCACTTTGTGCATCCACTGCACCACACTCATACCCTCGAACCAATCCGCCCAGATATTTAAGCAAGTTGGAGATTTTGGGAGTATAAAATATTCATACCAACATATATCAGTCATTACCAGCATGACTGTCCAAACCAGTTTCTCATGATTAAAAACGACAATGAGATTTGGGGCATTTCAGCGCCCCGAATATCTATGCAGTACTAAGCAGGGCGTGTAATTAGGGGCTTAATTTCAAAAGGTTACTACTATAATTTTGCTAGGGCGACAAGGTTCACACATTCAAATATTCCAAAGGAGGTGTAATATTATTCAAGGTAAACAATGGGCATATAACTAGAATCTCAAATTAAACATGTATTTGCATATAAAATAACAGCATGCAATTTGATAATTTAAAACAAAATAATTTGCAGAAAATGTAGGTTCAACATGATCAAAGTATTGACTCGCCTGGCGCGGTTTACCGCGATCTTGAGCTCACGCAATGCTTTCTTTTGAGCTTTTGGTCGCTATCTTCACTTCGAGCTTGACCTTGCTTGATCCATTGAATCTTCACGACTTCCAGTTTCTAACTATGCGATAAGCGACTGAATCCAAATAAAAACAAATAACTCAAGAGATCCAAATAAATCCAATCACTTTAAATACCCGATTTACTTTAAATTATGCATTTATTATGGTTGGAGAATAGAAGGATGATTTAGGTTGATGTGTTGTAAGCACAGCGGTAGCTGGGTTTGAGCAGGAGGACGAGTTGTCTGAATGCTTTACCGTGAGGGAAAATTTTAGAAATACGAGGGATCAAAAGTGAAGATGTACCTACAGGAATTATCTGCTTTTGGAAAGGAAGGTGGCCATACATGGCCGATTGGGGAAAAGCGAGGCTTGACCTTTTTATTAATAATTTCTTTTATCATTTTTGTATTTATCAAGGAAGTTCCATGAGCTAGGTTAAACCTATGAATTGGTGTATTTTGTCGAGTGCTAATGTTCAAGGCATACATTATATACGTGACGTATAAATTCTTTAGCTTACCAATTTTAATCTTAGAGTCTGAGTTTATAGCATCTTGTGGTGTAATAATTTATGTACCTTTTTTTTAATTTGAGTGCTCTCGGAAATTTACTGATACTGATATTTTATCCTTTTGTAAGTCGAGTCTCCTACACCTGATTATATTTTGTTGTTATTATTATTAATTAAGGCTACCATTCAAAACTTCATGGTTGGCAGTATGATAGTGTTTATGTTATTAATAGGGCGTATGTTAAGTACAAAAGTTTTACTAACATTACATATTATCCCCATTTTCTTATTTATTTTAGTGTGTATATATATATATATTATATATATATATATATATATATATATATATATATATATATATATATATATATATATATATATATATATATATATATATATATATATATATATATATATATATATATATATATATATATATATATATATATATTCTGAAAGCATTCTAATTTAGGTGGGCACTTTACCCACATACTCTTAATATTTTGTTGCTTAACAGAATTCTATCTCCAAGATTTATTGAATGACAATGTGCTAGATATTGAATCCTGTATTTTATTTATGACTAAGGGTATTTTTACTAAATTTGGAACATTTAACCAATGCCACTTTTCTTTATGAAATTTCAGATAATCAACCAAAGCCATCTTTTATTAATACCTTTAATTAAAGCTTAGTCTTTTTGTATATCCTAATTAAATTTATTAACTTCTCTAAATTATTTCCTAATCTTTCCACAATTTTTACTAATTAAAATGAGGTACAAAAATTGAAATAAAACAAGGTGAAAAAGAGTGCTGTCGGTGGAATCGAACGCAGGTCTCTGGGTTTGCATTTGGCTGCCTTGACCGACTGGGCTATCGTCTATTTCGATAATGAGAGGTGAACCCAAATAATTTGAGGGGAACGGTGGCTGGGCACAAGGGAGGCACGACAGCCGAAAACAGAGGAGAGGGGGGCGTGAGGCAGGCGGCGGCGTCGCCGGCGAGGGGCGACCGGGGAGGTGCCGGCGACCACTAAAATGGGACCCCGCAGAGGGAAGGAAGCCCCTGGGGTGGCGGCTCCGGGCAGGGGAAAGAGGTGGCGGGGAGGCCATCAATGGCGGCGGCGGCCGGAGGGAAAAACGAAGGGGTTTCGGTGGCATGAGCTGGAGGGGACCACGAGGAACTTACCTGGGGCATTGGCAGGTCCGGAGAGGGGTTGAGGTGGGCTAGCATCGGGAGCCGGTGGCGGCTCGGAGGAGGTCGCCGTGGAGAGGTCGCACCGGTGGGGGAAGTCGTCGGCTGGCCAAGGGAGGGGGTTCAGGACATCAAGAGGCCACTTCCACCGCAAGAAATTGGGGCGGAATCCATCGAGGAGGCGGTGGCGGTGGGAATGGCGGCGGCGGTCGGATTTTGGGGAAATGGCCGTGCGACGAGCTCGGTGCACCGGAGTCCGATTCCTCGAGGGAGGAGGGAGGAGGCTGCTAGGAGCACGCCGTGACGCGGTCGGTTTTGCTGGGGTGTCACCGGAGCGGCGGGATGGCGTGGGGGCACGACGGTGGGTGCAGGCGCGGGTGCTATGCGGGAGAAAGACCAGGGAGGCAGAGCTCTTATGGTCGCGGGGGAGGCTGCAGAGACGGTGGGCGCACATGAGAAACCGGGGGCGACGGAAGGGAAAAACAGTGGGCGGAGCTATTGCATGGGCGCACGGGGAGGAAGGATGCTGGGCGCGGCAGAGGGAAGATGAGAAGTGGCGCAGGCACACGGGGAAGAGAAAGAAGAGAGGGCGGGGAAGAAGCAGGGAAGGAGGGAGAAGGAGGACCCGTGCGGCGCAGAGGGTGGCAGCAGGCGGCTTGGCGCATGGCTGCCACGGGGAGGCGACGCAGCGGAGCGAAGTGACCGCGCGGCCGTAAGAAAAGGAAGAGAGGAGGGAGAAGGAGAAGGAAAGAAGGCAGGCGCGCTGCGCGTGGGTGGTCCGGCTCGGTCGGCAGGGGTAAAAGGGAAGGAGAAAAGAGAAGAAGGGGGCCCACATGGCAGTAAGATTAAGGGAAGGAAATTGTTGTGGCTACAGACCAAACAGAGAGAGAGATGGTAGTGGAGAGTAATGAAGATAAGTGTCATGGCCTGGGTCCTCCCCATGGCTTACTCGCATATATATATATATACACACATGAGGAGTGCTTTTACAGTTATACCCTTACATCCGGTCATCCCCTCTGGGGGCAGTTATGTCATTACACAAGGCCTATTCTGGGCCTTATAATCTTCTACCGGGCCTGCTGGGTTTAGGTGGGGGCCACCCCTACGACAGGAGCCTCTCATGGTGAAGGGCTTCACAGGGCCGAAGCCATGTCGTCGAGTCCTTTGGCCCCCTCCGTCCCCTGCGGCCTGTGAATTGCTCCAAGCTTGTGGTTGAGGAGCCTGAAGCTTGCGTCCTGAAGTAGACGCGCGCGCTCCGTCCCCTACTGTTCGAACGGGTGGCAGCGAAGCCGACGCCTAGTCGAAGTAGACGCGCGCGCTCCGTCCCCTACCCTTCGAACGGGTGGCAGCGAAGCTGGCGCCTAGTCGAAATAGACGCGCGCGCTCCGTCCCCTACCCTTCGAACGGGTGGCGGCGAAGCCGGCGCCTAGTCGAAGTACACGCGCGCGCTCCGTCCCCTACCCTTCGAACGGGTGGCGGCGAAGCCGGCGCCTAGTCAAGGTAGACGCGCGCGCTCCGTCCCCTACCCCTCGAACGGGTGGCGGCGAAGCCGGCGCCTGGTCGAGGTAGACGCGCGCGACTACCCTTCGAACGGGTGGCGGCGAAGCCGGCGCCTAGTCGAAGTAGACGCGCGCGCTCCGTCCCCTACCCTCCGAACGGGTGGCAGCGAAGCTGGCGCCTAGTCGAAATAGACGCGCGCGCTCCGTCCCCTACCCTTCGAACGGGTGGCGGCGAAGCTGGCGCCTAGTCGAGGTAGACGCGCGCGCTCCGTCCCCTACCTTTCGAACGGGTGGCGGCGAAGCCGGCGCCTGGTCGAGGTAGACGCGCGCGCTCCGTCCCCTACCCTTCGAACGGGTGGCGGCGAAGCCGGCGCCTAGTCGAAGTAGACGCGCGCGCTCCGTGCCCTACCCTTCGAACGGGTGGCGGCGAAGCTGGCGCCTAGTCGAAGTAGGCGCGCGCGCTCCGTCCCCTACCCTTCGAACGGGTGGCGGCGAAGCCGGCGCCTAGTCGAAATAGACGCGCGCGCTCCGTCCCCTTCCCTTCGAGCGGGTGGCGGCGAAGCTGGCGCCTAGTCGAGGTAGACGCGCGCGCTCCGTCCCATACCTTTCGAACGGGTGGCGGCGAAGCCGGCGCCTGGTCGAGGTAGACGCGCGCGCTCCGTCCCCTACCCTTCGAACGGGTGGCGGCGAAGCCGGCGCCTAGTCGACGTAGACGCGCGCGCTCCGTCCCCTACCCTTCGAACGGGTGGCGGCGAAGCTGGCGCCTAGTCGAAGTAGGCGCGCGCGCTCCGTCCCCTACCCTTCGAACGGGTGGCGGCGAAGCCGGCGCCTGGTCGAGGTAGGCACGCGCACTCCGTCCCCTACCCTTCGAACGGGTGGCGGCGAAGCCGGCGCCTAGTCGAAGTAGACGCGCGCGCTCCGTCCCCTACCCTTCGAACGGGTGGCGGCGAAGCTGGCGCCTCGTCGAAGTAGGCGCGCGCGCTCCGTCCCCTACCCTTCGAACGGGTGGCGGCGAAGCCGGCGCCTAGTCGAAGTAGGCGCGCGCGCTCCGGGGCGGTTGTGGCCTTGCAGACTCGTAGTGCGCTTTTAATGGCGGCTGGAATTACGCCGACGCCTGGCCTGGCAGAAGTCAGGCTGTCGCGTCGTGCTGTCTGCCGTGCTGCAGGTGGGGCACGTGGCGACTTACGACTGGTGCGTCGTGGGGTGTGAGCGGTTGCGTGACCGCGGCCGTTCGCCTCGTCCCCCGAGATTTTGGACGCGTGTTGAAGAAGTAGAGGCGCTGTGCGCTGCTTGGCCACCTACCAGGCGCGGCCTTCTAGGTCCCGGCGGTTCTTCTTTCCAAATCTTGGACAGCCGAATCGCTGGGAATTTGATCCGCCTGTGCGTTGAGCCCCAGGGCAGGCGAGCGGTCTTTATAAGGTGCTAGTGTTGGGGTGGAGGCACCCTTCCTCGCTTTGCTTTTTGATCTGCCGCTTCGCTTGCGCCCGCGCTAATTGTTACGCCCATTGCTCCCTTGCCTTCTTCTTGTCCTTCCCTTGTCGTGAAGAGCAATGGCTAGCCATGACGATGCCAGCTACCACCCCCGCAGCGATTCCTTGCCTAGCCAGGGCGAGGGGACCCATCCTTCCTCAGGGTACAAACTGGTGCCGCGGGGGAGCTCGCGCGCCAACAAATTGTGGAACGCGATGGAGCATTCGGGAGGCTCCTGCTCCCGTGTGCTGGGGAAGAGCCGCATGACGGAGAGGACGCTGCAACGGCTCGTGGATGATGGGAAGATCGTGGATCGCGACGGGGCTCGCTTACCCCGCCGGGACGAGACGGAGCCGAAGCCCGGGCCCCTAGAGGCAATTGTTTTTGTCACTTTCTTCGATGCCGGCCTTCGGATGCCCTGTACGTTGTTTGTGGGCGAAGTCCTGCGGGCCTACCAGTTGGAGCTAGCCCAGCTGACGCCCCACGCGATACTCCGCCTAGCTGTCTTCACGTGGGCGATGCGGACCGAGGGGTGGCGCCCTAGTGCGAGCCTATTTGCCACCCTGCACGATGCACATTGTCGACCCAGGAAGGTTGGCGAGGCGGTGTCCAACTTCGGCGGTGTGGACTTCGTGCTCCGGGCGTCCTGCGCGACGTTGTTCCCTGTGCTAGCCTCGTCAGGGCAGTGGGCGTCCGGCTGGACGCGGTGGTGGTTCTACTACACCGTGACCGACAAGAGCAGGCTGCAGTGCCGAGGTGGGCCAATCTCGTTCAACAGCACGCCGAGTCTGAAGGCGGAGATTGACGATACGCGAAAGCTACAGAGCCTCGTCGGTGTCGCCCGTCGAATGAGCGTGCGCGACCTGGTCGAGGAGTTCACGATGCATGGGGCGGCGCCACTGTCCTCCCGGGGGAAGTATGTTGTGCCGAATGGCCCCCGCGGGGACGGGTTCGATCCATCTGTGTCTCGGCTGCTTCCGCCCTCCGCCCCTTGTAAGTCGCCCAGCACGCCATTGCATCTGCTTGGGTTCCGCCTATCTGACGTGATTTCCTGCGCAGTGGCCCGGCTGGAAGATGCGGAGCGCGCGGTTGCGGCGCTCCTCGGCCCGTACACGCTTAAGGAGCATCGAGCTCGCGAGGCCGCGGTCCAGGCGGCTAAACAGGGGCGGATAAACCGCACCTGCGAGGCTGTAGGCATTGCCGTGCCCGAGCGCGTGGTGCCGGAAGAGCTTCCCGTCATGATTCCAGGCGCTCAGGACGGTGATAGCCCTACGGGGGGGGCTGTCTTCGCGACGCTGGGCGCGTTCCCCGGCTGCCATCTGCAACCCGGCAGCCCCCCCCCCGGCGGCTAGCCCAGCTGAGACGGGGCGTGTGACCGGCGGTGGGCCTGGTCATACTGCTTCGGGGAGACGCACCTCCGCGGATCCCCCGGCGCCTTCTGCCGACACCCACGAGCCCGTGCTCGGGCCCGTGGCCATCGTTGAGTTGGAACCCGTCCACCCGGGGAGTGGCGTCGCTCCTGGCGAGCAGGCCGCTGGGGACGGTGCGTTGTCAACCGCCGCGGCCGACGAGGGCATGCCTCCTACCGAGGAAACCGTGGGGGCAACGGTGTCCGGAGCTGGTTCTGCCGCAGAAGAATCGCCTGTGCCACCGCAGGCGAAACGCCCTCGGACGCAGTCCCCGCCGCCTACGAGGGGTCGATATGCTGTTGCGGGGCCTTGCCGCGGGATTACGGCGGCTGGCGCGGCCGAGAAGACCCTCTCCCCGACCGCCGAAGCGCCTGCCTCCCCCTGGGCGGCCGACCCGGCGCCACCTCCTACCGTGACAAGGGGCGCAGGAGGTAGGTGTGAGTCCCTCTCTTCTCCTGACTTCGCGAGACTCTCTCCGATCTGCTCGCTCATTCTGCCGACATCAGGCGAGACCACATCTCCCATACGCGGCGAAGGATCGAGCAGCGGAGGTGTGCGCGAGGTCAGGAACCTCGTGCAGGATGCTCCGCAGGTGTCCACTGCTGCTGACGTGGCCGTGGCCGCGATGAATCCTGACGTGTCGGGGCCGGGGCTCACTCGCTCGGACTTCCTCCCTCGCCCGGAGATATTTTGCGACCTCACCGCCGCCGCCGAGCGTGCCGACAACGGCCTCAATCGAGAGGTGCTGTCGTCGTGCGCGGGGGACCTCCTGGTGCTCGCGTTGCAGGCCTCCGAGATGAGGGTAAGTATGTGCGCTTCGGCTTGTACGGTTCTGCTAGACGCCTACTGATTTGTTGTTCCTGTCAGACGCTTGCCCTCAGCCGGTCCTTTGACGAGGCCCGCGTCCGGGAGCAGAGGGCTCTGGAAGCCCACCTCCGCGAGGCAAACACTGCTATCTCCGCGAAGGATGAAGAGCTCCGCACGCTGGAGGACGCCCTGGTGGCCGCACAAGTTGCGGCCACGGAAACGCGGGACGCCGCGGCTGGGGAACGCGCCGCCTTCGTGCAGCAGATCTCCGTCCTAGAAGGGGAGAACGCCCAGCTGGCGGAGGCTGCTGCCGAGAACCGCCTCGCCTTGGAAAATGCGTCTACGTCGGCGTGGCGAGCCATGGAGTCTCTGAACCAGGCCCTTCGGGATCTGATCGTCCGAGTGCCGGATACTACGCACAGGCCGGAGGCCCTGTCAGAGACGCTCGGGCTGATCGAGGAGGGGGCCGGTGTTGCGCTTTGTGGCGCCAGGACCTTTGGCGAGCACTGCAGCTATGTTGGTGCGTGCTTCGCCCTCGCCCTGCTTCATACTCGTGGGTGTAGGCATACCCATGAGCTAGCTAATCCTCAACTGGATCTGCCCGACCGACCAGAGGTTATGTCGGACGCCATCCGCTCCATTGGGGCTAGCCTGCAGAACTTCCACCAATGGATCTGGGGCCGCTTCGGGGAAGGTGCAGCAAGAGTCGCCGTGCAGCAGACGTTGCATGGGGAGGGGGACCTCCTCCAGTGGCTTGAAGGGGTCCTTCAGCGCCGCGGCGACGACGGCGCGGGCTCGTCCGCACCGCGCCAAGGCTGAGCGGTTGGCCGGGTGGTGCGGGGGGATAATGTATTGGTTCTTACGCATGTGACCATGTAACCCCTTTGCTTTTGCAATGGAACCAAGTAGTACTTTATGCTTGGTGTTACCTGCCGCCGGACGCGGAGGACAGGTGTGCGCGTCTCGCCTATGCTCCGTGAAGTGGCGCGTGCGGAGGCAAATCTCGACGCTACGATTTCCTTTATAGTCAGGAGACTCGCGCGTGCGGAGGCGGACCTCGACGCTACGTCTTATTTAGAGTCCGTGGACTATTGCGTGCGGAGCTAGGCTCGACGCTACGGCTTCTTTATAGTCCGGAGACTCGCGCGTGCGGAGCTAGGCTCGACGCTACGTCTTATTTAGAGTCCGTGGACTATTGCGTGCGGAGCTAGGCTCGATGCTACGCCTTCTTTATAGTCCGGAGACTCGCGCGTGCGGAGCTAGGCTCGACGCTACGTCTTATTTAGAGTCCGTCGACTATTGCGTGCGGAGCTAGGCTCGACGCTACGTCTTCTTTATAGTCCGGAGACTCGCGCGTGCGGAGCTAGGCTCGACGCTACGTCTTATTTAGAGTCCGTGGACTATTGCGTGCGGAGCTAGGCTCGACGCTACGTCTTCTTTATAGTCCGGAGACTCGCGCGTGCGGAGCTAGGCTCGACGCTACGTCTTATTTAGAGTCTGTGGACTATTGCGTGCGGAGCTAGGCTCGACGCTACGTCTTCTTTATAGTCCCGAGACTCGCGCGTGCGGAGCTAGGCTCGACGCTACGTCTTATTAGAGTCCGTGGACTATTGCGTGCGGAGCTAGGCTCGACGCTACGTCTTCTTTATAGTCCGGAGACTCGCGCGTGCGGAGCTAGGCTCGACGCTACGTCTTATTTAGAGTCCGTGGACTATTGCGTGCGGAGCTAGGCTCGACGCTACGTCTTCTTTATAGTCCGGAGACTCGCGCGTGCGGAGCTAGGCTCGACGCTACGTCTTATTTATAGTCCGTGGACTATTGCGTGCGGAGCTAGGCTCGACGCTACGTCTTCTTTATACTCCGTAGAGTGCGCGCGAAGGCGTCCCCCCGCTGCGTCTTATTTATACTCCGTGGAGTGCGTGCGGAGCTAGGCTCGACGCTACGTCTTATTTAGAGTCCGTCGACTATTGCGTGCGGAGCTAGGCTCGACGCTACGTCTTCTTTATAGTCCGGAGACTCTCGCGTGCGGAGCTAGGCTCGACGCTACGTCTTATTTAGAGTCCGTGGACTATTGCGTGCGGAGCTAGGCTCGACGCTACGTCTTCTTTATAGTCTGGAGACTCTCACGTGCGGAGCTAGGCTCGACGCTACGTCTTATTTAGAGTCCGTGGACTATTGCGTGCGGAGCTAGACTCGACGCTACGTCTTCTTTATAGTCCGGAGACTCGCGCGTGCGGAGCTAGGCTCGACGCTACGTCTTATTTAGAGTCCTGGACTATTGCGTGCGGAGCTAGGCTCGACACTACGTCTTCTTTATAGTCCGGAGACTCGCGCGTGCGGAGCTAGGCTCGACGCTACGTCTTATTTAGAGTCCGTGGACTATTGCGTGCGGAGCTAGGCTCGACGCTACGTCTTCTTTATAGTCTGGAGACTCGCGCGTGCGGAGCTAGGCTCGACGCTACGTCTTATTTATAGTCCGTGGACTATTGCGTGCGGAGCTAGGCTCGACGCTACGTCTTCTTTATAGTCCGGAGACTCTCGCGTGCGGAGCTAAGCTCGACGCTACGTCTTATTTAGAGTCCGTGGACTATTGCGTGCGGAGCTAGACTCGACGCTGCGTCTTCTTTATAGTCCGGAGACTCTCGCGTGCGGAGCTAGGCTCGACGCTACGTCTTATTTAGAGTCCGTGGACTATTGCGTGCGGAGCTAGGCTCGACGCTACGTCTTCTTTATAGTCCGGAGACTCTGTGCTGCTTAGCGCGGACAGGGGATGCTCTTGGAACAGCAACCTTTATTGAACTCCCGTTTGCGCGGGCGAGCATCGGCTAATCAACAGGCCGGTGGCCCTACGCCTACTGTGTTGCTTCTAGGCGTAGTATCGCCGCAACCTGTCCGCGTTCCATGTGTGTCGGAAGGCTTGTCCTTCAAGCGTGGCGAGGCGGTACACCCCCTTTGGCAATGCCTCCGTTACGATGTACGGGCCTTCCCACTTAGATTCCAGCTTGCCGACGGTTTCTGCCTGAAGCGCCACTCTGAGGACGAGGTCCCCAGGCTTGAACCCCCGCGGGCATATAGAGCGGTCCCGAGTACGCATTGTCTGCCGCACGTACTTCTCGACGTGGTGGGCTGCGTCTGCCCGTATCCCGTCGAGGAGGTCCAAGGACACGCGGCGCTCCTCTTCGGGTGCTTGGACGAGGACCCTTCGCGAGCCGGCCTTAATTTCCTCGGGCGTCATTGCTTCGTCGCCGAAGAGGAGCTTGAACGGCGTGAATCCCGTTGGGCGCGTTACCGTTGTGCGAAGCGACCATAGAACGCTGTGAAGCTCGTCTGGCCACTTGCCCTTCGGCAATCCCACCAGGCGCTTTTTGATGGCGGCAGAGATGGCGCCATTCGCCCGTTCGACCGCCCCGTTGGACTGGGGATGCCCTACCGAGGCGAATCGGAGGGTGATGCCCATGCTGTCACAATACTCTTTGAAGAGGGCGGCGTCGAACTTGGCCAGAGCGATCGCTTCCGGCCACCTGGAGAAATACTCCAGCGCGACCACCACGAACCGGAGGTCCCCTGGAGCTCGGGCAAGTGGTCCTACTATGTCGAGACCCCAGCGCGCCAGTGGCCACACCGGGGGGATTGGGTTGAGGCTTGTCGGGGGCCTGCGGATGATGCGCGCCATCCATTGGCACCCTTGGCACCGACGGACGAGGTCCTGGGCGTCGGTGACGGCAGTCGGCCAGTAGAAGCCTTGTCTGAACGCCTTGCCGACTAATGATCTCGGCGCCAGGTGGGATCCGCATACGCCCGCGTGGATTTCCGCCAAGAGTTCCTTTCCTTTCTCAGTCGAGAGGCAGCGCAGGAGCGGCGCGCAAACCCCCTTCTTGTAGAGCGTCCCTTCAAACACCTGGAAGGACCGTGCGCGGTGCTGCAATCGTCGCAGCTCGGCAGGATCCTCCGGCTCGGCAAGGCCTTGCAACAATTTGAAAATGGGCTCCCGCCAATCTCCTGGCCGATCAATGCGGTGGACAAGTGCCGCGTCCCGGTTGTCCTGCGCGATGGCCGCCTTTGCTAACACTTCGTAGAATGCCCCCTCCGGGGAGGGCAGTTGCTGACTGGCCGCCTTGGCGAGGGCGTCTGCTTGCTCATTCTCCGCCCGGGGGATGGCCTTGACGGTGACACCCAAAAAGTGCCTTTCCCTCGCCCGTACCGCCGCGAGGTACTTGGCCAACTCAGGATCCTTGGCTTGATATGACTTGTCCACATGGCCGGCCACCAAGCGCAAGTCGGTGCGGACCAACACCCGTCTCGCGCCGGCTGCCTTGAGCTTCGCCAGGCCAAAGAGCAGCGCCTCGTATTCGGCCGTGTTGTTGGTGGCGGGGAAGGCAAGGCGTGCCGAGTACAGCAAACGCTGTCCCTCGGGCGTGACGACCACCGCCCCTACGCCCGCACCTGCGATGCTGTAAGCTCCGTCGATTGTA
The DNA here is from genome assembly GCA_017311315.1 of Dendrocalamus latiflorus. Taxonomy (NCBI): domain Eukaryota; kingdom Viridiplantae; phylum Streptophyta; class Magnoliopsida; order Poales; family Poaceae; genus Dendrocalamus; species Dendrocalamus latiflorus. The sequence continues at coordinate 26,157,121 of CM029638.1, forward strand.
AGCGTCCAGACGGGGTCATCGTGCGTCTGGCCGGGTTGGGCCGGCGGGGTCCATTCGGCGAGGAAATCCGCCAGGACTTGGGATTTAATCGCCGTTCGCGAGGCATACGTCAAGGAGAAGGGAGCGAGCTCGGCGGCCCATTTGCCGATACGCCCTGTGGACTCCTTGTTGTGTAGCATCTCTGCCAGGGGGAATGAGGAAGGCACTGTGATCGGGTGAGCCAGAAAATAATGCCGAAGCTTTCGGGAGGCCATGACCAGCGCGTAGGCAAGCTTCTCAAGCTCCGTGTATCTTGTCTTGGCGCCTTGAAGTGCTTCGGAGACAAAATAGACAGGCCGTTGCATGGCGCCTTCCTCTAAGACGAGGACGGCACTGACCGCGGTAGCTGACGCGGCCAGATAAAGCAGGAGGGGAGCCTCTGGTGCTGGGGCGACCAGAGTGGGGAGGCTTGCCAGGTGCTGCTTGAGCTCGCTGAAGGCCTTCGCGCAGTCCCCGTCCCAACGAAACCCATCGCACCCGCGGAGTGTCTTGAAAAACGGCAGGCCCCGCTCCGCCACCCTGGATAGGAAGCGGCTTAATGCTGCCATGCGGCCCGCCAGCCTCTGGACCTCCCTCGTTGTCTTGGGCGGCTCCATACCCAGGATAGCGTCTACTTTGTCGGGGTTCGCCTGGATGCCCCGCCCGGACACGAGGAAACCGAGGAGTTTGCCCGCCTGTACCCCGAAGACACATTTGTCGGGGTTGAGCTTGATGCCCGCCTTCCGGAGGTTGTCGAAGGTCTCCTGGAGGTCCCGGCCGTGTAGAGCAAGTTGCTGAGTTTTGACCACCACGTCATCGACATAGGCTTCGACGTTCCTCCCGAGCTGGGCGGCCAGGGCAATGCCGACGAGGCGGGTGAAGGTAGCGCCTGCGTTCTTCAAGCCAAAGGGCATTCTGACGAAGCAGAACGTCCCAAGTGGGGTGATGAAACTGATCTTCTCCTCGTCGTTCTCGGCCATGTATACCTGGTGGTAGCCGGAATAGGCGTCCAGGAAACTCATGAGTTCGCACCCGGCAGTTGCGTCAACCAGCTGATCGATGCGCGGCAAGGGGTAGTTGTCCTTCGGGCATGCCTTGTTGAGTGCCGTGACGTCGATGCACATGCGCCAGGCCCCGCTGGCCTTTTTGACTAGCACCGGGTTAGCGAGCCATTCTGGATGGTGGACCTCGCGGATGACCCCGGCGCGAAGAAGCTTCGCCACCTCCGCTTTGGCCGCCTGCTGCCGGTCCATCGACATACGCCGGAGCCTTTGCTTGACCGGTTTGGCGTCGGGGCGGACCGCCAAACGATGCTGGATTACCGCGCGATCCACGCCCTTGATGTCCTCCGGGGACCATGCGAAGATGTCCACGTTGTTCTGAAGCACTCAGAGCAGCTCCCGTTCGACCCCCGGTGGGAGCCCCTCGCCGATGGAGACAAACTGCCCCTCCGCCTGGAGCGGCACCTTCTTGACGCCGCCTTCGGGCCGAGGCTTGGGCGTCCGCCCGGGGGCGGAGGGCCCAGCACCGGGCGCGCCAGAGAGGGCATGCACCGGGCGATGCGAGACGCGGCTGCCGCCTTCGGCACGTCTTGCCAGGTCCTGGTCGCCGAAGATGGTGATGACACCCTCCGGGCCCGGGAGCTTTACACACAAGAAGGCGTGGTGCGGGATTGCCTCGAAAGAGTTGATGGCGGGTCGCCCCAGTATGGCGTTGTAGGGGTTCGGGATACCTACGACATCAAAGGTGACATGCTCGGTCCGGATGTTACCTTTGTTGCCCTCCTGACGGAAGGTGACAGGAAGGGAAACGTGCCCCAGGGCCTGCAGCGGTTGACCCCCGAAGCCTTGAAGTGGAGCTCCCGGCTGCTCCAGCCGGCTTCGGGGGATTGCCATGCGGTCGAGGGCGTCTGTGAATAAGATGTTCGCGGAGCTTCCCCCGTCGACAAGGACGCGCTTGACTTCGCAGCATGCTATGTGGGCCTGGATGACTAGAGGGTCTTGGTGAGGGTATTCCACGCCCCTAGCGTCGTTCAAGTCGAAGGTGATGTTGCGGGGCGGCATCCACAGCTGCGGCTGCTCCCCAAGGTCTTTTGAGGAAGAGCCTCCGGTGATGACGTTGATGGTGTGATGCTGCGCGCCCTCCGTTGCGGTGGCCCGTATGGGGCTATCCCTTGGGTGCCCCACATGGGCTTCGGCGGGGGGCCGAGGAGGCGGAGACCGAGATCCGGCCGTCACCCTCCGCAGCTCCATCACCGCGATACATGCCCTCGTGTAATGATCGCCGTAGCCGTGTACCTCGCACCACTTACCATAGCGCAGAAGCTCCTGCTCTGCACGGGGTTGGCTGCCATAGTCAAATCCACCCTCCGATCCCCGGACTCCCCTCCGTGAGGCAGGGTCGGGTCCTTGGCGGGTGCTCTCGGTGGCGAGGACGTGATGGGCCGCCTGCGACCGGCGCTGGCGGCGCCGAGGTTTGGGCCTACACCTTGGCGAGCCTTCCTGTACTTCGTCCTCACCGCCTCGGGGAGGGCCTCCTCGGGGCTTTCGGCTACGGCCCGGCTCCGAGGAGAGGCCACCCGCCCCGACCTCGCGCGGGGGCCGCTCCTCATGGGCGAGGCCGAGGGCGGTGGTGTTGCGTCTTCGCGCATCCTCCTCCACCTGCGCATACTCGTCCATTTTGTCGAAGAGCTTGGCCACTGTCGTAATTGGCCTCCGCGCGTGGTATTCGGCCATCGGGCCCGGGCGAAGGCCCTGTATGGCTGCATTAACGACTGTGATTTCATTAACATCGTGTACCTGGCCTCGGATTTCGGCGAAGCGCTTGAAGTAGTCCCGGAGCGTCTCCGAGGGTCCTTGCTTCACAGCGAGAGTTGGACCGCATCAATTCGCTCGAGACGATATCCTTGAAAATTGGTACGAAGCCGGTCGCGAAGCTGCTCCCACGCATAGATGGAGCCCGGCTCTATGGTAAAAAACCAGGAGAGCGCCCCTCCTTGCAGTGCGAGGGGGAGTCCCTTCGCCTTCGTGGTGTCGTCTCCGCCCGCGGCCTCGATCGCGGTTTCGTACACGCGCACGAATTCGCGAGGATCCGTGTCGCCTTCGTACGGGTCGGTGATGCGAGGGAACTTGAAGTCTTCGGGCCACGCGGCCTGCTGCAGCCCCGCCGAAAGCGGGGATTCCGGATCTACGCATCTCAGCGGGACACGGCTAGCCGTGGGGGCTTCGCGGCTGTCCACCTTCTCTGGTGCGGGCTCGGGCGCGACTACTGGCGCGACCTGCTGGCTCCGAGCCTCTTGTATATCTCGGACGGCTCCGCGCAGGTCCCCAAGCTCTCGCTGGAACGCGTTGAGAGCCGCCAGCAGGGTGCTTTCCATCACTGGTGCGGGCGGAGTCGCCGGTGCCTCCGACGGGCGGATCGGCGCGGGGACGACCGCGTCGCGGGGTCCCGAACTGCCGGTCGCTCCGTCGTGGCTACCTCGGACCGCCCGGTCCGCACCGCCGGCGAGGGTTGCAGTGGGGGCGGCGAGGTCGGCTGTCGGCGCACCCATGTCGACATCTTCGACCGCTGGGTCCGTCCTCGCCACGCCGGTAGCGGGGTTGGTCGTCGCCGCGTGAACGTCGACGGCTTCGGCCACCGTGCCTGCCTCGCCATCCGCATCCGCCGCTGCGGATGCCGAGGCTTTGGTACTCATACGACGCTCCAGCCCGGCCGCCTTCTTTCCTTTCGCCGCCACTGAGGAAGCTTTTTTCGGTGCCATCTTTTTCCTTCGGTCTTCAGGCTTGTCTTCGTCCTCCCCACGGACGGCGCCAACTGTTGTGGCTACAGACCAAACAGAGAGAGAGATGGTAGTGGAGAGTAATGAAGATAAGTGTCATGGCCTGGGTCCTCCCCATGGCTTACTCGCATATATATATACACATGAGGAGTGCTTTTACAGTTATACCCTTACATCCGGTCATCCCCTCTAGGGGCAGTTATGTCATTACACAAGGCCTATTCTGGGCCTTATAATCGTCTACCGGGCCTGCTGGGTTTACGTGGGGGCCACCCCTACGACAGAAATGGTAAAGGAAAAAGAGAAGGAAAAATGCTTAGGCTTGGTTTAGAAATTTCATATTTTTAATTTAAATTCTTGTTTCATGAATTACTGATTTTTGCATGGTATTTAGAATTTGAACTTTAAATTTTTAGCTACTGAATGAGGGTATACAATATTATTATTAATTAAGGTTTATGTGTGTATATGTATATATATATAATCTCACATACTGTTATTTTGCTATTTCACTAAATTGTACATACATATATTTATTTAACTCTGGTTTCCCTCTTCTTATACTGGATCATCTTTTCGGATTCGTATTTAAAATTTTAGTTTTCAATTATTTGAACAAGTTTATTTCTTTCTTGACCTTTTAACTTTATGGAAACTCAACCAAATTTCAGAAGAATACCATAAACTCCAAGTTCAAATAAAATATATTGCAAGAATAATTCAGGAGCTCCACATTTTTCAAACTTAAATTTTCAGGATGTTACATTCCCCGAGCCCCAGGCGACTTGCGGTTCGTAGTGGTCGCTTTGGAGTACTTCTCCAAGTGGCCAAAGGCTGTAGCTCCAGCCAGGATAACCTCGGCGGCCATGCAACGCTTCCTCTGGCAGAATATCACATGTCGCTTTGGCGTGCCCGGGAGCTCACCGTCGATAATGGCCTGCAGTTCGACGCCGCCCCATTCAAGGACTTCTGCGATAGCATGGGTATCACACTCCGCTTCGCTTCAGTTGGGCACCCACAGTCTAATGGAGCGGTCGAGCGGGCAAACGGTGCCATCTCCGCCGGAGTCAAGAAGTGCCTTGTAGGGCTGCCAAAGGGCAATTGGCTAGGCGAGCTCCACAGCATCCTCTGGTCCCTCCGCACAACAGTGACGCGGCCAACGGGATTCACGCCATTCAAGCTCCTCTTTGGCGGTGAAGCCATGACGCCCGAGGAAATCAAGTCCGGGTCGAGAAGAGTCCTCGTCCAAGCGCCTGAGGAGGAGCGCCAATTGTCCTTGAACGTTCTCGATGGAGAGCGACTAAGCGCAACTCAGCACGTCATGAAGTACACACGGCAGATGGTGCGCGCTCGCGATCGCTCAGTATACCCGCGAGAATTCCAGCCTGGGGATCTCGTCCTCAAAATGGCGCTCCATGCGGAGACAGTCGGTAAGCTGGAATCCAAATGGGAAGGCCCGTACATCGTCATGAAAGCTCTGCAGAAGGGAGCATACCGCCTGGCCACGTTGGAAGGGCAGACACTCTGCCACACATGGAATGCAGACAGGCTACGGCGGTACTACGTCTAGGACAAAAGGGGAAGCGTGTAGCAACATCGGCACCTTTACCCATTGTAAGACGCTCGCCCGCGCAAATGGGAAATTAATAAAGCCGACCTTCTGCCAGGCTCTTGTCGAGGTCCGCCTCCGCACGCACCTTCACCGCCTGCAACGCGTAGGGGCTTGCCCCGCGCGCAGTCTATGGACTCTAAATAAGACGTAGCATTGAGGTCCGCCTCCACACGCACTCTACGAAGTATAAATAAGACGTAGCGTCGAGGTGTGCCTCCGCATGCACCTTCACCGCCCGCAACGCGCGGGGGCTTGCCCGCGCGTGCAGTCTAAGGACTCTAAATAAGACGTAGCACCGAGGTCCACCTCCGCACGCAGTCTACGGACTCTAAATAAGACGTAGCGCTGAGGTCCGCCACCGCACGCAGTCTACGGACTCTAAATAAGACGTAGCGCCGAGATCCGCCTTCGCACGCAGTCTACGGACTCTAAATAAAACGTAGCGCTGAGACCCGCCTCCGCACGTAGTCTACGGACTCTAAATAAGACGTAGCGCCGAGGTTCGCCTCCACACGCACTCTACGGAGTATAAATAAAACGCAGTGGGGGGACGCCTCCGAGCGCACTCTACGGAGTATAAATAAGACGCGGATGTTGTCCCTGCACACTCTACTGAGTATAAACAAGACATGGAAGTTACCGCGCACATACAGGCGTTGCCCTCACACGTACTCTCCGGAGTATAAATAAGACGTGGTCGACATTCCCATGCACTCTATGGAGTATAAATAAGACGCAGCGTTGAGGCATACCTCTGTGCGCACTATACGGAGTATAAACAAGACGCGGATGTTGTCCCTGCACACTCTACTGAGTATAAACAAGACGCGGACGTCCCCGCGCACGTGCGGGCATCGCCCTCGCACGTACTCGCCGGAGTATAAATAAGACATGGTTGATATTCCCACACACCTCGAGTCCTAACAAGACGCACTAAAAGCTTGCCTTCGCAGCACACTATACCTCTCCCGCGCAGAGCACGGAGCGCTCGCGCGTCTACTTCGACTAGGCGCCAGCTCCGCTGCCACCCCTTCGAAGGGTAGGGGACGGAGCGCTTGCACGTCTACTTTGACTAGGCGCCAGCTCCGCTGCCACCCCTTCGAAGGGTAGGGGACGGAGCGCTCGCGCGTCTACTTCGATTAGGTGCCAGCTCCGCTAATGACAAGAAGGCCTTGGACAAGTATTGCTTCATTCTTATAAAAAAAAAGAAAGGAGGTCGCCGGGCAACCGTACAAATAGGAATACATAACACGGCACACACTCAACCCTGGCATCACGCTTGCGGATTCGCTCCGTCTTCGTTGGGCCGAAGAGCTTCCTCTGGCGGATTCGCGCCGTCTTCGCTGTGCCGAGGAACTTGAGCCACCGGAGGAAGTCCCCCTCTGGCGGATTCGCGCTGTCTTCGCTGCGCCGAGGAACTTCCTCGAGCCACCAGAGGAAGTCCCCCTCCTTATGCAGCGTTCGCCGCAGCGCGACCCTGGCTGCGTCCTCCCCAACATAACCCCAGATCCGACTGTGGAAATTCCGGAGGCCGGGCTAGATGAAGTGGATGGCGTCGGACATCGCCGCGGACATGGCAGGAAGATCCAGCTGAGGGTTTGCCAGCTCGTTGACGTGCCTGCACCCATGGGTGTGGAGCATGGCGAAGGCGAGGCAGGCACTGATGAAGCCGCAATGCTCGCCAAAGGATCTGGCACTACGGAGCACGACACTCGATCCCTCTTCAAGTAGCTCGAGTGTCTGCGTTAGATCCTCAGGGCCATGTGTAACATCCGGCACGTCAACGGAAAGGTCCCGGAGAGCCCGTTCCAAAGACTCCATCACCCTCCACGCCGACATAGACACATCGTCGAAGGTCCAGTTCTTCTCCGCAAGGGATGCGGCGAGTTGGGCCTTCTCCGCGCGGAGATCTGCTGAAGAAAGGCGGCATGCTCCTCTGCCGCGGCACAGTGGACTTCCTCCGTAGCACGTTGCACCGCCACCACAGCGTCCCCTGCGTGGGATACCACCCTCGCGTTCTCCGCCTCCAGTGTACGAATATGCTCGTCCTTGGCGGTGTGAGCCGCATCCGCGGCATGGAGTTCGTCCTGCAGCACCCTTCGCTCACGGACACAGGCCTCCTCTAGGGCCTGGCTCAGAACAAGCGTCTGGAAGAAATAATGGGAGTCAAGAATACACCTAGCAATGGCATAGCACACGAACCTACTACATACCCTTGTCTCCGAGGCACCTAGCGCGAGTGCCAAAAGGTCTCCCCCGCAACTGGACAGCATCTGCCGGTCCAAGCTGCCGACGGCGCGCTCCGCGGCATCATTAAGAACGCGGAGCATCTCCGACCGCGGGATGAAGTCGGAGACGACGGGCCTCGGCCCCTCCTCGTCGGCCGCTTCGGCAGTAACGGACGCCTACGCCACGCCCTGCGTAACAAGGACGGAGACTCTGCGCACACCCTCGTTGCTCGATCCTTCACCACTTCCGGGAGACCTCATCTCGCCTGATGTTGACGGCGGAATGAGCGAGCAAATCGGAGAGAGTTTCACGAAGTCACGGGAGGAAAAGGAATCGCGCCTACCTTTGACATCCTCCACCGCTACGCGGGGGGGTGACCGCCCAGCCTCCACCCAGGGTACGAGGGCTTCGTCGGCCCGAGGAGCGACGATTTCTCCCTCGGCCTCGACATCTTCCCTGCCAGGCGCCAGGACCCCGGTGATTGGGCCCGCCACTTTGAAACGCCCCTTCGAATGTGGAGGCAACTGTACCCTGGGGCGCTTTGCCCTTGAAGGTGCGGGAGACATTCCGTCAGCCACCCCAGCAGCCATAATGGCTGGCATGGGCGGCACGTCTTCGGTGGCCGGTGCTGGCACGGGCGACAAGTTCTCCACGGTCGGTGCAGGCGACGAGACTTCATCTTTAGAAGCAGCAACACTGGGGCCCACCGCCGCACCGCCGCCTAAGGCCTCCTCGTCAGCGGCAGCGTGCCCCCCGAACGGACGGGTTCGGACCCACCGCTGGTCGCACTCCTCACCTCGACAGTTCCGGCCGGTGACGAGGCCGACGGGCTGGAGATGACGGCGTCAGAACGGGCCTTGCGCTGAGAGGGCGGCGCCCCCGCTCGACCGTCACCATCGCGACGGCTTGGGGCCTCCGTCGGCACCGCGCGCTCTGGTACGGGAATCCCCAGGACCTCGCACACCCGATTTATCCGCCCTTGCTTCGCCGAGGCGCTCGCGGCCTCACGCAGCTTGTGCTCCTTGGCCATGTATGGCCCGAGGAGCGCAACAACTGTGCGTTCTGCATCTTCCAGCCGGGACACTGCACAAAGAGTGGGACGTTGCTCATAAAGGATCATGCGGTTACGTGAGCGAGCGAGCAACCCAAGGCCGAAGGACTTACAAGGAGCGGAGGGCTTTACGAGGCAAGACACGGTCGGATGGACGCTGTCCTTCCGGGTGCCGCCCCGTTGCTCATACTTCCATCGACCAGAAAGTGGCGCCACCCTGTACTGTTAGTGATATGCCCTAGAGGCAACATGGAGATGTTGTGTATATCACATACTTTGTTTATGATACATTACTTTGTTCCTTGAAATAGACATTATCATTATTGATCAATGAGTATGTGACTTATTCATGAGACTCTTAATGCTAAAATGTTGCTATTTCTAAATGATCCCTGATCATATATCATATGAGGAACAAATATGATTCAAAGATCAGCATATGTATTGATTGATGATCATGTCTCATGGATCATGGTATGGTGATACCAAATCAATAATATGGACATGTGTTAGTGAACATATGTTGGATATACCCGCCATGAGACACTGCAGAGATTCCATGTGTCATCAGTTGGTCTCAAGTAGTGTTTATGTAGAATCCTTACCCTTGAGATCATCATGGTTCCCAACATGCGTAGTAGCTTATTTTGGGACTACTAAACACTACTCCGTAACTGGGTAGTCATAAAAGTAGTCTTCGGGTTTGCCATGAAACATGTAGTGGGATGTGAATGATCAAGATAGAATTTGCCCCTCCTTATGGGAGAGATATCTCTGGGCCCCTCGATGTAATGGATTATGAAAGTGTATGGCCATGCCAACGTGATTGAGGAGTCAATCACAAGTTTATAATTCATCACGGAATCGAGAGAGTGATTGAGCTATTAAGAGGATGACACAGGTCTCGCCTTGAGCTCAATCTATATCGTGAGGCAAAGGGATTCGTACATGAGAACATTACAGGTTCAGCCGATATGATCTTTACGTATACTTTGGGGTTAATATGTCTTACTAGAGGCCGCTATTAACAGGGTGAACGGAAAGGCGTTTCCAGGTCGCGACCAAGTATACGTGAACCTACAGGGTCGCACACTTAACGGGTTGGAACACTAATTCGAATATGATTCGGATGTGGGCTCAATTCGGATAGAGATCCGAATAGACTTCTATTGGGCCTCGGTCCACAAGGCCCAAGTGAGGAGGTCTATATATATGGAGGCGAGGGGCTGAGGAACACACGTTTTTTCTGTGAACCTCTAGCAAAACCCTAGCCGCCACCTCCCGAGCCAAACCCTAGCCGCTCACGAGTGCTAGTACACTCGCGATCGGTGTTCCAGCCCCGGACGTGTGGATACCGGTGGAGGCACTACTCGTTGCGGTGTTGATCGGCATCAACAACCTACAGATTAGATCTGCTCGTGGTGTGGTTGATCGCATGGAGGAGACGATCTGTTCGGGACGATCGGCTAATTCCACTACTACCTCGACGCGCATGGTTGGATTGGCTCCTCCAACTCTTCTTCCGCTGCGCTGCGCGTCTAGTGGTAACGATCCATGATCCCTCCTTAAGCATGATGTCCTTGTGTGCGCGGTAGAAAAGTTTTGTTTTCTGCTTTTGTAGCCTACGCGCATTCCTTTATGTACATGGTAAACTCTTCAGCGAGGTCGCGCATGTTGAACCGGCGGGCGACACCGGCAAGACACCGCGCCTTCTGCGCGTCCTCGACCTTCAGCTTCATGGCTGGGGAGCTGTCGAACGATATCGGCTGGCCCCGACACAACAGGCCGCTCGTGCTTGTCACATGGTAGTAAAACCACTGCCGCATCCAGCCGGATTCCCACTTCCCCCGCGAAGCCCACGCGGGGAACAGCTTCGCGCACGGCTTCCTTAGTACAAAGTTGACGCTGCCGAAGTTCGATAGCGCCCCTCCCTCGACTTTCTTCGGCTGGCAGCGCGCATCATGCAGAATGGCGAACAGACTCGCGCTGGGACGGCGACCTTCAGTTCGCGATGCCCAAGCGAAGACAGCCAGGCGGACTATGGCGTTGGGGGCCAGCTGCGCTAACTCCAACTCGTAAGCTCGCAGGACCTCACCCACGAAGACCGTCGAGGGCATTCTCAGCTCGGCATCAAAGAACACGACGAAGACAATCGCCTCTGTCTCCGCTGGGTTCGGCTCCGTCTCGTTGGGACCGGGCAGGCGAGCCCGTCGCGCTCCTCAATCTTCCCCTCCCGGATGAGTCGCTGGAGCATCTCCTCAGTCGCGCAGCTCCGCCCCAACACACGGGAACAGCGGCCCCCCGAGTGCTCCATGGCGTCCCACCGCTTGTCGACGTGCGTTGGTCCTCGCAGCTCCAAGCATACCCCGCCAGAGGAGGCGACAACTCACGCCGGCTGGACGAAGTGCTACCACTGAGCCGGCAAGCGGGATCGTCATGGCCAGCCATACTTCTCCGAAGGAGGGGCGCTAACGAGCAAGAGCAGGGGCGAATCGCGCTAGCAGCAGAACAAAGAAGGCAGTGCTAAGCGATCGGCGGAGAAGAGCATCTTAATGCCAGTGGCGACGCATTATAAAACCTCCTCATCTCCACCACGAGTGGAAGTGCAACCGGCGGGAGTCCAGCGGTTCGGCTACCCATGATCGGGAAGTGCAACCGCTGACAGCTGGGGGGCCGCGCAGCGGTAGGTGGACGAACAGCGCACAACGCACCTATAGCATCCCGCCACGCGTCCAACCCCTCTGGAAAAGGGGCAGGAAGCCGTCGTCGGGCGACTGCTGCCAGCCCATGACGCGCCAATCCCAACCTGCCACGTGTCCCCCCATCGGGACAGTGCGTACGGCGACAGCAGCCTGCTCCTAACAACTCAGGGGCCGGCGCGATTCTCGCCACCATTAAAGCGCACTATCCAACCGCGGAGCCCCCTGGCCAAGCCGACATTGCACCAGGCGAAGCCCCCCCCCCCCCCGCCCCGAGGTTAGCCATGGGGGGCCTCGCCCGCCCCACGACCAGGAGAATCCGCGGAGCAAGGTCTGTCTCCGCTTCTACTTCGGCGACACCAGCATCTTCCACCTTGCCAGCGCCCCTGACTCCGCAACAAGCACAACCTTCGCTGCGACTTCAACTTCTGTGTCGATGCCAGGCGGCCCAGAGGGCGAGGACGGCTTCAGTAATCCTCCCAACGCTGCACCCTCGCGGAGAGGCCAAGATCACAGCAAGCCGGCAACCCACCAAGCAATTCGGAAGTTCACAGGCCACAGGGACAGAGGGGGCCAAAGATCACAGGAAGCCCGTCACCATGAGAGGCTCCTGTTGTAGGGGTGGCCCCCACCTAAGCCCAGCCGGCCTATTAAGAGAGTTGTAAGGCCCAAAATGGGATATGCGTAATGACATAAAGGCCCCTGAGAGGGATACTCAAATGTAAGGGCATGACTGTAAAAACACTCCTATATATATATATCATACCAGCCATGGGGGGAACCCTAAGCACTTGCTCACCTAACTCTCCACTACCATACTCTCTCTCTGTTTGGTCTATAGCCACAATAGCTCCCTATTCCCAGCTTGGTCAACCGCATTATTAACCACACCATCTTCCCAAAGAGTGGGAATTATGATGCCATTAGAGGTCATGCTTGGAACCTCATTGATTACATCATGAAGGGACAAAAGTTTGATGTTGTGGATATAATCATAAGAGAGATAACGTCATCCAAGAATGACAGGATCAAGCGCATTAACTATGCGCCCTATATAATGGCTTTGATCAAGACTAAGTTTGAGTTTAGAGAAGGATGTGGTGGAGTGCATAAGCCGTATAAGTCCAGACCCGAGCCTCCTATTCCCACAGCTGCTAGAGCTCGATAGGCCGATCCGGCAGCAGCAGCAACTGGCACAGCAAGAGCAGCAGCATCTCAGCCGGAGCAGACAGGTCAGCCTTCCCTCTCGCAGATCTACTCGGCCATTCTGGAGGGTTTCACAACCCTGAATTCCAGAATGGACACTTTGGACGAGAGGATGACTTCTCTGGATGGCAGAGTTGCAGCCATAGAGCAGTCTTTGTCCCAGCCGCCTCCGTCGCCCCAGCGCTACTCTCGTCGTCGTCGTCGCAGTCCTTCTCCCTCCGGACCTCAGGAGTGATCTCTTTTTGGTACTTGATGCCAAAGGGGGAAAAGATTGGGTAGTTTAGGAGGGTGTCTATTCATATCTATCTTATTTATGTCATACTTTTGGGTTGTAATGACTATTTGCTTTTGAGTGTGCTTGGATGTAATGAACTTTTATCTCTTCTAGTTGTTTGGATGAAATGGATGACTATCTTTATTTCCTTAATGTTCATTTATCTTCATCAATATGATATCTCTTTGTCTTGTGCATCTTGTCTCAAAAGTAATACTTTTATATATATGCACATGTTTAGGGGGAGTTTCTCCTCTCTTGAACTTTAAATGGAAATAATTCAACAAATGCCAAAATGAGAGTTCACTGCAAAAATTATTCCCATCTAAAGTCAATAGAATATACAACTAGTTGCCAAACGAATGTATATTCAAAAACATTATATTTCACAAAAATTTGTGTTGTCATCAATTACCAAAAAGGGGAGATTGAAAGCATCTAGGCCCCTAAAAATGGTTTTGGTAATTAATGAATTTATGTGAATATGGGACTAACGTGTTTAATGAGTATGCAGAGGTTAAGTGGGATACGATCTCTACTCTTATTGGATCCGGCCGGAGACTCTCCAAGTGGGATACAATCTCTACTCATATTAGATAAAGATCCAGTCAGAGGCTTTTCAAGTTGGATACGACATCTGATCATATCGGATAAGAATTCGATTGTTGGCTATACAAAAAGAGAGATGCGGGGTTGAGGCAAGAATCCTGAGACACACCTATCAGAACCCTAGTCACCACCTCTCAAAACCCCTACCATGCATGTTGGTGCTAACACACCGACACATAGTATTCCATCCCTAGACGTGTGAACTTTGGTAGAGGTGCTAATTGTGACGATTGTGAGGAGGAGACAGTTGGACAGAGGACGATCGACTGCTTCCACTACACCGACTCATGCTACGTTGAATTGGACGCTTCAACTCTACTTCCGCTGCACTGCACGTCTAGTGGTAACAATCTATGATCTCTCTTATTCATATGGCTTCTGATTTACATTGTAGAAAATTTTAATCTGCGCTAGTGTACCCTGCCTATATCCCAACAATACAGCCATACAGGTAGGCACATAGCTATGGCATTGTCAATGCATTAAAAAGAACAGTACATAGGGTCGGCATCCATGGCAAATTGTGATATAGGGCATGTTTGGAATAGCTCCAAATCTCAGCTTCTCAATGGGAGCTTGTGGAGCCTAGCTAAACACCCATAGCTCCCAAAAACTAGATTCTCAGAGTAGGAAGGATCTAGAGCTAAAAAAATTGCGCATGTGGACTACCCGTGGGTCGATTCTCGTGGGGAGCTATCCGACCCAAATAAAACTGCACATCGAAGTTGGTGGTAATTACCCACAAAATGCCACTGACTTAATTATCCCCTCACCCCCTCCCAACCCCAACCCAACACGTACCCATTCGCTCCCGAGCTACACGAGCACGAGGCGACTCCCGAGTGTGGCTATGGTGATGCCCTCTACAACCACGGCGACCCCTGGGCAACCATGGTGACGACAACCAGTGGCTAACAACCTCGGCCCTCACCTGCACAACTCCCCCCATCTAGGTATGGTGCTAACACCCGCCTCCCCCAAACCCTAATTATGTCACCATCCTCTCTAGATCAACCTTATCTATGAAATCATCTCAACTACTAGTGGTTGTAACCCCATATTTGTGCTCAGATCTGGTTTTATATTTGTTTTGGTTTGGCTATGATGGAGAGTATGTGGTTATATGAGGTAAAGAGGGGATAGTTGGTGCCTAGATCTGAAATTTTAGCAGGTAATGAATGATTTATTGTAGTTGGTGTTATATTTTTTCCATGAATACATGATTAATTATGCCTACTGCTTGCTCCTAGTACAATCACATTCAGTTCATCTTGCGTTGTGATTACCTATGCTTTCTATTACTTGTACATGAGTTCTACACAAATCAGTTTGTTCTCTTTGTACCATCAGTTCATATGCTTAGCTCATTCCTTGTATATACTGTTAATTGATATAACATGTTCATGGATGCATCGTTACCTGACAGGAGTATATATGACATGGTCTGTGCTCTACCTGAATTAATGGGTAGATGGCAGCAAACACAAAGTTTTTGGCATTTGTTTCTTCGTTCTTTCAATTTTTTGTCAATGCCTCAAGGATCAACATATTATGATTTTAGTACACCATGTATAGTTTATGTGATATATGTCTCATGGTTGGCAAAGGTTTTCAGTAATGTTGTAACTCCAACTAACATGGTTGTGTTGTTTGCTATGACTATCTATTTCCTTGAGCTTGATGGTTGCGTGTAGGCACCCAGATTTTACAATCCGGATTCCTCTGTGATTCCACCGCACTATTCCTTAGATCAGTAGATAGTGCTCACAGATTACAGTTCTGAATATCAAAGTTCATATCATGCGGAAGCGTAAATATAATAGTAGACTTACTCATGGGCCGATTAGGCCGAAATCATTAAATTGCAGCAGCGGAAAAACGAAGCACACAGGTGGGACCTTCAGAACATGCCCACAGGCAGCCAACTGGAGGTTCGCGACCTAGCCCTTGACATCTTCACCCTCTCTGCCATCATGTCCAATCGTGTTGCTGAGGCGTAGTGATCTGATTCCTGATTCTGGATTTGTTGTGAAAACGAGTGTGAGCACAAACCACCGTGCTCCGCGAGCCAATACACAGGATGCAAATAAATAGTATGCATGGCTTATCAAAGGAGAGGCTCGAGTTATTTTATTTGCCAAAAATCGTTTTTGAAAGCATTATTATTGTTTAATCATAGTGTTATTGTTGCTACCTAAACTCTACATAACGATTGCCATAATTGACTTAATCCACCGAAAATACACTTTCTTTATTGATCGCTGTCTAAGACTCCAAACAGCGAGTGACATCATTTAATTAGTCCACCGATCATACTCTTTCCATATTGAGTGCTGTATAAAACTCCAAACAGCAAGTGTCATCATTTATTTATTCTCCACCAATATCTTTGTATTTTGAATTCCTAATAATCCAATCTTGTAATTGCTATTCATCAGCTCCTCACTTCTAGATTCTAATGATTCCCTAACATAATTGCTTTCAGATCCACCGATATCATTTGTATCGGGACTCCCTAACAATTCAATCCTTTTGGTTATTGATCCAAAAGCATGATTTGCTTTCCCAATAATCAATCTTATTTTCCATTATCTACCTCTAACTAGTCCACCAAGTATATCAGCAATCAAGTCTATGATTCACTAGTATACATCCACCGAGAATATCATTGATCAGGATTATACTCCAATAATTGTTATTATTCATCCCAATTTCCCAAAAATTCAATTGAATCATCTAGTAGTCGATCAAACCCTATTAATCCCTTTATCGCCAACATCTTCCAAGAATTTGTATTAGATATCAGTGTTGTAATCCAACTATTACCTTTGCACTTCCCAATTCCCCAAAAGTCATTTAAATCATCTATCTAGCCTACATATATTCATTTAGGTTCCACCAAATTATTTCTCCCAGAATCCACACTATCATTTCCTTTTTATGATCGACATGAGCCCACCAATATCTTTATGTGTTTACCACAAACATCCATCTTCTTTACACACGACTTTATTTATTCCCTATATTTTATTTTGTAAGAACTGAAGTGTCATTATTTGAAATATAATACATAAAAATTCCTGAGACCTGGCAGTTTTGACCAAAGACATAATGTGTAAGATAATGCAATAATAATAGTGATCCAGATTCCATCCACCGTTACATGGTATCCGCACCATATGCTAACATTTCAGCGTTATAACCGCTTACATTACCACTGGGACGACACCCAGGACAATTCAAATCAGGGCTTTCCACTGCCCTCCACTTTTCCATACCCACCCACAAAGTTTTTGAAATAGAACTATATCTGGTTAAGTTTCCATGTCCGCCCTTGACCGTGGGCACGGCTTTTCGAATAGTTTTGACTCTGCAGAGTTTGCACACTTTACCCACAAGAGACAGTTCACTCGCTGCCCCATATGATTCCTTAGTCATGCGGTTGAGCAAACCATCACAATAACCGTTCAAAGTACCTCGCCCCTTCCGTCATTTCATCCTATGGGTCGCTCCCACTTGCGGTGGGTCCCATACGTTGTGCGCGATGTTCTCCTTCTGAACGTCTAGCAGCTGGCTACCCCCACTGCTAGCCCGCCTCAGCAGAACTTCACCCTCTGCGAGTGTCCCATTCAAGCTGTCACACAGACAGCCTCTTGCACGACCTCACCACCTCCTCCTGTGAGGATGACTTTCAGGGTCCGGTAAATCTACTAAGCCAAGTTGTACTTTACAGACTTGTGGTTGTACTGTTTTACATAGGGGGTCATGACAAGATTCAGTCCTTAGTGGTATCTGGGCGGTCTACCACTACCCACTTTGTGCTTCCACTGCACCACACTCACACCCTCGAACCATCCGCCCAGATATTTAAGCAAGTTTGGGGTTTTGGAGAACATAAAATAATCATGTCACAATATACCAGTCATTCCCACCATGACTGTCCAAACCAGTTTCTCATAATTAAAAATGTTAATGATGCTTGGGGCATTTCAACGCCCCGAGTATCTATGCAGTACTAAGCATAGCGTACCATTAGGGACTTATTATCGAAAGGTTACTATTATAATTTTGCTAAGGTGACAAAGTTCACATATTCAAATATTCCAAAGGAGGTGTAATATTATTCAAGGTAAACAATGGGCACATAACAAGAATATTAAATTAAACATGTATTTGCATATAAACTAACAGCATGCAATTTGATAATTTAAACCAAAGTAATTTGCAGAAAATGTAGGTTCAATATGATCAAAGTATTGACTCGCATGGCGCGGTCCACCGTAGTCTTGAGCTCACACAATGCTTTCTCTTGAGCTTTTGGGTCTCTATCTTCACTTCAGGCTTGATCTCGCTTGATCCACTGATTCTTCACGACTCCCAATTTCTAATTACGCGATAAACGACTGAATCCAAATAAAAGCAAATAACTCAAAAGATCCAAATAAATCCGAATAAATTCAATTTAGTTTTATTATGAGTTAATGGGTGATTTGGGTTATTTTAGGTAAGGTCGATGGTAGAATACAATGACTTGATCTTTTTATTAATAATTTCTTTTATTATTTTGGTATTTATCAAGGAAGTTCCATGAGTTAGGTTAAACCTATGAGTTGGTGTATTTTGTTGAGTGCTAACGTTCAGGGCATATGATATGTGTGTGTGTGTGTGTGTGTGTATATATATATATATAATATATATATATGTATATATATATATGTATATATATAAACGTATCTAGTGCTAAAGCCCATTTGGGTGCTAACATGCTAATGCCCCTTAGGAACGTTAGATTTGCCTCATACGGCCTAGATCTGTGAGGGTGGAAGTATCAAATTCACTTATGCAATTTTGCAAAAAAAAACCCTACCGGTTCGTAATCTTTTTTTCTTCTCACCGCCTCATCTCCCAGTAGCTTCTCCCCGCACCGCGCCGTTTGAGATCCCCGCACGTGCCGACGTCTGAACTCCCCGCGCGTGCCGACGTCTGAGCTCTCCGTCTTCATCCCGCGTGCCGGCGCCGGCGGCCTCTGCGAGTAGCTTCTCCCCGCGCGTGCCACGTTCCTCCATGCCATCCATCCACGCGAAGCCCTCCCCTCCCACCTCGGCTCTCCCGTCGAATCGAAATCACCGGGCGACCCCGCGCACAACCCGTCTCGCCGATCCCGCCATCTCCCTCCTGCCCGATCCGAGCAGTTCTTTTCCGTGTTGTTTTGATGCATTGAGATGGAAGGAACCCAGGCAAGACCCCATTTCTTGATATCCCTTTTTCTTCGATTGGCAATCGCCATTTGATTCGTACGAACTGTAGAGCTCGTATTTGGTAATTTGATTTGGTGTCCTAATCTGTAATTAGACTGTACGGCCAGATTTCTTGATTTGTTATGGCAAATTTGGTGGCTTTTTGTGGGTAGGACAGGGACCACGGTCAGGGTGGGGGATCTTTGTTAAATTCCTGCAGTGGTGAAGCTGCTCACAGAGGCCGCCGGCACCGGCGCGCGGGATGAAGCCAGAGAGTTCAGAGGTGCAAGTAGATATGCGCGGGGCAGAGGAGGATAGAGACGACGGCGAGGGTTCCGGCCAGAGCCGCAAGGATGTACTGCTTGCTGCTCCATGATCTGCAGCTACGCCGGGAAGCAGGGGCAATACTGATCGCCATGGGAATCTGTATATGTTATATTGCTAATTAATGCATAGATCAACCACAACTATATATATACGAGAGCGAAAACGCATGCATCCTCAACATTTAGGCCCCGTTTGGCACAGCTCAGCTTCACTAGTGAAGCTGTTTTTTTAGTTTCAGCTTCATGAGCAGCTTCACCGGTGAAGCTAAAGCTATTTTAGAAAACTGTTTGGCAAAACAGCTTCACCAACAGCTTCATGCATGGCTGAGAGAGGTCAATTGTCCAAGATGCCCCTGTCTACCTGACTTGTTCTAACATTTGGAGTTGTATATTTGTATATGGTCATATGAATTAAAAAATAATATATTTGAATGAGTATGAATTAAAAAATTAAAATAAAAAATAATAAAAAAAGGTTTTTCTTAACGAAGTAAACCAAATTAATTAGCGCCGGACATTTGAAACGCAAGAATCTTAAAAACGCACGCAGGAACGGTAAACACACATGAATTGATGGGCAAATTCTGTGTATAGATCACCTATAATGTTTATCGGTTTCATAGGGATATACTTATACCCAACAAAATTAGCAAAGAATGTATGGACCAGTCTAATTTGCCAGGTTTGCCTGAAACACGTGAGTCTAAAATTGCAAGAACAATAGAACACACAAACTTATGGTCAGATTCATTGTACAGACCAATGTCTATCGGATTCATAGGGATGTACTCACCAAGCAAAATTAACAACGAATGCGTACGAAGAAAGAGAGAGAGGTGAACGGGATACGGGCCTGTGGGAGAGAGTGGCAAATGCGTGTAAATTGTTGTGAACTAGAGGGGCAGTTGCTTCCTAGAAATACGGGCCTGAGGGAGAGAGCTGTGAAAAGCTACTTTTTTCAGCTTCACCTCTCCCCATTCCTTTGTGAGAGCACAAAAAAAGGAGCTTCACCCATGAAGCTGTTTGCAAAAAGGGTGTTTGGCAAAAAACAGCTCACAACAGCTCATGAAGCTGTTGGTGAAGCTGTGCCAAACAGGACCTTAACGTGAAGTCAAAGATTCACTGGAAAGATGGATGATGCACAGTACGCCACGGGGAGCGGCGGGGGGTTTTGGGCAAATATGTATAAGTGGATTGGGTGCTTCCACCTTCAAAGATCCAGACCGTAGGAGGTAGATCTAACGATCCAGAGCAGTATTAGCATGTTAGTACCCAAATGGGCATTAGCACTAGATACATTCCCTATCTATATATATATATATATATATATATATATATATATATATATATATATATATATATATATATATATATATATATATATATATATATATATATATATATATATATATATATAAGTAAGTTTGCAAATTTTAGCTATCTAAGCAAAACTTAATATGTATCATTTTATGTGACCCTAGTTACTCGTGTTAATGGTTACATATTCAATTTAGAGTATTTATATGTCTGTGAGATTATTTTGAATCTTAATGACCCCGGGGCTACTATATTAAAATATGTCACTGAGGTTTGTTTATTGGTGACATGATGCATATTGGGCATATATGCTTACATGTTAATTAAGGAACATCTTTACTGAATATAGACATTTATCCAAGCCACTTCTCCTCACTAATGCCTTTAGTAAATAATTAGATTTACATTTTTAAATATTAAAGTCACACTAATTATTTATCATGACAACCAATCCGAATTTAAATCATACTTAAACTCTCTTAAGCCTTATTTGAATTTTGTTAACTCCCACAGATTATCCCCTAGTTCTTCCTAAGTCTTTCCTTTCATTTAGGATTGGATTTACAATAAATGCTAAAGGCATACTAATCATACATACATGATAATAACTAATCCATGATTAGACATGTATTAAGCTCATATATATCTTAATAAATTTGTACCTTCTAGGGATGTATTATTTTTATTACTTTTTGACTATACACTAAACCACATTTTATTAATGCCTTTAATCGCTAAGTAGCCCTCAAGTAAATATTTAAACCATACTAATTACTTATGTAGCAATTAATCAAGTATTAAGTCCTAATTAACCTTATTTTATATTCTAAGGTATATGTAAACTTTATTTGATCTTGACTTAATTATCTCAGCTTCTTAGGACTATTCCCAATTTTTTCATGATTTTTATCAATTAAAATGAGCTAACAAATAGAGTAAAAAGGTGGGAATTAAGGTGCGGCCAGCTGGTTTTGAACACAGGACCTGAGGGGGTTGGGAGCCTTAAGCACGCGCAGCTAGCCATCGGGGTTCTCTAGTGTTTCGTGATTTGCATCCGGTGGGATGTGAACTAAAGCAGAGCAGTCGGCCGATAAAAATGATTAAAACCTAACTACAAACAAGGGCAGCTGGGGATCGAACTCGGGACCTCTCGGCTACAAATCCTAACACGAGCGCTTCTAGCCAAATGGGCCTAAGGCCTGGCTGACAGGAGAGGCGTTGGAAATAGTAGCATCCCCTTGGTGCCCTGATCATTCCCCAACCGCCGGCTGAGCTTCCCATTGCCCGAGCTTCTCCCTCCACGGTAACTCCCCTGCGCCCCCCTGGTCTCTGCCGCCGGCCCACCTCGGCACTCCTCCGGCCTGATCAACTGCACGGTAAGGTTTATAACTCCTCCCTCCAACTGCACGGTCCGATCCAACTTAGGAAGAGAACACACAGACTAAAAGATCAGTTCGGCGGAGAAATGGACAGAGCAAGAAACAATTAATTTACTGAAAACCTGAATAGCAAACTGATTTGCTGAACAGAAGGCAGGACAGAAATCCAATAAGCTTGTAGTACTCAAATCTTTTGATCGAAATGCTCTTTATCACAATAGAGCAATGTCCTCAGATCTAGAGAGCACAAGATTGAAACACTTTTCTCTGAGAAAATCAAGAATATGAGATTCCTCTGCTTCCAAAACAGAAAACCCTAGAAATGATGACAGAATCCAAATTACTTGAGTTTCTCATGTCTATTTGCCATGGGACTTATAATTTCACCTGAGGAGGATCTCACAGCAAGAAAACACAAAATTCGAACATCTTTTAGTTGGCACAATCATGGGGACATGAATCCCCTGCCTTCAAACCCTAGGCAATTGGAAACAGAGGAAGTTAAACCGCTTAGCTCAGAAAAGAGAGTATCCATTGAAACTAGCTTTTGCTCTTGGGATTGAACTGGTCACTTGACCTTGAGACTAATTTCCATCACAGAGCAAAAATCAGAAGTACTTTTACAGCAACTCAAAGCCATAAGAAGAAGAGAAGAACAGTGGGCAGAACTAAAAACCAAACACAGAAAAGGAGCATGAAACCAATCCATCTCAAACACAGAGTTTCTCATATTGATTGAGAGACATGGGCGATTACATAATGTTCTTCTACAACCATCTCACTACATGCTTTCAAGCTGAGATAAACACACTCGAGAATAACCAGAACACACGCAGGAAAAACACACTCACTGTGATGAGGACATCCCTGGCTCACCTCATTCATCATCTACTCCACAAGATTCTACACAACTGCAAGTTGAAGCTTCTACAAAAGAGGCTTATTTGGGTCCCATGACTAGGAACCGCACTAAGCAAATACAACAAGAGGTGAATGCGTGCTTAGCTGAATCTAATATTGTTGAAGATAAGAATTATATACTGCCTAAGTCTCGTATGCTTATTTTACTTAGGTTTGCACCTACGGAGATAATTCAAGCAGAAGGAGCACATTGCATGGATCAAGACTTATCTACCGGAGTACATTGTTTAATAACATCCACCTATAACCAGTTGGACGTGAAGAAGGCTGAGCTGGACATCAAGAATACTAGCAAGCTGTTCAGGCCATCAAGCGTTACATGCGCAGCCTCAGAATTTGACTGCCAACTTTCTACCTAATCCCACATAAATATGGGCGTGTCCAGCATGCATGGGGAGCAGGAATGGATAGGAAATTAAGTCCTCTTTCCAGCACAACAAACGATGCATCATTTGGAGGCTCGAGTCAAAAGATATGCAAATTTCAAGATTAGCTCTCCGGGACAATAACTATAGCGCGAGGCCACATGAATTGCTGTCTCTCTAAGCCAAGGGAACCCAAAGGGCACACGAAAATGGATTCCATTTTGGAGTATGTTCACACCTAGCTAGGAGGGTTGTTCCTAGTATAAATACTCCTTTCTTCTAAGGGGACAACTTTTAGCCATATGATTTCAGAATAGATTAGCCAAGTGCTACCAAAAACTTGATAATTCTCTCTTCCTTTGCTCTTGTAATTTTCCTAGTGAGATTGCAAAAGTGGTCGTTCGACGGCAACCTTTCTGTGCTTCCAACTTCGTGCGTGGTTGTGTGGATTGGGAACTTAGAGTGTGGTTGGGCGAATACTTGTTGCAGGTCATTGCATAGGCAGTGGTTGGCCTCAAGAATCGTCAAGTTGCACTACTATCTTGGCTGCTTGCAGCTAGTTATCTTCACCTCACATATGTATCCTCCGTGAAGATCGGGCATCCCCCGCATCACACTGCCTTGACCACATTTCCAGCACTACTAGACTCTCCTCACATATATGAAGCCAGGAGCTCACACCTCAAATAGCAAATCAAGAAGTGGCAGCCCCTCTCCACTTCATGACTCTCATCCAAGCAAGGAAATAGTCAAAAGCCTTTACATGAAAAAGGAGGGAACCAGGATTTCTAACTCCAAACCCTAACCTCCTCTACTTGGCCTCCACTACCGGGTCTCCAACCCATTTTACCCGTCAAGATCCGCTTCCATTTTTGCAGCCTTGCACATTTTACCGAAATACCCCTGCCGCACCTTCTTGGAAGTTTCCTCTTTTCTTGCTGTTGACGCCTCGCAACCACTTCGAGTCCTCGTCGTCTTCGGCATCTCCCGACCGCTTTGAGCTCAGCACCGCCCGTGCCTAGTCCGGTCATCCCATGCCTCGCCACGACTCCACCTCAAAGTCCTGCAGCCATCACAGACAAGAAACCATCACATAGCACCGCTCAAAACAGCATAACCAACATTAGCATCAGAAAAAGGTACTCAAACATGAAATACCCAAATCGACCGATCGAGAAAAGAACAAGCGTCCTAAGCACGTCCGACCGTGTTCGACCAAGTCCAACCGTACTAGACTGCGCCATGCACTGACTTGGCACGAACCAACCAAATCAAACTCAAACTTTCCAAAACATGAGTCAATTACTAATCACAAATATGGGGACACCTCCACATGGTCTCCCACCGAGCCTTCCTTTGATAAGCTATGCATGCTATCTATTTGCATCCTATGTATTGGCTCGCGAAGCACGGTGGTTTGTGCTCACCCACGCTCTCACAATTAATCCAGAATCAGGAGTCAGATTGCTACGCTTCAGTAATACACCTGGCCAAAATGGCGAAGAAGACAAAGAGGTCAAGAGCTAGGTCGCGAACCCCCAATTGGCTACCTGTGGGCACGTCCTGAGGGTCCCACCTCTGTGCTTCATCTCGTTGCCGCCTCTTAATGATTTTGGCCTGATCGGCCCATGAATAAGTCTATTATTTTAATTACGCTTCCGCATGATATGTATTTTGATGTTCAGTACTGTATCTGTGAGCACTATCTACTGATCCAGGGAATAGTGTGATGGAATCACAGAGGATTCTGGGTTGAAAAATTCGGGTCCCACACAAGGCCGGTGGTGAGGGATCTCGAGATAGGTCACATGTCAAGTGCTTTGAATGTGGTGAGTACGGGCACTACGCGTCAAGATGTCATAGCCATACAATGTGCTAACTCTATAACGAGTTTGGACATTATGCTTCAGAATGCAAGAGTAAGAAGGACGGGGAGGTGAACCTCGCCAAAGACGAAGAAGAAGATGATGGAGATTTAGTACTTCTCTCCTCATATGTTGAAAAGGAGACGGCCATGGTGATACTGAATGAAGAGAACGTAGCCAAAACTACTCACGAAGGAAGGAAATCACGACCACACGGATCAATGGTACTTGAATAATGGAGCAAGTAACCACATGATGGGAGATCGCTCCATATTCCACAAGCTCAACGAGAAGGTTTGTGGCAAGGTCAAATTTGGCGACAGCTCCACAGTGGAGATAAAGGGCAAAGAGACGATGATGTTGCAATACAAGAATGGAGATAAGAAGTTGTTGACAGGAAATAATATACCAAGTCTATGCAACAACATACTTAGTCTCGGGTAGATGACAGAGAGGGGTGCAGGGTGGTGTTGTAGGATGAGTTCTTGCGAGTATATGACAAGAACAGAGACTTGTCGATGAAGGCAAAGAGGTCACCAAATCGGTTGTATAAGATTCCTTTGAAAACTTGTAGATCGGTTTGTGTGAAGAGCGGTCTGGTGGAGCCAGAAGATGGAGGACTTCATGAATGGGCAGCAGGAGGCAAGCCTAGAGCACATGAAGTCGACAGAGTAGGAAGACCGAGTCGGCAAAAAAGCAAGAGGGAGCAGAAGGCAAAAGAGTGCATGCAGTCATAACGAGTAGAGGCTCTGAAGGAGCATGCAACAGGCATGCAACGGTCGTAACAGGTGGTGCAGGAGGTGCGCATAGGCATGCAACCGACTCCGGATGTGCGCATGCAAGTGAAGAGGAGCGAAGCGATGGCTCGGGTGGTCGGCAACGACCACATGTGGAAGGCATGGTCATAGCGAGCAGGGACTTGGGAGGAGCTCTCACCGGTGCAACAGAAGGCAGTCGTAGACTTGGAGCATGGGTCCCGAGGAGGTGAGAGGAAGCACAGCATGGGGGGCAGGACCGTGGTCGTCATGGCTACAAGGGGTCGAAGCAGTCAACAGGTCCAAGCGACAGAAGCAGCAAGGCTCAAGAAGAAGCGGAAGAGGAGATCGACATGATCAAGATAGAAAATCAAGATTAAAGAGGTGATTGTTAGAGTTTGTAATATTGTTTTCCAGTGGGTAGTCGTGGTCGTGTACGAGTGGTCGGAGTCATGTACGAGTTTGTTCATAGTCGTATATGAGTCCGTGTCATAGTTGAGTTCAAGTCCACTTCATAGTCGTAGTGAGTTTGAGTCATAGTCATAGTTGTACCCGAGTAGAAGTCATAGAGTAAGGTATAAAAGACAGAGCCATATAACCGAGAGGGCATGAGGAGAGGCCAAAGCGATCGGTGTGATCGAGAGGCAAGAGAGAGTGATCGGTGTGATCGAGAGAAACAAATAAAGAAGAGAAGAAAGAGCAGTTTGGCTCTGGAAAATCTATCAAGTTCATCGTGTGTTCTCAGACGTGGTCGTAAATGACTTACGACCACGGCGAGCGGAGGATCACAGACGTGGTCGTAAACGGAGTTACGACCACGGCGACGAGCGGAGGAGTCTGTAGGTGCTGAAGACATAGTCGTAAAGGAGTTACGACCATGGTCTCAGAGCAGAAGGCGTTGTCATAAAGGTGGTACGACCACAGCGAGGAGGCGTGGTCGTAAGTGACCACAACGAGAGATATGGTCGTAAAACATTTCGACTACACCAGCGACAGAGCCTTCGACGTGGTCGACAGAATCACTGTATGGTCGTAAGGAGCTACGACTACGGTAATCGATCGTGGTCGAAGGAAGTGCAACGCAGCAGCGGTGAATGTGGTCGTAACTTGTTGGACCGAAATGGCGACAGAGGGGGGTGAATGGCGCTCTCAAAATTTTATCCCCGACAAGTACTGCCTCCTAGTCTCCTCTCCTATAGTTACCAGAAGCTATGAAGAGGAGAACTTAATTTCTCTGGACCCTCAAGAATCATAGCAGAGAAGGAGAAATGAAACCCAAAGAAAAATTTCAGACTTTGAGGATTACTCTCTGGGAATTTCAGACTTTGGCAATTTTCAGACTGAAAAGGCTCAAACTTCAAACTGTAGTTAAGATTGAGATTACTCTCTGGGAATTTCAGTCTAGACTAATAGAGAACCATCTCAAATAGCTAGAGAGACTCGGGAAATCAAGAAATGCCATCTCAGAAGCAGGGATTTCAGAATATGCCCAAAACTGAAAATTACTGGCAGCAACTATGAAAACTCAAATTCCTGTCTACTCCCTGATCCTTTGGCCATAAGACTTCGTAGATATATTAGCAATAGCCACAGGACCCTCCAGACCAAAACTCAGGCTATCTCCCAAAGAAAATCACATGGGGACCAAGAAACCCTAAAAATCTAAAAACTTACACAGCCAACACCAAAAATCCAATTTCTCTTCAATCCTTGAACCTTGGCTCATGAAACTTTGAGGATAGCTAATAGATAGCCTTAGAACCCTAGATATCAAGTTTCATGCCATCTCATGAAGGGAAACGCAAAAAGCCTCAAAACCCTAGAAATGAACTGAAGGACAGAGAAGGCTAAAAAATGAAATCTGAGATTTAAACGAAGTTAGCTCTTTGGGAAATCGATCAAATGATCTTGAGGCACTATCCCATCACAGAGCAACCCATTTTGGGCCTTCCCAGCAAGAATCAACAAGAAACTCAAAAAGTCAAGAAATCACCAAAAAGAGCATCGAAGGGAAATGAACAACAGAGAGCTAGAGACTTAATTAAATTCAACCAAAACCATCTCATATTGATATTGATGAGGAGAGATACCATGCTTACAATGAGAATCAACTCACAACCTCTCTACTTCCCCATACATGCTTGGATTGAGAGCACAAGCTACATGCTTCACTCAAGAAAAACCAAGAACTCACGTACAGAGGAACACACAAGGGGGGACAGAGCTCTGCCTCCACTACCCACTCTCACCAACTAAAGCCCCTTTTGACTCAAGAAACCCTAACTCTCTCACAAATCCATGAGGGGGCATGCAGCCACTCCCTCCTTTATATAGCCCTTGGCTAACGGGTCTCCACCCCATTACGCCCGTTAAACCCGAACGGAGCCCGCTCCCGCTTGTGCAGCCTCACGAAATTACCGATTCGCCCCTCCTGCACCTTCTGGGAAGCTTCCGCGCTCCTTGTCGTCCACGACTCGCAACCACATCGAATCTCCGCCGTCTTCGACACATCCGACCGTTCTGACCTCCACACCGCCTGTGTCTAGTTCGGTCACCTCGTGTCTCACCACGACTCCGCCTCGACGTCCTGCAATCAACACAAACAAGAAACACGTCAAATAGCACCGCTCGATACATGAAAGCATATGAGCATAAAAACATCATACTTACCCATGATGAAGTCCAAACCTGTCGAATCAAAGAATAGGCATCCTAATCTCATACGACCAAATTTGACCAAGTCCGACCGAGCCTGATTGCACCACGCAACGTCAAGGTCCGAATCACCCAAACCAAACTCGACTTACCTAATTATATGTCAATTACTCATCATTCACATGGGATGACCTCCACATGGTCTCTCATAACTTCAGTTGAAGTTTACGACTACGTGGTCGGAGCAATGAGGAGTGATCAGAGCGGTTACAACGTGGTCGTAATGACTGCCAGTGTGGTTGGAGAAGCGATAGAACGCTTGTAACGACTCAGGAGGTGATCGTAGCCTCTTCAACATGGTCGTACGGCTATAGGAGGTGGTCGTAGCAGCTATAACGTGGTTGTAAGGTCCTAGGAGCAGTCGTAAAGGTTGTAACATAAACTCATTTCCCTTCCTTCGCCTTCTCTACACTCTTTGATCTATACTTTGGTAAGCATAATGTCTTTGGTTGCAAATTATCATATCTTTCCATATCTAGGGAAACAGTTACATTGTTAATATCGCTATCAAAGAACTTGCTCTAGAACAGCCATGGTGGTATTTAAGGGCAGCTACCTGCAAGGGGGAATCTTATAAATGCCCTGGATGTGGCATCACAACTGCCGACGCACGGTGCATGTTTATGACTTATTTATAACAAGCTTTTTACATACAGCATACCCATCATATTATGATCACCATCTAATATCTTACATAATAGATATCGGATAACAATCCATGGCGTTGATCCAGAAGACATTGACAAAACTGAGGCCAAAGCAGTAGAATTCTTTTTTCTTTTTTTGCAGACGTCGGTGAAGAATTAATTGGTTCTCCAGTGCTTCCATTTGTGGCTGCCGCTGAAGGACTTCAAGGCTTCATACCACCACAGATAGCAAGCCTCTACGGAAGGCGATATCACTTAAAAGTCTCCATGACACACGACGGGTGCTACAACAAGCAAAGATATGGTACCAGATTGATTCTGTTTTGGCTCTCTTGTGTTCCTCAACACCTGCCTCAAGCTGCAACAAAGTGGCTGACTGCCTAGCTCTGTATGGGGCGAGCGCTGTTTGCTCGGGTTCAGCGGTGTTCATAAACCAAGTCCCCGAATTTGTTACTGCCTTGATCTCTGGCGATTTGCCTAGAGCCAACGTTTAATGGAAGACAAGTGCTTCCATATAAAAAAAACACCTGCCTCAAGCAGTAAACAAATAGAAACTGAAATGACTTGGTACAGGCAATATACATACTGTACCAGAGGACACACCACCTGTTCAAATCACAGCCACCACCCACTCAGCCAATCCTAACCCTGCCGTACTGTCCTAAACATGTTACCCACTCACTCCTCTCACATCATATCGAGACAATTGCTTCCCAGAAAGATCTCTCCAAAGAAACACCGCCATCACCACAGGTTACCTTTCTAACACGCCACACGATTGCATTCCCTATTTACAGCAAATTACGTCATGTTATCAGCATTCCCATCACCTGTGCCATTTTGTTTCAATCACCATGTAGAACCGAACAGGCAACAGAGAGGAGGTGAATGATGCCTTAAAACCTCCCCAAGTATTCACATAAATCTTCTTCTCCGATAGCTGTAGAGCTATGAAGAAACAATTGCTCACTGTAAATCGAGAGAAACAGACCGACAAAAGATTGCAAACAGAGAGTAATCCAGACCCAGCCGACAACAGAGAAAGTGAAGGACTCATGACCGCGACACCCGATTTCCAAATAACTGATGCTTCACGGTTCTTCCGATCATGAGTCTCTAAACACAGCCCAAACACGTCCTCTGGCCATGAAAATACAAAGTGATTGAAACTTCTCTGCCGTGGTCGAAGAGAGAGACGTGATCGAAATCGAAACAGAGGAAGTGAGAAGCGCACGACAGTAAGACCTGATTTCCGAATAACTTTTGATTCACAGATCTTTTGGTCATGGGACTTCAAACATTGCAAGACAACATCCTCTGGAAGAGAAATTACCAAGAAAACGAAAACTCTTTGCCGTGGCCTAATAGAACAGTGCGGTCGAATCCAAAACAGAGGAATCAGGGAAGCGCATGACCGCAAAGCCAAACACTCTCTGACCAAACCTTGCTCTCGAGAATAGACTAGCCAAACGGCCTTGAGGATGATTCCTAGTTCAAAGCAAGATAGTTCCGAGGCAATCAGAAGCAAAATAACCTTAAACAGAATAGAGGAGATAGATCGAAGAGAACACAATCAAATCATCCAGAATATCACATAGACAAAACAAAGAAATAGATGCAGAGAGATGAATGATTGCATTAATGGAGGTTTCTACAGCCACTCCATCCAGAGGTACACGAGCAACCTTGCTCTAGCCAGAGACAACTCATGCAAAATAGAAACGAAAACCCAGAGCGACTCGGGAACAACCTCACCGAGCACCCGAGCTCTACATCCCTATTTATAGCCTCACGCTACCGGGGGAACCCGTTAAGACCCCCAACTAACACTGGGTATTACACATTGCTTTGCCCATTAGCTTCAACAAACTCAGCGCTTTGCCCATTATCTCCAACAAACTCAGCACTTTACCCGTTATCTCCAACAGAATCCGCTTCCTCAGGCCTGAGTCAATTTCACCGAATTACCCCTCACGCACCTTCCCAGAAGCTTCCTTCTGTCTTGCCGACCACGCTTGCAACCACCTGGCGTTTAAGTCCTCTTCGACTTCACCTAGTCGTTCTGGACCTCAACACTACCTGTGTCTAGTCCCGACCATTCTAGCCTCACCAAGACCTACCTCCAAGATCCTGCAAGCATCACAGACAAGAACACATCACATAGCACCGCACAAAACAAGGCTCATCAATATTCATCAAAAGAATGTACTCGAAACACAATCCCTGAAAGTCCTATACACCTACGACTGGTCGAAACCATAGATCAAGACTTGTACAAGTCCTACGACCGCTCTACACGTCGATACGACCAGCTCCGAAGTCGTTACGACCGCTCAGACAGAAGAAATGACCTTCCCAGCGAGTTCCAACGTGATCGGAGCCCTTCTGACCACATCCGACTACATTACGACTTCATCCGAGCACTTTCGACCGCAACCGACCGCATCCGACTGCGCTACGACCACTTCCGACCGCATCCGGCCGCTACCGACCGCATCCGACCGTGTCCCGAGCACGTCCGACCGGTATCGACCACAACCGACCGCGTCCGACTGTGTTACGACCAGGTCCGACCGTGTTCGACCACTTCCGACAGCGCTCAGACTTTGTCCGACCGCATTCGACCACAAACGACCGCGTCCAACTGCAATCCGACCACGTTCGACCGCCTCACAATGTGGTCAAAGTGCGCCAACTTCCCAACGTGGTCGTGGTCAAAATCTGCTGACTATCGACCGCAGCGGTCATGACTTTCGACTTCCGATCGTAGTCCGCAATAACATGGTCGTAAATCAGTTTGTTGGCTTCCGACCACGGCCAACGTGGTCGTAGAGGCTTCCGACCACGGCCAACGTGGTCGTAAACGCTGCAACGTGGTCGTAGACAGCGAACTCGGCTTCCGACCACGGCCAACGTGGTCGTAAAGCTATCTGGCGACCTCCGACCACGGCCAATGTGGTCATAAACCCTTTCGACCACGCTAAAGGGCTACGATTTTGCAGAAAAGGGGCTACGACTTTGCCGAAAACGCACAAATCAAACTCAAGCTCTCTAAAACAAGTGTCAATTACTCATCACAAAAATGGGGTCACCTCCACTGTCTCTCACACCGACACGAACCATAAGCTTATTTGTTTCTCTCCTTGCCCAGATGTCTTCACCAGCTACACTGTACAATTGATTCCCAGTACGGCCAGACAAAACCATTCAGCACATAATAAAGCTCCTTTCATCTTTTCCCCTCTCTAGCAACAACAGAATATGTACATAATACGTATATGCATGCCTTCATCAAAACACAGAACAAGCCTGTCTGTCAGCCCGCGTATCATACCCTTCGCCTTTACGCTATAGCACCCAATCACAATTTCCATACAGCGTTTGCAGAGAGACATAAAGCCCGCCCTTCGCAACTTAGATCACGTCGGCCTCTGCACAGAGAACACACCCACCCATCCCCTAAGCTACGAAATACAGGCTCCATCTACCCCCCATCCATACAACTGGGCCACACTGCACACTCACCTGCACAGCCCAGACTTCACGATATGGGCCAGGCACTCCTCACGCATTTAGTCCACACTGCGCACAACACAGACCACCAGTTACATCTACAAATACACCACGGTACAAGTATACACACAGCTAGCACCACCTAATGCTGAACGCTCATGCTATGCCCGATACTGGCCAGAACGGCGCGGCGTAGCGCGCAGCCATTTCTAGTTTCTATTATACAGGATGCGAGATGGATTTATCAGGTTGATGTTATACAGGTTGGGATAATAGACTAATCGCAGCACTTACGCACCCACAAGTCCTCTAATTAACACAAGTTATCGCATCAACAAACGGTGCTCTATAAAAGCAACAAGACCTTTCTGGAACGGCGTATGTATTGCACAACTCAATCAAAGTACATCAAACATCTTAAAGCCCATGTAAAACATACTACAAAGAATTTACATCACATGCCTTCTATGGCCTCAACAGCAGGAGTTAGGGCCTCTAATTTCTTCGCCATTGTAAAGACAGCAGAAGTGCACACACAGTTTCACAAGTCATCCTGTGAAAGCTAGCTCATTCGATGCCTTGCATAACACAACCAGCAATGCTGTCAGTTGTACCAGTTGATGTTGAACAATGAGATATCTGGCAAGAAAACCATCAAACTTTACGAGCACATCTGATGCAGATGGGAAGTGAGCTGCCCTGGCAAAATTGTCCAATCATAATTCTTGCCCATCCAAATCTGCCCTGACAGGATAATCAAGGCCCTGTAGAGCAGGCATTCTTCTCAAATCCTCTTCTGAATATGCGGGGATGAACCAATACCTCTTGTCATTTCCAAAAACCTGATAACAAAAACTTGATTTACTATGGCAGTTTCGCATGAAAGTAACTTTTGCATATCTTAGTAACTTTTTTTTTCGATTACAAGGTAGACGCATAGCATACCACACGCGGACACAGATGAGTGTGCCCCCTTAGACACACCTAGAAATACGAAGGCAGGGATAAATTCGTGACCTTATAAATTTCCTAGTGAGGCGCAGTAGCGTGTGCGTAAAGATGGGCACTAGGATTCGAATCTTGGTGGGTGGACTTATACACCCACAACTCCATCACTCCACTAAGAGATGGTTCCCCGCAAATGTTACTATTTCACAAACAAAAACTGCAAATGGGCATAGAATGGCTAGAAAAAAAGGGAAATAAAAAGGAAAAGTCATTTTTTTCAGATGTTGCAGCTCACAGACACTGATTTGAATAAGGACCGGCAACTTTGCTGGCTTTTCCCTTAATTATACTTGGGCCATCTTGGTCATTTTGCGAACCAAAAATAAAATTATAAGGAATCATAAGTCAAATAATATGAAGCTGTAGCTTGCCCAATTGTATCATGGCTCCTTAGCAAAACTGCCTGTGAAATGTCACACTCCAAATATATGAAACTCCCAATAATGAATATTTTGGAATATTGCAACAACATGATGGTTATCTAACTATAAATGTTATTGTCCTAGTTGAATAAGGAAAATTAGGCACTCGCATTGCTTAATTTGCTTCCATCATTACTGAAGTTTCTAAGCATTATGCATGCCTGATAAAATTGTTAAGGGTATAAATATTATTTCCTATATGTCCAGAGTTTGGATCATTATAGTCCTAGTACTATTTATATGCCCCATGGGCTATTGAAATACAACTTCTTTTCATATTAACATGATATCAGAGCAAAGGTTAGGGTTAGAGTTTTTTGTAGCCATCATCGACGCCTCCTAGCCTCCGCTCGACTTCCGCGTTTGATGCCCCTGGGAGGAGCGATCTTCGCTCCTGGGGACGGCCAACTCTTCCCCGGCCGCCGCCGCAGCCGCATGTCGCCATCCCCCGCCGCCTTGATGCCCGCGTTCGCTGGCCGCCGCCACCAGATCTCGCCGGGCAGTCGCTGGACCGCCATCGGATCTCGCTGCGCCTGGATCCCGGTGAGCCGCCGTGGCCGTCCATCTCTTGGACCGCCGCCGCCGCTCGCCTCTTCTGGATCTGGCCGCCGCCGTCGCCCACGGCCGTCTCACCCGCGTTGGCTACCGCTGTACGCCTGGATCTAGGCGGATCTGGCCTCGCCTCGTGGCCACACCGCAGACCCAGCCCAGATCGGGCCGCCGCCAACCTTTACGCACCCAAATCCGGTCGTCGCCGGCCATGTTCTGCCTAGATTCGGCCGTCTCCCATGCCTGACGCCGCCGCCGCATCGCCTTCATCTTCCACAGCACGAGCCGCCGCCGCCGTCCTCTTCTTGGACCGTCGCCACTGCTCGGATGGCAATTGTGCCCGTTTACCCGCGTACCCGTGGGTAAATACCCTAATGGAGCCAGGTATAGGATGTATTTTCTACCCACGGGCATGAAAACGGGGGAAATTCTCTGCCCATCGGGTAAACGGGTACGGGTAAGCTCTACCCGTACCCGTCTTACCCATTTACCCGCCAAAAACAAACCCTAACCCAATAACCCTACACTGTCCAGTACTCCAGTGTCCCGAGTCCCGACTACTCACCCGGTCACCCCCCAGCCGCCACCCCGCCCATTCATTCGGTCCCCTCCCCTCTACTCTACTCACGCTCGTCTCCTCCTCCGGTCCTCCCCTCTACTCTACTCACCCTCGTCTCCTCCCCACCCGCCGAGAGCTCGAGACGCCGGATCTAGCGGTCCAGCCGCCTCCCCGCAGCCATCGTCCTCCAGATCAAGCCGCCGCCCCGCCGCCGCCCCCACCCGCCGAGACGTCGTATCCACCCGCCCCGCCGTCCTCCAGATCAAGCCGCCGCCCCCACCTGCCGAGACGTCGGATCCAGCCGCCGTCTTCCAGATCGAGACGCCACCCCGCCGCTGAACCCACCCACCAGGACACCAGATCCAGCCGCCGCCCTCCCCTATAAAGCCCGACGGCACGACGACCTACACCCTTCGTCTTCCTCACAGGTACATCTGCCCTCCGTTTGATCTCGGCGTTGGGGTCTTCGTGTTGCTTCGGGCTGCTTCCCCTGTGGTCCATTGATGGATGGATGGATATAGATGGGTAGTAGGTGATGGGAGGAAAATTAGATTTTGGGAAGATATTTGGTTTGGCACAGCCCCACTGGCTGTGCAATTTTGGGATCTTTATAGCATTGTTAATGAACAAGGTAAGACTATTCATGAGATTTGGGATGGATGTCAGCTGAAGTGTACATTTAGGAGAACCTTCTCTAATGAGTTTATGATGAAGTGGTATGAATTAGAGGACTTAATGCAACATGTTGTTTTATCTGAAGAGAGGCGCTCTTATTTGGCAATATGAAAACAATGGTTCTTATTCTTCAAGTTCTTTATACACTATTATGAATTAGAGTAATTCCGGTCTATATTCATGCAATTTGGTCTATAGTTGTTCCACCGAGAGTACATATATTTTTATGGTTGTCTCATAGCAAATTGATGACAAAGGATAATCTGCTCAAAACTTCCTAACTCTGCATTTTCTAATGAGGATGACACAATACACCATTTATTCTTTGGTTGTGTAGTAGAAAAATGTGTTTGGGCAGAGCTGTCTGCTTTCTTTCAAGTTAATATTGGTGATTACTATGAATCTGTGGCCAGATTTTGGATTAGCAATAAAAAACAATGAGGCAAAATCATGCCTACAGAAATGATACACATGCTGTAAACATGCCAGTATTACATAGGGATCTTTCGTTTTCGCGGGTAAACGGGTATGCCCGCGGGCGACGGGTATGGGCGAGGTTTTTTACCCGTGGTGCTTCGCGGGTATGCCCGTGAGCGTAAATCGGGGTCGCGGGTACGGGTATAGGCGAGCACTACCTGTACCCGCCGCGCCCGATTGCCATCCCTATCCGCGTAGCTCATCTCCAAGGCCACCGCCGCCATGGGCAACAGCCAAGGCCAAGCGCTCCAAAGTTCCTCGTCGTCCGCTGCCGCTGCTCCATCACGACGTACGGCCGCCGAGTCCAGTCATGAGGGCTTGTGACCCGTCTAAGGGGGGTGCTTTAGTGGTTATAGTTCCACGTTGGTGTGGCTGTTTCTGCTGCTAGTATTTGTCTTTTGAGTCTTTTGTTGCATTCATTTAAGTTCGTAGTTTTTATCTTTAAGTTCGTCCAAATCATGCGAGTCCATAAATTTATTGTCAGTACTAGAAGCATAAGAATTTCCTATTTGCATGGCAGCAGCCATCGCTCTTCTTTCTAAACCGCGTGCAGATTGTAGAAGTGGTTATGATGCCGCTACTCTTTGAGCCGGTGCCCCCACCACCTGCCGACAGCTCACCGTGCCTGCCTTCGCCAGATCCTGCTGGATCCGGCTCACTCCACGCCGAATTCGCTGCCACTTGGTCGCCGTGCTCGCCGCCGATCAGATCTAGGCGGATCCGGCTGCGCTTGCCTCGACCACCGCTGACTCACTGCATGGATCCGGTTTTTGACACGCCTGGAAATGGCAGTCCCTCTTCGCAAGCCACCATCCCGACCGCCACGCCTACGCCAGGACGCCTCCCGCCCGAATCCAACCGCCGCTACCTCGGATCCGGCAACCGCTGCCACGAATCTGGTCACCGCCGCCTAGGATCCGAACGCCACCACCCTGGATCTAGCCTGGTACGTGCCGGATCCAGCCCTCCCCACATGGATCTCGCCGCCCAACCGCTGCCCGACCAGATCCGGCGCCCTCCTTGCCGCCTCGGGCCTCCCACCTCCTCTCGACCGCCGCCGCTGCTGCCGCCTTTCGGCCACCGCCGCCGAATCCCACCACCGCCTCTCACAAGTCTGCCTGCACCTGCTCCGGCCTCCTTGCCGACGCTGTGTCTCCCGCGTGCGCCCCTGCTTAGCGCTGCCGTTGGGCTCCCCTTCGGCCGCTGCGTCCTGCCTCTGGCTTCTCCCTCCTCTCTGGTCTTCGGCCGGTGGAGAGAGTTAGAGAGAGGGGAAGAGAGACGGGAGTGAGAGGGCGAAGAGAGAGGAGAGGGGAACATGAAGGCACAATACTATTGATGTTCTGACATTTCTGCTGCTAGTATCTGTAGTGCTTTGAGTCTTTTCATTTTGAGTCTTCCGTTGCGTCCATTCAAGTCCGTAGCATCTCTCTTTGAGTTCGTCAAAACCGTGCAAATCCACAAAATCCTTGTCAAATCATGCCGATTGCTTTGCTAGCCACAGTCTATGGTCCTCTCCTTCCTTTTGCATAGCCGCAGCCACTGCCCTTCTCTTTGAGTCACTGCAGATCGTAGAAGTCTTTATAACGCCGCCGCTTCTTTTTGAGCCGCCGCCCCGAGCTTCTAAGGCCCCGCGCTTCTTCTACACCACGCCTCCGCTGCACTTCTTGTGCATTACGCTACCGCCGTCTCGGGCTTCGATCTGTGTTGCTATACTTCTATCTTCCTCTTCGGCTTGATTTGACAAGCTCTCTCTACTTGTGTCACTGTTGTGACTACTGGCCAAACAGTAAAGAAGGGGACTTGTAGAAGAGGAAGAGTGTGGGAGAGTTGGTAAGAATGAGAGGATGTCCCTCCTACCTCTCCTGGGGGTTTATATATACATGAGTAGGGTAGAATGGGAAATTCTCATTCTACCCCTTAGTACTTACAAAGGATGAGGGTACATTGGTATGTTTACATGAGTATATTCCTCTACACTATCGAGCCTATTATATATTAGGCCAGTTGCAAGGTCCAGTCACAGGGGGTTGGCCCACCCCCCACAACAGTCACCTTTCATATCTTTTTCGTCGTGTTACCGCGATCGACTTTGCTCTCGCTTACCTTTACCTTTCCGGCCCCTGCACTTTGTGCTTTATGGGCTGCTGCACGATTTCGCATGGGAAGCGATCTTTCTAACATAATTTTTCAGGAGCCACACGCTATGACGACATCTTCAAGACTCGGATTTTGGATTTTCCCTATTTTAATGTCAACCCTTTCAAATGCAATACTATTACATATGCTTTGCATTTGAGGATATAATTGTCATTTCCTATATGACTAGAGTTTAGATCCTTGTGGTCCTTGTACTATTTATATGCCAAATGGGCTATTACAATACAACGAGCTTCTTTTTATATTAACAAAATTACTGTTTGTGCCGCTTCAAGCCTTGTATAACCGTAAATTTAGCTCACACAATGATTATGGGATAAGAACATGACGAGTGAAAGCAGGTTGAGCACTTGTGCTATCATGGATATCTGAAACATCAGCATTTCCAACGTAATCGACATATCTAGAGGGATTTTGGTATTATGATGGGTGTATCATTATCAAGGGCGGACCCACAGGGTATGCCGGGTGGGCCACGGCATACCTTGCGGCCCAGCCAACTTAGTATACTCCGCCACCGCAGTCCGCCGTCCGCCGTCGCCTTCCTGCCCTCCCGGGCCGCCGCGCCGCCCTGCACACCGAGCAGCGCCAGAACTCATGGCGCCGCGTCTCCGGACGGCCGCACAGCGCGTGCGAGCACAGGCGCAGGCCCCCGCCGCTGGCGCCGTCGTCCTCGGGTGATGCGGCAGTCCCTGCGCCGCAACACGAACCACTCGACCAGGAACCAGTTGGCGGCGTGCGCCTCGCCGGCCGCGGCACAGCACCCGAAGTCGCTGAGCAGGCACGAGTGCCACCGCGAGGCCTTGCCGTTGCCGGCGGCGCGGAAGCAAGGCCGACGCGGTGACCGCGGCGGCGAGCTCGCGGGCGTTGGCCTGGATGAGGAGGCGGCGCCCGTCGAGCACGGAACGGCGCACGCCGTAGCCGTCCTGGAGGCAATGCCCGAGCTCGCGGAGCGCGTCGACGTGGCCCAGCAACGCCGCGCGCGCGCGCACAGTGGTCGTCCTTGGCGCGGCGCCGCCGCTGCCGTTGAACTGGATGACGGCCAGCGAGTAGAGCGCCTCTCGGTTAGTCGAGTACTCATTAGTCGAGTGCTCAAAAGTAAATCTTGAGTTTTTTTTTTCTGAGATATCCTAGCCAGACTAGCCAGTGAAACTTAGTTTGCAGCTAATTGAACAACTCTATGTTGAAATGCTTCGCAAATAAGGATGTCAGCATGAAACAACCCCTTCAATCCGACAAGCCGTGCCATGGCACTGTCCCGAGACTGACATTGGTTGTTTAGAATTGCAGGATAATTATGTGAGCTTGATATGTGAAAATTGAAACTCATTCGAATTTATTTCTAGTCGTAAACAGCGAGGTTTCCAAATTCATTGTATTGGATTTAATCTCACTGTTTGTTAATACACTGATTATTTTCCATATATGGACTAAAAAGATGTTCCTTCCGGTGTCTGGTGGGTGAAAAAGGAAGAATGTGTTACTGAAAACATACGTGAAGTTGTTTCATTGAATTACATATGTTATGAAACATCCTGGTGTTCGGTCATTGCCACCCATCAACTTAACCATCATCATGACAGATTTCCATTTAATTATGGTGTAAATTTTACAATTATTTACCGAATTGACAAACGGTTTTACCGAATTGCATATGAAAATTTTGGTACGGCATACCCTTTGGTAAAATCCTAAGCCCGCCACTGATCATTATCTTGAAATAAACTTAAGATGGCGCATGCTTGCACCATAGAAAAAACTATTTAGTATGTGATTTGATTATTTAGTAAGCTCTTAAAAATAGCCTAACCTGAGCAAAATTCCTCTTTCGGCCAAGATCATACATCCAACGTGTAGTTTTCTTTTCATAAGCCTGTACATCAAAGTAACAAATTAATATCATCATACACATAACAAAAAAAAATGTTTAGCATTGTATTGCTAGATACTTGCCTCAATCGTTGTTGTATTAGCAGAAACAAGTGAAACGTGCATAATCATAAAACCCATAACACTCAAGGAAAAGGCCAGATTCAACACTGCAAAGAAAGAGAATAGTTTTAGTTGATGTTTGATCAATCAATCAAAAGCATAATTTTTCCAGAAAGTAGTAACGCATTTACCAAAGGTGAGAAATGTGGTTGCAAGTGCTGCAGGACTCCCTGGGATATCAACATCGCTGAAGAAAGTGATGAAGTGAGGCAATAAAGAGAGGGTAACGAGCGTTGTCTCAAGGAAGGTGTAAAACTGCATAGCACCATAAACAGAAAATGATTTCACTTTTCAGAAACATATGGATCGACATAGTGTGTTGAAGCAAAAAGGATACTATTTCAAAATAAGTCTTAAAAAAGAAGCACTGGAGAAGCAATGTCTATACTATTAGTAGGATAAACAGAGGAATGAACAAACTGATAACATCATAAACACATCGGTGCACTTGCTTCTACTCAGGCTTATAATTGCTGTTATTGCCTTTCATGTTACACAAGTGAAATATACTCTTCAAGCAAAGGAGCAAAACATTAATACTTCAACTATGAATGAATAAGTATTCTTGCCAAAAATTACTAGCAGAAGTTACTAGCAATAGGTGCTAATAGACTATGGTATTAAGTAGTAACAAAATATATTAATCAATATCCAATTTATTCTACCTAGAAAGGAAAGAAACAGAGTTTTGGAGAATCTGACATGATAAAAATGAAAGTTGTTGGTTTTTTAACAAATAAAATGCATGGGGACTACCTGGTCCAAGAAACAAGCAATAATATCATGGCGCACTAACATGGACATAAAAAAGGTACTTGGGAAGTTCTCAAACTGATTTAGTTGCACTTACGAACAGACACTGAAAACTGTTTAGTGTTATAGGTTGAGGACATCTGCAAGCATATGCATAAATATTTTATGATGATTAAAACAGACTCAATTTGATGGTATTGCCTGAATGCTTCAGGGATGCAATGTAATGTTGTTATGTTTGTTTCTGAAAACAGAGCTGCAATCAGGCAATAAGTGGTATAAACTATTAGGAAGGCAAGGTATAATGTAAGTGAAAGAATATCTTGGTTTAGGCTGCAAAAAAGAATAAAATCCAGAATGTTAGTAAAGAGGTGCTTGAATGCTCTCCCCAAAGGTGAAAGGCACAAAGTTTAAGCACATTGAGGGTCTGATTTGGAACCACCGACTACTCCACTACTAATAGAATTTCTTCATGATTGTGCAATTTAGTTTTTGGTAGAAAATAGAAGCAGAATTATAACATGTATTCCATTTTTTTTTTAAATGCATAGTAATATTCAATTTCAGCTTATGGTGCCAAAAGTCTACTAATATATTGCACGCATGAAGCACGAAGAAGCATGAGAACAACCTCTAAAGCATACTACCCAAATGGTAGTGTAAAGAATGTAGCTCATGCAGTCCATTCTAGGATACAGTTTTTCTTATTTTTAGGTGAGATGGCTGCAACTTTATGCTCAGATGTTTCACACTTAACTACTTGGAGCCAACTGTATCATTATTTGGCATGCACAAAGAAAAACCATCCCTAGCAAGGGAAACACCGAAACATCACAATCTAGGTTAATTTATTGTTTTGGAAATTAGTAAGTCTTAACATGCTCACCACAGTAAAATTAATTTAGACAATAATTTCTAGTTCTGACAGGTCCACAAGTACCGTACATGTCTAAGAAATTTATGACATTGGCATCAAAGCTTACAATTATTTGCATTGGCAATGTTTTATATGTTGAATTGCAACATGCAAAGGACTTGGTTTGATGTGGACTACATAGGAGATGGAAGAGGCATATCTGAATTTTGCATCTCAAGTTACATGGGTATTGGATTAGCTTTTTGGTTAGCTAATCAAGCAACAACGTAGCTGAACAAGACCATAGTAATGATAGGATCCATGATGCACAGACATGTCAAGGAGGCAACGTGTCGAGGACTACAGTAATGAGAGGAGCCATGATGCATGGACACGTCAAGGAGGTGTGCAGGAGACTACAGTAATGAAAGGAGCCAGAATGCACAGACATGTCCAGGAGGCAGTGTGTTGTACACAGCACCAATACATATTAGAGGCGTATTAGAATATTTCCACACGAAAATAAAATCATTTTCTTTTTCCAACATGTGAGGGATACACATGCGACACGGCAAGGTGACACTGCCCAACCCAATACAGCGCAAGCCATCACTACCTCTCCTTCCTCTCATCATCTAATTCTTTTTATTTGATACTTATTAATCATTGTTGTACTTTAGTACATTCAAGAAATTCAGAAATTTTTGGGAAAATGGCGAATCCCAGGCATATAGATAGATAAAAATTATGACCAAGAAATTTCTGAATTTCTTCTGTCTGTATGTATATTCTTTTTAATATATACAATTGTGTTGCCGTGTTGGCATTTTTGGAAAAATGGCAAATCCCTGATACAGTATCATGTCATGACTCGTCCCCATATCTGTGTCCATGTAAGTATGTAACACAGGAGAGGAGTTTAGGCATTCACAATGTGGCTGTCATGAACTGGGGTAAACACCACCAAGAAGATGGCCGGATGACGTCGGCGTAGAACGAGAGGTAGAGAGACTAGAGATTTAGACGAGGAGGACTATGATAATTCTCTGATTGATTACAATAGCAAGCGGTAGCCCCCTTATATAGATGGCTCCCCCTAACAGATAGAATCTAATCCCAATTATAACTCTAACAGATATAGTAACTAATATCATATCTCTAACTACATCTCTAATACAAGGAAACCAATCTCTAACTCAAATAAAAACCAATCTCTAACTCTTAATAATAACCCGACTGGGCCTTGGGCCCAAGGCCCACACCCCTGACACTACACCCCTCTCGGACATGCAGCTCGTCCTCGAGCTGCTAGGCGGCGGTCATGGCACCAATGGAAGGCCTCCGACGCCGGTGTGG
Source organism: Dendrocalamus latiflorus (assembly GCA_017311315.1). Taxonomy (NCBI): domain Eukaryota; kingdom Viridiplantae; phylum Streptophyta; class Magnoliopsida; order Poales; family Poaceae; genus Dendrocalamus; species Dendrocalamus latiflorus. The sequence continues at coordinate 26,200,441 of CM029638.1, forward strand.
AAGACGAACGGTGGCGGGGTCCTGCTGCGGATGGAGACGACCAACCAGATCCAAGTAGAACAAGGCTAGACGAAGTGTAGCGCTTCCCGGTATATAATGCCTGCAAAATAAGTTTTTTTCTGAATTTTTTTGATGTTTTTTTATTTGTTTTTTAATGTTTTTATTTTTTAATTAATTTTTTTATTTTTTTATATTTTTTTTAAATATTTTTTATATATTTGTTTTGCCTTTGCCTAACCGATCGGTTTTAAACCGACCGACACCCCATGACCGCATCGGTCGGAAGCGTCGACTGAAGGCGCAGAGGCGGCAGCAGTTCCGGGCGACGCAGCAGGCGGAGCGAGCGGGGGAGCGGCGGCGCCGCGTCGGAGGTGGCCCGGGCGGAGGTGGACCAGGCGGCGGCACGGCGGAGACGGCCCGGGCGACTGCAACCCAGGCGGTGGCGGCGGATCCGAGAGATCCACGGCGGCCGGCGGCGGCGACGACGAGCAGCGGCGGCCGGCGTAGCAGCGGCCTGGTCGGCGGTGGCGAAAAGCGGCGGCCTGCGGGCCAGCAGCAGAGAGAGCGGTAGCCCCCTCTCTGGCAGATGCAGCCCGGGTGGCGGCGTCGGCACGACCCGAGACAGCCCGGGCGACTGCAACCCAGACGGCGGCGTCTCGGGCGGAGCGGGCCGGGTGGCCCGAGCAGTGGCGGCGGAGGCTGCAGATGGAGGCGGCCCGGCCGACAGCGGCTGCACGGGCGGAGACGACCCGGGCGGAGGCAGAGGCGGGCCGGCCGGCGGCGGAAAGCTCGTCGAGGAGCTAGACCCCGCGCTCGGCTTGGGCTACCACGGCCCGGGCGAAGGCGGATCTGGCGAGGTGGCCCAAGTGTTGGCGGCGACGGCACGGGCAGATGTGGCCCGGGCGCCGGCGGCGGAGCAGCTGAACGACTCGGGCGACGACAGTCCGTGCAGTAGCGGCGGAGCAGCGGAATGGCACGGGCGATCGAGACGCCTCGGCGGCCGCGGACGGACAGGCGACAACGACCGCCGCGGATCCAGGCGGCATCGGCTCAGCTCTGTTCTCCCCCTTCCCGGTCTGACCGCTGCCAATCCCTAATTCCCCGGTCTGACCGGCGTTATTCTCCCGATCTGACCGCCGACGCAATCTCCTCGAAGTGGTCGGCAATCTTTGCGAGGGAGGAGTTGTCTTCTTCGCCGTGGCCGGCGATCTCGGCGACGGGGGTGAGGTCGGCCTTATCCGCGTCGTTTGCAGCTGGCAGGTCAATGGGGGCGAGGGCAATGTCGGCTGTTTTTGAAGGCTTGGGTGCCGCTGCCATCTCGCGTTGCACCTTCCTCTGATTCTTGAAATTCTCCAAGAATTCATCTATCTACTTGCTCATATTGTCCAGTAAGGTTACCATCCGATTGTAGCGCACTTGTTCATCCATGCACTCTGCAGGAACCATTGTAGCAGAAGTCGTGGGAAGGGATCGACTGCTCTGATACCAAGTTGTCATGAACCGGGGTAAACACCACCAAGAAGATGGCCGGATGGCGTCGGCGTAGAACGAGAGGGAGAGAGACTAGAGATTTAGACGAGGACTATGATAATTCTCTGATTGCTTACAATAGCAAGCGGTAGCCCCCTTATATAGATGGCTCCCCCTAACAGATAGAATCTAATCCCAATTATAACTCTAACAGATATAGTAACTAATATCATATCTCTAACTATATCTCTAATACAAGGAAACCAATCTCTAACTCAAATAGAAACCAATCTCTAATTCCTAATAATAACCAGACTGGGCCTTGGGCCCAAGGCCCACACCCCTGACAGTGGCACATGTTTCAATGACTTAGCTTATACAATAGCATCATCCAAAAGCAGAAACTGCTCTTAGTATTATGGTGGATTAAATAAACAGTCGACAAAAAATATGCGAGAATAAATTATATTATTTTTGTGTTCAAAGGTTCCAACATGTAGAAACATTGCATAAGAAAAAGAAAGGAAATATGTTTCTTATTCAAAAGATAGAGTTAACGTGTCTACCGAAAACATTCCATATCCTCCTAGCATGATAAAAAAAAGTGCAAGTAGTTCATAGCCCAAAAATAGTGAAAACTCAAAGCTTAACTAATCTCCCTTTTAAAAAGGACCATATCTCAAGTATACTAAAATTGTACCAGGAAGAGAAGAAAGTATTTGTAGTTCAGCACCCCAACACAATTAACAACCCATACACAATGATGATCCATCTTGAGAACACATCTTCCACCTGAAAAATGTTTAGGCCTAAACACATGAGAAGATGGACGACTATGCAAAATTCACAACGTCTGGGACAAGATAAATTTATCCTGAAGATTGAACTTACAAACAGAGCAATGATGGCACCGAGGCGGCTTCAGCTGGTTGCACTTCCTACAGTACCTAACCCTTGGATTTCCCATATCACTGAGAGCCATAGATTGCTGCGTGTTCATCTGGCTACTGAACTCTGAGCTAGAGAGGGGAGCAGCTTCTCCCCTTTCCTCATCAAAATCAAGATTCCAATTTGGTGGAACAGAACCAGGGTCGGTGAAGACAACAGAAAAGTAGCTCCATAAAAGCATAGCAAGCTGCAAAGCCAAAAGAACTATTTATATTAACACATAATGCAACCAAATCAAGACAAAGAGGAAAGGTTGTAAGATAATGGCTTTATTGTTTACAGTCAACCATTTTAGCTTGCAAAATACTAATTAACATTGTGGTTCTCTAATCAGTGGCATTCCGAATGAATTTGATCAGCTCATTCAGTCAAATTATTCTTACCTTCTCTCACTAAAATTAGCTCCATTCCAACACTCCAGGTAACGTATATCATAGAGAAATTTACTATGATCTCACAAAGCATATTAGAACAATAATTAGACCCTGGGTGGCTGGGTGCAACAGTGCAATCATCCGAATCATAATCCAGCACCAACAAATAGAAGAACCTTACGTCCTAGTATACAATCATTCAGCTCGTCCTATTATACAGTCATTCAGATCGCTCGTCGCCACTTCTACTTCATACCAAGAAATGTCACCTAGAGAAGCAAAGGTCACATCACAGTGGCAGTAACTAAACAACAATGCCCTGCACGGCCGCACCAATAATCCAACGAAACACCGCGCGCGCTACACATCATACCTCCCAGCACAATGGTCAAAATCAAAATTTTCACCTATATACCCAACATTGCTTCCTAAAGAACTGAGATTAACACCTAATGATACTCAATCCAGCCCCAATTTGCATCCTTTCTGACCAAAAAGCATATATTTCGCCTAAAGGCCAAATCTTTCACACCCAAAGCCCCAAAGCTATGCGACACGCACCAGGAAGTGGAAGAGGAGCAGGACGGCGAGCGCGGCGAGGGTGCTGACGCCGCCGGCGAGGAGGGCGGGGCCGTAGTTGCAGAGGACGACGGCGTAGTAGGTGACGCCGACGATGGCGAGGACGAGTAGGATCATGATGGAGCCCAGCCCCCTAAGCGCCGTGCAGAACCTGAACACGTTCCACGCCATCGCGGCCCCCGCTGATCTGTCCATGTCTCCCCACCCCGCTGCCGCCGCCGGCGCAGCCCGGCCGCCTCCGTATAGCGGCAAGGGGAGCACCAGGGAGGAGCAACACCGCGACGGCGTAGGAGTAGGATTGGAGATGGGAAGGGGAGGAGGAAGACGGGCATGGTCAGGGGTGGAGCTCTCGCCGTTCGCGTTTTCACTTTCCTTTTTCTGAAAGTAATTTTGCTAATACAACAGAACCAAAATGAAATCGGAAAGATGTTTTCACAAGTCCGGCATTTGTGAATACTTTTCAATACGCTGCCAAGCCCATGTACACTGAACTCTACGAGTATTAACAGCCATAGTCAGAGATTGTGGCACTACTACAAAGCGATAGGTGGCACCTCTACCGATTAGAGGCAGCAACGGGGTTAGCGTTGTGCCGTGAATGTGAATCGTAATGTTGACGTAAACTGTTTACGTTGATTACAATAATAGAGATCCTTCGGCTTTCGGTGGCAACGACAAGGAAGAAAAGTTCCATAAATCTTTATGCAAAATATAACGGCCTAAAATGAGTTGGTTTATTTGTAGGAAAATTAGGTAACATTTTTTTTGAACTCATAGTATATCAAAAACGCACACACGCGCTCAACACCACACCCACGCTCACACATGCCCACGTGGGCGCGTCCAATACACATGCTTGAGACTAGATAGAGACCCGAAATCTTTGGGAGCGCGGGCACGCGCTTTAACCACTAAACGCACCCATGTGCATGCGTGTACTCAGAGAGGCAGTATTCACGCACTGTGCACATGAACAATGCTACATCGAAAATGTGGCACCTGGACTCGAGCCCGGGCGAGCACTCTGCCCACTGGCTAAGCTAGCCAACCGAGCACTGCTCGGTCTATATATATATATATATATATAGGCTTAGTTATTTTTATTGGTTATCGTTCCATCGTGAACACGTGGATTATTCTATTAACTTCAAACAACTATCAATTTAACTATAATTATAATAAGGCAAAGTTGTGGTTGTTGTGCTCCCTGAGTGGATTGCATCTAAAAGCCAATCTCTGTCACGCTGTCACCGACTCTACCATTCTTCGAAGCACCATCTATTACTACCTTTTTTGTGCCGACCTATGGAGTATCAGGACCCATCGAGTTCTAGTATCAAGGCAAGACAAATAAACACTAATAGCAACGATAACACAAAAATCATACATGAAAGTTAGATCAGATCATCCCATTGATTACTAGCATTACATGGCTATCTTAACCCCTAGCCCTTAGGGAATTACTTACTCATATCCATGGGAACCAAGAACAATAGATGAATAATGAGAACATGTAAAAATCCCACAAATGTCAGGTATGATGCTATCTGGAAGGAATTTATGAGGATCTCATATTTTTTTGGAAGATATTTTGAGGCAACTAATGGCACCACGAATCCCAAAGTCAAGAGGAACCCATAGAAGAAATCGCATCCTGATTGGAGGCTCTATAGAAGAATATGACTTGTGATACATATCATCTGACCGTATCACCCTCCAGGAGGTGCACCTCATCAAACAGATCACGATGGCAATGATCCCAGCCCTTAATTCCACACGAAGGCTTCGCAATACTTTAAATATTGTGTCATAAAGGGATATAAGCATACATCTATATGATGAGAGGAGATTATATCGGCATAGTGTCACCATCAACTCCTAGAGGGTAGGCCTATAGCACCTTCTTCTATCTCTAGATCATCCATTCTACTATATGTCTCCATAGGATTTAGCCATAAACTATTCTAGATCATTTCGATGACTTGGGCCTACGCGTCCACTGAACAGTTTCTTCACCAGATTGGTTTTCTGGTTTAATCTATTATTCCCAAACGATGTGTGTTGTCATCTCTATGTTATTCATTGTTCTTTTTTAACTATTGAGTAATCTATTTAGTTACCCAAATGTAGAGACCATGAGATAGATTAGGGATCCAGTGTGGTCAATTGTGATGATATTCTTCATGATGGTTGTATGTACGTAGACTATGCACCAAGTGCCCCTTGTAGGACATGAAGGATAGCACCACTAGATGAGATGATGATGAAAGAAGGGTGACATGCTATAACTCATTCCTTGGATTGTTGATATGGGGGAATGACGAAGACCCATCCACCTAAGGCTGTACCATGGGGTCCATGACAATGCCTTTCTTAAATCCATCTTGTATTATTCCTGTAGTGCTTACGAGGGGAGTTACAAGGGATGTGTTTGACAAACATATTCATCTTCAGCTCTACCCTCATAAAGATATTATGAACACCACAGTGGTACCATTGACCCTATGAATTCTACTAGTGGAAAACCAACGCCTCAGGAATGCCTTTAATTATTATATCCTTTGCAATTTATTATTATTAGCCATTTAATTCTTGTTTATTTAATATTAATACTAGACATTTGCATTAGAAAACCTATCACTTCTCGTGGATACAATACTCTTACTCATTCAAAATAGCTATTGGCAACAACATCGTGCACTTGTGGGGCATTTGGCCATCAATCACTTTTAGAATCTATAGAAAATTATCTACATCCAACCATTACCTATGCTTAGTTTGCAAAACAAGACAACTACTATGATCGTAAACCGATTAGTGAACAGTAAGCTTCTCAAAGCCATAACTTTTAAACCACCCAACCAAAACTAATGATCTTGTACTTTATAGAAAGCTTAGAAAAGGTCCTCAATTTCCATGTTATGACAATATCCTAGAAAAGCCCGTAAGGACCCAAAACTGCTCCACAAGTCTCAGTAGCATGGTTAGTGATCCAGAAGACAGTAAAAAGACCTCCACCGCTATCCATCTATCGCATCTTTGATCTAATGACACCACATAACATTCCATAATGACATAACAGAGGAAAAACCAATCTAGGGTTCATTGAAACCCAAGAATTAGAGAGATCATGACTAGGACTATTTCTCCATGGCCCCTCGTTGGCCTATGGCTCGAGCCATCGAACGGATCTTCCACGTCACAATCTCCATATTCCTTAGCAACCCACTCCATATCAGCAGGGATGACGGATGGCGGCAATGCCTTGCCACGGTAACCCACTCAAGAATGCCCAAGCGGTAGCCCTTGCCCAGCAATAGAAATACTAGCAACCCTTGCGAAATTTTTGTACGGATAACCTATTTTTTATTCAAAAATACAAAAATATACCCGCGACAAAATTTTTTACACAAATAGGCTCGAGTCGCCAAACCATTGGGCGAATTACACTTGTCGCCCCACCAAAACGCGACTTATAAAGAATCTGGTAACCGTTGGGCGATTAAATGCAATCGCCTCCCCGTTAAGCGATTCAATTGAATCGCCCCCCCGTTCGGCGACATAAAGAAGAGTCGCCCAACCGGGGGGGGGGGGGGCGACTGCATGTGCATACAGCCCAACGGCCAAGCCCCTTTCTTCCCCACGCCTGCTCGCCAATCTACCTCTAGGCGACTGCATGGATCCTGTTAAGGGTTTTGTGAATTTTGTAATTCGAAACTCGTAAAAAATGTTTAATATTCGTCACATTACTTGATATAGAAATAATTTTCTATACGAAAAGAAGAGATAATAGCATTGTTTGAATTTAAATGAACTTTATAATATAACGCAGTAACATGCCGCGTATTTATCCATTACATGCATGTCATACACCCCTCACTCCCCACCCTAAGGTGCTCCATCACCTGCTCCATCACCGCGCGCGCGTCCTGCCATACGACCCCGCTTGGCCGTCCTCCGGTGCAACGGATTACGGGGCGGCGGGGGACGAGGGTCCGAAAAAGTAAAACGAGCAGGTGGGTTTCGCACCCGCGGCTGCGCCGGTGGAGTCACCTGCACCTCCGGCTGTGTGGCCTCCGGTGCACCGGGGAGGCCACCGCTGGAGAGAACATCCGGTGCTGCGTCGGAGGACGGCCCAGGCCAGTCCGCAAAAAACTGGTCCACCTCGATGTGGCCCGGGGAGAAGCGTCCCTGCTGCTGGTAAGGACCTACAATAGTAGTATCGTTAGTTCGTTGCATGTCGTCTTAGGTTAAAAATAAGCTCGGACGATGCGTACCCGTACATGGCGCCATGAAATCATCCGTGTGGAAGCCAGGGATGTACGTAGGAGGCCGTGACCAAGGAGAACTCCCTGGCTGGTCCGGGGGAGGTGGACGTGTCCACGTAGAACTCCCTGGCTGCTCCGGGGGAAGTGGACGTGTCCACGTAGAACTCCCTGGCTGCTCCGGGGGAGGTGGACGTGTCCACGTACTACCTCCGGAGTAGTGCCACGCTGGTCGGGGTGGCACTGCTGGTCGGGGTGGCACTGGTGGTCGGGGTGCACTGGCCGTAGGTGTGGAGACCACCGGTAGCCTCGTGTAGGACAGTAGGCTGACGATACGTCTACACCCTGCCTCCATCCGTCGCGCAAAGCTGACGGCCTCCTCGCGGGTCAACTCCCCACCTGTGCCCCACCTCTGCACTAGTGCGGAGGACTCCGACCACAGCACGGCACCGACGTCAGCCTGGACAAAAAGACATAGAATGGTCCATCATCGAGCCTGGTACCAGCCTGGTACGAGTCCGCGCCTGGTACCAGATGAGATACTCCGCGTAGTCGGCTATGTCGTATGGCTGGTCCTCCTCCACGCGGTCATCCAGCGCACCCTCCCACTGCGCAATCCAGGGCTGCATCCTCCTGGACCAGTCCGTGCCTTTCTTGACGCCCTTCGTGGTGTGCCTGTTTATGGGAGAGATTACGTAATGTAAGTACTTGCGATCACAATAGTAAGTACATATAAAAATATCAGAAGCGATCACTCACGCGTGCACGCGGGGCGGAATCGGCGGCCCGACTGGTACAGGAAGTGTCTGCCGCAGCCCAAACTGCCGCATGACGCGCTGCGGTGCGTAGTCCTCGACGTAGATGCCGTACACGAGCTTCCGGCGGGTCAGCCAGAAAGTCTGGTCGCGCCAGCACAGTGCAGAGAGCCCGTCAGGAGCACGGGCCTGCACTGCCTCCGCTGCGTAAGGCTCCCAGCGCACGTCGGAGTCTGCGAGGCGGTCAAACTGCTCCACAAAGGGGTGGTACGCCCGCGTGACCTGCACGTGCGCGAACTGTACCTGCAAGAAAGGCAAATTATTTTAGTACGACGATCGTTAATAAGTTGAGTACGATAAAATAAAACTCACTCGTCGACGACACCAAATAGAACCCATCGTCGGCCGGTCGATGTCTCCCCCCGGGTACATCTCGGCCCCGTAGGGACCCATGTCGTCTAGTACAGGTCGTCCGAGACTGAAGCGCTCGAACGACCACAACTGCAGCAGCAGGGGACATCCCGTGAGGATCGAGTTCGCCTTAATCCTCGTGCACGCATCGCACAGGCCGCGGTACGTCGCGGCAAGTGCGGCCGATCCCCAGCTGATCTGGACGGCCTCGCCGTCCGCAATCGCCCTCGCATAAGCGATAAGGCGCGCGTCAACGGTGTTGCCGTGGGTGGTGGTGAAGAGCACCCAACCAAACAGCCACAGCAAGTAAGCCTCCAGGTGGCGCGCGACCTGGTAATCGTCAGCATCTGCAACCATGCGCTCAACCTGAATGCGAACAAGTTTTTATTAGTATGTAATTGCACAAATAAGAGTTTTGAAGACGCGATCGACTTGAAACACCACGTACCTGGTACTGTGCCAGCCACCTCAGCGTCGGTCCATGCTTCTGCCTCTCGTCGAAGATGTGGTGCTGATCGGCCGGTGGAAGGACCCCCTGGAATCTGCCGAGCAGGTCCTGGCGCCACTCGGCGGGAGCCTCCGGTAGGAAGGCAGCGTCTCCCGCGACCGGAAGGCCAAGGAGTAGGGACACGTCCTGCAGGGTCGGCGCCATCTCCCCGACTGGTAGATGGAAAGTGTGCGTCTCGGGCCGCCAACGGTCCACCAAAGCCGTCAGCAGGGAACGGTCGAACGGGAAGCGTCGTGATCGCTCCACGCCCGCCTCGTCCCCCTCCCCGGCCAAGGCACCTCCATCCTCATCCGTGGCCTGCACCATCTGGGCAAGAGGGAGAAGTCCGGCATCCCGCAGCCTGCAAATAAAGTGAAGGTCAGCATTAAATATTTTTATGGTAATACTAAAACGTTGGCGTAGTGCAAACCTGGCAGTCCAACGGGGGTCGAGTCCCCAGGCCACACGAGGTGTGCGTGTCCGGACCACTCCCAGCTCAGTCGACTCGTCCGTGCTCCCCGGTGGCGGCGCACGACGGGAAGCGCGGTGCACGCGGTCCAAGTGCTCGTCCAACAGCGTGTACCGCCAGTCACCCGCCATAACTGTAAAATTATCTAAATGTAAATTTGTACACTACATTTTCTACAATAATACATGAAAAATAGTCTACAAAATTTCGACACAACAATTTTCTACATTTAAATTTTCTTCATTTCAATTTTAAATTTGTACATCTAAATTTGTAAACTGCATCTACATTTCTAAATTTAATGTTCTAAACTAGATTTTCTAAACTAAATATGTAAACTAAATATCTAAGCTAATTTTCTAAACTAAATATCTCTACTAAATATCTAAGCTAAATTTGTAAACTAAATATCTACACTCTACACTACATTTTCTAAACTAAATTTATCTAAACAAATTTTCTAAAGTAAATTTTCCACAATAATGCATTACAAATATTATACAAAAAACTATATTTTTCTACATTTAAATTTATACATCTAAATTTGTAAACTGCATCTACATTTCTAAATTTAATGTTCTAAACTAGATTTTCTAAACTAAATATCTAAACTAAATATCTAAGCTAATTTTCTAAACTAAATATCTAAACTAAATTTGTAAACTAAATATCTACACTAGATTTTCTAAACTAAATTTATCTAAACAAATTTTCTAAAATAAATTTTCTAAAATTAGAAAAATACCTGCAAATCCCGCGGCTTCTCCTCCTCTCCCTCTCCTCCCCCTCTCCTTCTCTTCTTCCCTCTCCTCCCCCTCTCCTTCTCTTCTTCCCTCTCCTCTCCCTCTCCTTCTCTTCTTCCCCTCTCCTCCTCCTCTTCCTTACTCTCTTCTGCTCTGTCTTCTCGCGCGGTGGAGAGAGTGAATGGCGAGCGAGCAGGCGTGGGGAAGAAAAGGGGCTCGGCCGTCGGACTGTTTCACATGCAGTCGCCCCCCCGTTGGGCGACTCTTATTTATGTCGCCGAACGGGGGGGGCGATTCAATTGAATCGCTTAACGGGGAGGCGATTGCATTTAATCGCCCAACGGTTACCAGATTCTTTATAAGTCGCGTTTTGGTGGGGCGACAAGAGTAAATCGCCCAATGGTTTGGCGACTCGAGCCTATTTGTGTAAAAAATTTTGTCGCGGGTATATTTCTGTATTTTCGAATAAAAAATGGGTTATCCGTACAAAAATTTCCAACCCTTGCCACGACAGCTAGTTGCAGCAATAGCAGCTAGGAGAGAGGAGCGGCTTAGCTAGGGTTAGGAGAGGGTCCTCCTATACCCTCTCCCTTATAAGGCATGCAGCCCTAGGTGGGCTACATCGGTGGCCCACATGGCCCAATCCCCCCTTTTAGAAAGGGATATTACATATGCCTCCCTTGCAATATTCTGTTTTAATTGTTCGTGTTCTCTACTCCAAGTTTTATCTTCCTTTTTGAGCGACTCCACATCACCTTTAAATATTATTGCTTTGTCACTTACCACTATATGTTTAGGATAGCCACATAATGTACTCTCTCTAGCCAAGCTGTAAGGAATGCCAGCTAGCATTAGGTGTTGTCACCCACTTACACATAAGGACCTCACACCAAACCCATTGCCTCACGCCCTGTCCTATCTTGACAAAATCCCAACTAAATGTGTACTCTATGAGTCAAAATAGGATACTCAACCATACTAAATAAAATAGACATTATATTAGCTAGCCAAGCTTCAAAAGGAATCATTTTGGGTTGTCCCTTATAGGATGATTGCACGGTTTATTCCTAGTACAACTATGGTGAATGCCAGTTGGCACCAACTATTGTCTGGCATTTAGCTTAAATACCCACCCCATTGCCTAGCCCCGTGCTCTTTTAGATCCAAGCAAATGAGAGCGGGAGAGAAAAGAGAAGAGGGGAGAGTTGGCATAGTCACAGGAATGGGTGACTCGCCAAAGGTGGTGATCTCAGATGATGAGGAGGTGAAACTGCCGGAGGAGGAGGACAATGTGGAAGAGGATGTGGAGGACCTGGAGGAGCCACCGGATTGGCTCCCCGATGGATGGATCATGGAGGTCAACCGTGGTGATGATGGCACCATCTACCAGGTACATAGTATACAAAATATGCACAAATAGATGCTATTAGAAGGATCATAATTTGTGTATAGTTTAAAACTTGTACATGCTCTGTACATGGTTCTATGCTTTTCTATGCAAACAGATGCTATTAGAAGGATCACAATTTGTGTATAGTTTAACACTTGTACATGGTCCTATGCTTTTCTACTGTCTATTTTTTATCAGCTTTTTGGATATGTGATTTTTTAAATTTTTTTGTTTGTTTGTATATAGTATTACACTTCTCCTGTGTCCGGGTTCACATTCACAATGAAGTCAGAGGTGATACATTACCTTTTCTCTGAGATGGATGAGCGCATCCTGGAATCACAAGACTCTGCTGTGGGTAACACACTTCAGGTGAGTGATTTCTATCTATCATCATGTCATTGCTGCTTTTAGTCTTGATTAGACTCAAGATGTGTGAAGTCACAACATGACATATGTAGAGGACACATGAATGGCTTCCTAAGGGGTGGATTATTGAGGTCAGAGCTGGGGGAGAGAAGATGGACAAGATGTACAAGGTAACTTTTGACTTGGTTTCATATTAAGTGTATACCAATTGTTGCATATGCAATTGTATGCTTTAACATAGTAGTTGATCACAATAACATATATTGTTGACTGAGAGTATGAGGAGGTTCACCAGATTAGCTGGATGTGAAATGCAAATAAGGCAGGTCCTAGCACTGACATATTATAAGTTTATATGGTTGGTATGTTCCAGATACGAAAAGACTTGCTTTTATCTTGTGTATTAGAAAGTTCTCCAGATTACCTAGATTAGAGTTATTGAATTCAAACAATGAAGAAGCTGGATCCAATGTATTATAAAATTATGTTGGTTATTCCAATTAACAAAAGGGATCATCTTTAGATTAATTAGTGCTATCTAAGTTATTCCATTCATAAATAGGATTTTTTTGTTAAAATGTGGAAGAGATTTGTTTCATTAGACGTTTTGTAGATTGAGATTGCATTAGAGTTTTTCTAATTAGTTGTACATGAGTTATTATGTGTGAATGGTGAAAAGCTACATAGGATGAATAAAGGCAACCCAGATCCATTTCATACGAGAAATTAATTCTATAGAAATTTCTCTTCGTAAGTTATAGCACATATTGTGGACTGTTAGGAATATTATGTATATTCATGAGGCCCAAAGGGCAATATATATAGAGGTACAAGGGGGATACATAGAAGGAATACAAGGCATATTAGGAAACAAATAACAGTCCTAATCTATTTCCTATTCTATCCTTAACACCCCCCTCAAACTTATGGTGGATCACACACACTGAGTTTGGAGAGAAAATACAAATGTTGTGCCCCTAGTCTGTGGCTTCGTGAAGAAATCAGCAATCTGTAACTCTGAGGACACAAACTGAAGAGCAAGTACACCCTCCTGCAGCTGGGAGCGAGTGTATGAAGCATTCACACCAATGTGCTTAGTGAGCTCATGTTTCACTGGATCACGGGCAATACTGATAGCTCCTGTACTGTCAGTCATAAGAGTAGTAGGTCCCCTCACAGGTACGCCAAAGTCTGCAAGTAGCCATCTCAACCAAGTAATCTCTGTTGTCACAGCTGCCATAGCTCTCAACTCAGCCTCTGCACTCGAACGGGAAACTGCAGTCTGCTTCTTCGTCTTCCAGGCAATCAGGGAGGAGCCAAGAAAAACACAGTAAGCAGAAAGAGAACGACGATCAGAAGGATCACTAGCCCAGGTCGCATCAGAGTACGCCTGAAGCTGGAGTGAGGTGGAGCTCGGGAAAAACAAGAGATGAGAGATGGTCCCACGCAAGTAGCGAAGAACACGAAGAAGATGACTGTAGTGAATATGAGTAGGACAGGCCATGAACTGACTCAAGATATGGACAGCATGAGCAATATCAGGACGAGTGCTCACAAGATATACCAAACTGCCAACAAGATGGCGATACCGAGTAGGATCCTCAAGAGAATCACCATCAGTAGCACGAAGCTGAAGAGAGAGAGCTCCATAGGAGTCTCAGCAGTACGAGTATCAGTCAGACCAGACCGATCAAGAAGATCCTGGACATATTTCTGTTGGGAGAGGTAGTAACCCTCAGGCGTGACAGAAACCTCAATCCCAAGAAAGTATGTAAGCAAGCCAAGATCAGTCATCAGAAACTGCTCACTGAGATGCTTCTTCACATGTGCAATGAACGAGGGATCGTCACCAGTAATGAGCATATCATCCACATATAGAAGAAGCAGTGTCCTACCTCGAGGTGAGAGATGGATAAATAGAGCAGGATCATGGGCACTGACAGTGAAACCGACAGCGGTGATCACTGAGGTAAAACGCGCAAACCAGGCACGAGGGGCCTGTTTGAGACCATAAAGAGCACGACGAAGACGACAGACATGACCAGCTGGAACAGAATACCCGGGTGGTGGCTACATGTAAACCTCCTCATGCAAGACGCCATTAAGAAAAGCATTCTTAACATCCAGCTGAGAGATAGACCACCGGCGAACAGAAGCAACCGCAACAAGAGTGCGAATAGTGGTCATATGAGCAACAGGAGCAAATGTCTCATCGTAATCTCGACCATACTCCTGCTGAAAACCACGAGCCACAAGACGAGCCTTGTAGCGCTCGATAGTACCATCAGACCTGGTCTTAGTCTTGTACACCCACTTGCACGTGATAGGACGAGCATGCACAAGTGTCGGGACAATATCCCAAGTCTCCGTACGACAAAGCGCATCAAGCTCCTCTGCCATAGCGAGCTGCCACTCAGAATGAGAAGCAGCCTCACGATAAGAACTAGGCTCAGTGACAGAGAGAGCATGAGCTGTCGAAGTAAAACCAAGACGTTCAGGAGGCCGAATGCTCGCCCGGTCACGAAGGGCGTAACGAGGAGCATCATCAGATGAATCAGACGTCAGTGTCGGCAAAAGACCAGGAGAGGGATCTGGTGAAGGACGAGGACGTCTGGAGTAGTGCACCCCAGAGAAACGAGACGGTGGTGCCATAGGAGCAGGAGGCGGTGCCGCAGGAGGCAACATAGGAGGTGAAGGAGCCGAAGGCGGGGAAAGGGGGAAATGGGTGAGGAGTCAGGGAGAGACAACCAGGAGATCGTCTCGATGGTGGAAGCAGTGTGAGGAGCCGAATCTCGATAGAAGAAAGGTCAAGATTCGTCAAAGACAACTGTTGTAGGGGTGGCCCCCACCTAAGCCCAGCAGGCCTGTTAAGAGAGTGTAAGGCCCAGAATGGGACATGTATATTGACATAGGTACCCCTGAGGGAAGTACTCATGTGTAAGGGTATAATTGTAAAAGCACTCCCCATGTGGATGTATATTTTATATATATATATATATATATGACATAGGCCATGGGGAAAGACCCTAAGCTATTTTCTACTCACCTAACTCCCCACTACCATACTCTCTCTCTGTTTGGTCTGTAGCCACAACAGTTGGCGCCGTCCGTGGGGAGGACAAGAACAAGCCTCCAAATCTGAAGGAGGATGGCACCAAGGAAAGCTTCAACATCGGTGGCGAAGAAGAAGGCGGAGGCGGCGAAATCTCGCGTCAACACCAAGGCTTCGGCGGTAGCAGCTGCAGATGCGGGTGGCGGCGCGGATAAGATGACCGTGAGCACCGGCGTTCGCGACGCGACGCCCGACCCCGCCACCACTACCCCGACCACCAACCCCAGCGGTGACAACGCACGCGCGTTCACTTCTCTACTCGGCGCGGGAGCGGTGGGCGGTCCTGGCGACGACGCGGGCTTCGTCACCAGCTCCGGGGTCCTCCGCGCCAGCGCTGCGGGTAGATCGGGCGCACAGGCCGACGTCCCGGTCGCGTTGCCGAGCGTGCCGACGGCCCCAACCACGCCCACGGTGGAGACCGCCCTACTGGAGGCCCTCGGCGCGTGCCAGCGGGAGCTGTCAGACCTTCGCGGAGCCGTGCGAGACATACAAGAGGCTCGGAGCTGACGCGCGACACCGGTGGCCGCATCTCAGCCCACCTCCGAGAGGGCGAATAGCCGCGACGCTATTGCGTCCAATCGCGTTCCCCTACGGCGCATCAACCCGGAGTCCCCGCTCTCCGTAGACCTGCAACAAGCGACGTGGCCTGAGGACTTCAAGCTCCCAAGCATCATTGAATCGTACAAGGGTGACTTTGACCCGCGAGAGTTCGTGCGCGTGTATGAGACCGCCATCGAAGCCGTTGGCGGAGACGACACCACGAAGGCAAAGGGACTCCCCCTCGCGTTACAAGGAGTGACGCTGTCCTGGTTTTTCACCATTGAACCACAGTCCATCTGCGCGTGGGAACATATCCGCGACCGACTCTACAACAACTTCCAGGGAAACTACGTCGAGCGTGTCGATGCAGACCAGCTCTTCGCAGTCAAGCAAAAACCTGAGGAAAGGCTCCGGGATTACTTCAAGCGCTTCGCGAAAGTGCGCTGCCAGGTTAGGGACGTTAGCGAGGCAACCATTATCAACACAATAATACAAGGTCTCCGCCCGGGACCACTCGCTGAATATAACACGCGGAAGCCACTCAAGTCGGAGGCAGAGCTCTTCGACAAAATGGAAGCGTACGCCCGAGCCGAGGAGGACACGCGGAGGCGCAGCAGCAACGGCTCCAACGCCGGGCAAGCGGAGGACTTGTCGCAAAGAAGCAGCACAAGAGACAACTCGAGGACGGAACACAAGCAAGTGTCCGTAGGCGACACTTGTGAACCCGTCGATGACGGGGTGCACCAAACCTCACCAGGCGACAGGCGTAAGCCCCGACGTAACCGGCGGAGACCCCAAAAGGCCCGCCACATCCTCGCTGCGCAAGGCGTTCCCCGGGAGGCTGCGTCAACCTCGCGCGTTGCAGGGGGACGCGAAGGAGGCCGCGATGAGAAGCCGCGTGCGGAGCAGAAAATCCTAGAATACGGCAGATGGTGCGAGGTACACAGCTACGGGGACCATTTCACGCGGACATGCACCAAAGTTGCGGCATTACGACAGGCGGTGGCCCATGTACGGGTCTCGGAGACACTGACCCCTGCAACAGACCACGTACAGCATATGCAAGGCAGTCCCTCGCGTGCTGGGTCTCCCGGAGAGACCCAGTGCTGTGGCATTAATGTCATCGATGGAGGCTCTTTGTCGAGCACTTCCCCAGCACAACTACCTCGGCGGGCGTCCCATTGCAGCATCACCTTCACGTCAGCTGACACCCAGGGCGTAGAATTCCCCCATCAAGATCCCTTGGTCATCCAGGCCGACATTGCAGGTTGCGACGTCAGGCGCATCCTCATTGACGGAGGGAGCTCCTCAAACATTTTGTTCGCGGAGGCCCTTGATCGTATGGGAATACCTCGGAGCCTATTAAAATCTTCGGAAGCCCCCCTTCAGGGCCTCGGAGGGCAACCCCTGAAGGCTCTGGGTCAGATTTGCCTCCAAGTCTCCTTGTGCCAGGCCGACAACGCCAGGACCGAAGATGTCGTCTTCAACGTCGTGGACGTCTCGTATCCGTACAATGCCATACTGGGCCGGCCTGCCATCAACTCCTTCGAAGCTGTCCCACACTACGCATTCCTATGCATGAAGCTCCCAGGACGACGGGGCATTATCACCCTCTTCGGCGATCAGGATATGGCTAGGAGCATCGAAACCGGAGCCGAAAGCTTGCACCGTAAGGTGCACGCCCTCACCGACAAACACTAGGCGGACACGCCATCCGCTCCGGGATGGACACCTAAGCCCCACCCGGAGGGCGGAGTGAAGAGGGTGCCGCTCCAGGCGGAGGGGCGGTTCGTGTCCATAGGCGAGGGCCTCCCTCCGGACGTAGAGCAAGACTTGCTCTGAGTCCTCCAGGCCAACATAGATGTCTTCGCATGGTCCCCAGAAGATATCAAAGGAGTGGACCACGCCCTCATCACGCAAGTACTCCCAGATCTGTTGAGTAGACCGCAGACCAACAATATCTGGCTGAATCGAATCGTCGATACTGACCACAAGGATGGCACGAACACGGGCCTCATCAGCACACCAGCGCTCGAAAGCGTCAATGGCATACTGAAAAGCCTCATCAGCAGCGTCAGCAGCAGCATCATCATCCTCTGCCTTCTTCTTAGTAGCTTCATCTGCCCCAGGAGGTACAGAAGTAGGCTGCCTAGGAGGAGGCTGAACCGGCGGTGGCGGAGAAGGACGAGCACCGGTAACATGTCCCCAAAGGCGGAGACCATCAAGCGTGATCTCCATGAGAGAAGACCATAACCTGTAGTTCGTTCCATGGAGCTTTGTTCCCGAGAATGGGATCGCAGCAGATGGAACAGAAGCCATCGGTAGGCGGCGCTGGACGGCGCGGCGACCAAGGCAACGATGTCTAACAGGCGGCGCTGGACGGCGCGGCGGTTAGATCAACATTTTTTTCTTTTTCTTTCTTTCTTTCCTTTTTTTCTTTTCTTTTTTTTCTTTTTTTTTCTTTTTTTTAACTATAAAAGGTTGGCTGCTGGGCCTCTGGCTGAATCAATTCAGACCAAAGCATCAGCCCGAAGCGTCTCGGCCGGCTTCGCAGGCAGCGGCCCGGTCGATGCGGCAGCCCGGCAGCTGCGGCCGGATCTGGCGGCGACACTTGGCGGAGGCCGCGTCGGCCGGATCTAGCGGCGATGCGGGCCGAGAGGCGACCCAGCGGCGACAAGCGGCACGGGGCGGAGGTCGCGTCGGCCGGCACGGAGCGGAGGCCGTGTCAGCCAGATCTGGCGGCGGCGCGGGCCAGGAGTTGACCTGATGGCGGCGAGCGACACAGGGCGGAGGCCGTGTCGGTCGGATCTGGCGGCGGCGCAGGCCGAGAGGTGACCTGGTGGCGACAACGGGGAGCGGCGACGACGGGAAGAACCGGCCGACGGCGGCGGCGGATCTGGGTAGCCCGGGCGTCGACGGCGGCTGCACGGGCAGAGGGGCAGTGGCGGCGGCGGCTGCACGGGCAGAGGTGCCCGAGCGGCGGCGAGTGCGGAAGTAGATCGAGGTTAGGGTTTTAACCTCGCTCTGATACCATGTTAGGAATATTGTGTATATTCATGAGGCCCAAAGGGCAATATATATAGAGGTACAAGGGGGATACATAGAAGGAATACAAGGCATATTAGGAAACAAATAACAGTCCTAATCTATTTCCTATTCTATCCTTAAGATAGACTATCTGACAAAACAGGATAAATGTTAATTAGGATATGCTACAAAATAAGTGGATAAGTACATCATTCTGTTGCAACAGGAATTAATATTAGAAAATCTAAAAAGCCAACACCCAACATCTAACAATTCCTTGGCATGGGCCTGCACATAAATATTGTGAATTACTGAATTATGATGATGCTTTAGAGAACATAATTTATTTGCATGAATATTCAAGGCTTCTAAATGCAGATTTTATAATGTCATATGCCCAACTATTGCAACTGACCTTTGATGGTATAACATGTCACCTTCTAATATTCAAAGAGGCGCTACAAGTATCACCATTTTGCATGCGGATAGCAACAGCTCGTTGGGCATTTCCTAGCTCAATGTGTCTTCTACATATTTGTATACAATTGGAGTGCTGAAAAAGGACTGCTCAATCGTTCAGGAATCCTTCCAACATGATGCACTTGTGACATGGCATTAATTGTAACCGATTAAATGTGCACAAAGGAAGCTGATGCGGATCCACTAGCAAGCTAGCTGAACCCCGTTGTTTTGGCCCTGATCTTTCACGATACGCCTTGTTGGATGCCCTCTCCAAGATAAGCCTTCTCCCACGCACACCGCAGCACGTGAACAAAGGGTAGAGAAACCGAAGTTTCAGCGAGTAGAATCCAACACCACAATTGGATTCAACACACCAAGAGCAATTCCTCGATGGAAATCTCAAGAACACGCCAACAATGGCCACCAAACCATGGTGATTTTCTGGTTTCTATTTCTCAAATCAAAGTCTAAGTTACAATGGGGCTAAGGCCCTGGCCTTATATTGGTGCACAATGCACGGCCTTGATTACAACTCACGCACTACTTGGCCTAAGGCCGAAACAAACTCCAATACGAACTAAAAAGGAAATACCTAAACTGCTACCTCTGGATTCTCTCTTAATTTGCGATCTGACTATGAGGATTTCGTAGCTGGCACCTTGTCCATTATGTGGGGCTTCAAAATAGCTTTCCAACGAGTCCAAGAACGCCCAAATCGGACTCCGTTTGTGAAAGTTATGGACGTTTTAGTATCGGTCTTGCCAGCTGTCCCAATCCGAGTCCGAATCGGTTTCAAATCTTTATATGTTTTGTTTTCTGGTTCAAGGGGCTTCCAAATCCGTTTGGAACCTGAAAAGGAATCCTTCTCAACCTTTAGAAAGTCATGGTGTGGTCGGATTTTACCCTTATATGCATTGCAATACTCGAACTCTTTATGTTTTGCAAGTCTCGCGTGTCTCTCCGGACAGCTCGTGCAGCATCCAATGAAATTGCCATAACTTTGTGTAGGAAGCTCCAAATCAAGTGCCGTTTGATTCGTTGGAAAATAGACTTCATTAGCTTTCCAAATATGTCTTTTGTGCACGTTAGAAACCTCGGAATTGGTATTCAAAGCTTCTTGAACATTGTGCACAGAACTGCAAGCACTAACCAAAGTTGTAGTGCTACTTGGTGCCACATCATCCTCCCCTCCTTGAAGCAAAGCCGTCCTCGGCTTTGGGGTAATCTTGGGAGCTTGCTTCTTCTTGGCTGTAATTTCTTCATCAACATGAATAGCACTCTCCAATTTTGGTTTCAACACATGCTTCTTTCCCTCATGTACAAATCTATATGTGTTGGATCGGACCTCATGCGTAGCATTGCGATCATATTGCCATGGTCTTCCCAACAATAACCCACATGCATCCATTGGAACTACGTCGCAATCCACCTTGTCAACATAGTCACCAACAACAAACGGAACACGCACCTTGTGAGTTATCTTTAGCCTTCCGGAGTTGTGTAGCCACTCCACATGATGTGGTTGAGGATGCCTCCACGTGGACAGCCCTAAAGCGTACACCAAATCTTTGCTAATCACATTGGTATAACTTCCACCATCTATGATCAACTTGCATGCTTTATCTTTGATCTTGCACTCCGCTTGGAAAACACTCCACCGCTGTCCTTTTATTTCAGTTTCTTTACTTTGCACCTTCCGGACCAAAAGATTAACACCATTCAAGATGATGTGGCACCAAGTAGCACTACAACTTTGGTTAGTGTTTGCAGTTCTGTGCACAATGTTCAAGAAGCTTCGAATACCAATTCCGAGGTTTCTAACGTGCACAAAAGACATATTTGGAAAGCTAATGAAGTCTATTTTCCAACGAATCAAACGGCACTTGATTTGGAGCTTCCTACACAAAGTTATGGTAATTTCATTGGATGCTGCACGAGCTGTCCGGAGAGACGCGCGAGACTTGCAAAACATAAAGAGTTCGAGTATTGCAATGCAAGTAAGGGTAAAATCCGACCACACCATGACTTTCTAAAGGTTGAGAAGGATTCCTTTTCAGGTTCCAAACGGATTTGGAAGCCCCTTGAACCAGAAAACAAAACATATAAAGATTTGAAACCGATTCGGACTCGGATTGGGACAGCTGGCAAGACCGATACTAAAACGTCCATAACTTTCACAAACGGAGTCCGATTTGGGCGTTCTTGGACTCGTTGGAAAGCTATTTTGAAGCCCCACATAATGGACAAGGTGACAGCCACGAAATCCTCATAGTCAGATCGCAAATTAAGAGAGAATCCAGAGGTAGCAGTTTAGGTATTTCCTTTTTAGTTCGTATTGGAGTTTGTTTCGGCCTTAGGCCAAGTAGTGCGTGAGTTGTAATCAAGGCCGTGCATTGTGCACCAATATAAGGCCAGGGCCTTAGCCCCATTGTAACTTAGACTTTGATTTGAGAAATAGAAACCAGAAAATCACCATGGTTTGGTGGCCATTGTTGGCGTGTTCTTGAGATTTCCATCGAGGAATTGCTCTTGGTGTGTTGAATCCAATTGTGGTGTTGGATTCTACTCGCTGAAACTTCGGTTTCTCTACCCTTTGTTCACGTGCTGCGGTGTGCGTGGGAGAAGGCTTATCTTGGAGAGGGCATCCAACAAGGCGTATCGTGAAAGATCAGGGCCAAAGCAACGGGGTTCAGCTAGCTTGCTAGTGGATCCGCATCATCGCCTTGCTGTAATGAACGCCTCCATGACTTTGTTTGAGTGTTAGCATGTCCACCCTTGGCTTGTTTGCGCTTCAATTGTTGTTCAGCACGTTCAGCTTGATGCACCAAGTCTTGAATGTTGTAGTAATGGACCATCTCCACCCTATCTTGCACATCCTCATTCAACCCATTAAAGAAACGTGCCATAGTAGCCTCATCATGCTCCTCTGTCCCTGTACGGATCATCAACATCTCCATCTCTTTATAATATTCATCAACACTAGAATTACCTTGACGTAGTTGTTGTAGCCGGTTGTACAAGGTCCTCGTGTAGTGTGCTGGGACAAAACGTCGCCTCAAAATATTCTTCAGTTGTGCCCAAGTATCTGGACGAGCTCCTACGCGACACAATTGGTTCCACCAAACAAGAGCATATCCAGTGAACTCAATTGTCGCCAACCGAATCTTCTTATCCTCAGTATAGTGATGGCTGTCAAAAATTTGTTCGACACGCATCTCCCAATCCAAGTACTCCTCCGGTTCAGCTTTACCATTAAATGATGGGATTGAAATTTTTATCCGCCCAATTCCATCATCCACGGCAACACGCTGAGCAAACCCGACACCACCTCTGCCACGCATGTCCCTACCACGGTCAGCACCACGGTAGTCCCGAGCATGGCGCGGTTGTGGAGCAAAACCCGCTGCACCATCAAAGATCTCCTCGTGTTCGTCGTCGTCATATGGTGCACGCCGTTCGGGATATTGAGGTTCCCGTTTAGCATGCTGAAATTGTGGTGGCTGGTTGCGTATCTCCTCCGTCAAAGCATCAATTCGCGCCCCCAAATCATCAACCTTGCCTTTAAGCTTCTGGTGACAACTTAAGAAGTAGTCACGTGTCACTTCAAATCCAATTCGTACCTCGGGCGGCAAAGACGCCGCATATTGGGGCACCTCCCCGATTGGCTCGGCATGATTATGTCGCGCCTTGCCATCTTCAATCTTCATAGAACCCGCCATCAAGAAAAAAAATTCAGCAACCTCATACCGTGATCAACCACGCTCTGATACCAGATGATGCGGATCCACTAGCAAGCTAGCTGAACCCCGTTGCTTTGGCCCTGATCTTTCACGATACGCCTTGTTGGATGCCCTCTCCAAGATAAGCCTTCTCCCACGCACACCGCAGCACGTGAACAAAGGGTAGAGAAACCGAAGTTTCAGCGAGTAGAATCCAACACCACAATTGGATTCAACACACCAAGAGCAATTCCTCGATGGAAATCTCAAGAACACGCCAACAATGGCCACCAAACCATGGTGATTTTCTGGTTTCTATTTCTCAAATCAAAGTCTAAGTTACAATGGGGCTAAGGCCCTGGCCTTATATTGGTGCACAATGCACGGCCTTGATTACAACTCACGCACTACTTGGCCTAAGGCCGAAACAAACTCCAATACGAACTAAAAAGGAAATACCTAAACTGCTACCTCTGGATTCTCTCTTAATTTGCGATCTGACTATGAGGATTTCGTGGCTAGCACCTTGTCCATTATGTGGGGCTTCAAAATAGCTTTCCAACGAGTCCAAGAACGCCCAAATCGGACTCCGTTTGTGAAAGTTATGGACGTTTTAGTATCGGTCTTGCCAGCTGTCCCAATCCGAGTCCGAATCGGTTTCAAATCTTTATATGTTTTGTTTTCTGGTTCAAGGGGCTTCCAAATCCGTTTGGAACCTGAAAAGGAATCCTTCTCAACCTTTAGAAAGTCATGGTGTGGTCGGATTTTACCCTTACTTGCATTGCAATACTCGAACTCTTTATGTTTTGCAAGTCTCGCGCGTCTCTCCGGACAGCTCGTGCAGCATCCAATGAAATTGCCATAACTTTGTGTAGGAAGCTCCAAATCAAGTGCTGTTTGATTCGTTGGAAAATAGACTTCATTAGCTTTCCAAATATGTCTTTTGTGCACGTTAGAAACCTCGGAATTGGTATTCGAAGCTTCTTGAACATTGTGCACAGAACTGCAAGCACTAACCAAAGTTGTAGTGCTACTTGGTGCCACATCAGAAGCAATGGATGGAAGTTCTATAACATGGGTCATGTGCCTCATGTTATACAGCTCCACGATATCCTTTCACATTATGAAGCCCATGAAATAATTGTTCACCACTAACAAAACTATACATTGCCTTTGAGTATCAAAACAAAAAGGAAATCTGGGTAGTACGAAAAATCTTACTAGTTTGAGAAAACTATTTCTTTAGGGATGAATGGTCAATTCTTACTTTTTTATGAGAATGGTCAATTCTTAATTAGTTTGACTAACTAATTCTGTAGAGATGAATGGTCAATTCCTGATAATGATTGTGTCTCTTTGTATCTCTTCCCATCATGTTGGCCCTAAAACTATTATTCGTCATAAACAGAGTTATGTTGCCCTTGAGTACCCAAAAAGAAAAATATCATGTCAAGAATAAAACTTACTCATCATGTGAGTAATTTTTTGGGATTTATGGATACTAATTGATTATCCTTATGTCTCTTTTGCAGTTTTATGTTTATCCACCAACTGGAGTGCGACTGTTTTCAAAAGAAGATGTACTACTCTATGTTAAGGAAATGAAGATCTCCAGATGTGATACCAATGGACAATGTGACATAAGCACTGATGATAATGTGTGCCTCTTGCTAGAACTATTTCTCCTAGCTAACAATATATCTCTTAAATGATTTGACATTTTTCAGAACTAATATTCAACCTTATTTTTGTAGATACTTGCAAAGGTAGAGCTTAGCCCATGTGCACTACCAGAAGGATATGTGAAAGAAGTAGTATTTAGAAAGACAAAGGAAGGTGTAAGAAAAGACCCGGTACATAAAACCAAACCATCCTTGTTCTCATTGACAGCACAAAATGGATTCTAATTTTCTGATCATCATTTGACTGACTGTGCAGTACTATACGGATCCCGTTAGTCATTATGTATTCCGTACATTGAAGGCTGCAATGCGCTACCTTGAAACTGGAAAAATAACCAAGCGTTCCTATATTCAAAAGACCAGTGTCCATGAACTCTACTCTTTTGAGAAGTCTGCAGATCTGGTAATTATTCTTCTAACATTGTCTATTCTAAAATTTATGTTTTCATTTTAAGGATTTAATCTTCTCTTACCAAAATCTGCATCACAGGCTTTTTACTCTTCTTGGTTATCCTGCACTTTCCCATGAAATATGTATAAAAGCACAATTGAATGTATGTACATGGAGTACATGCATATATAAACCAACTTGTATATATACTCCTTATAATGTGGCATATATACTTTTTAGCTTAGGTATATATCGCTTTATGTGTAAATAACAAGGAATAAGAAATAGGTAGAAAGTAAGGACTCTCCGTTCCATGCAATTTGCTTTGAGTTTCGTAGAATTAGTAGATAAGTTTACTTGAACTGAAAACATGGTTACATCAAACTTGTCTAGAAGGTATATCAGAGGTTGGAGTACAGAGTGGCATTTTTCTATTTGTGTGTTCACGTGAGTTAAATTTACTTTCTGGCTTTACATGATGGACAACAGAGCCTTTTTAATGCAACTGTATGGTACTTTAAATAGACCTTTTTAACGCAAAGGTTTGGTACTTTAGTAATACAGGACAAGAAATTCATGGTTGTTTTTTTTTTCCAAACAATATTCTTAGCTTTGGTAAATCTACAACAAACCTGCTTCAGCCAAACTTGACATTGAGAACTGTTTGTTGCTTTAACTAAACATAACATAAAGCTATATGACTGTTATTCCTTGTACCATCCTTTTTTGGTATGTGATTTCTTGTCCCAAAATTTGAACAGCTTACTGAACGTGCTAAGAATAGTGCTACTGCTAGCTTGCACTTCTTTTCCTCGAAGACCTACTTGAAGTTATAATTGAACTCTAGGTCCTATAATTGTTTACAAAAATGAAATGATTTCACTTGATATTGTTGTTCAACATCCTTTGCTTACAATCCCTCATAGTCTGAACCTAGCATTAGATGTCAATTGATTTCTTACGCACTTTGCAATTATATTGGGAAAAGAAAACATAATTAGTTGAAAACTTATTAAACTAATTGTTTGCCAGTTTCATCTATCAACGGTTTGTGTAACATTTGTTATCAATCAAATGATTCTAGTTCATGGATATCTGATATTATACTGAATATATTTGATTGGTGCTTTTTTATGACAGCATGATAGTTTGCGCAAAAGACTGACAATTAGTGAGAAGGCTGACCCGAAACCCAAAAGATCATCGAAACCCACAGGATCATCATTAGTGGAGAAGATATTCAGTAATGACCAAACTTCAAATAGCTGTAAGTTCCTCCAGTTATTGGCATTACAGTTTTATTTTACGTACATACATGTGCTTCTTATAATGGTTTCTTAGATATTACCATCTAGTAGTCTTAGCTACCATAAAATACATGCACCGTGTTTTGCAGATAAAAATCCCAAAAATTACTCATACTATTAAAATATGACTATTTCTAGACAGCAGGGTCCATGGGCGAAATACACATTGGATATAAAGAGGCCAGCAAAATTAGCTAATCTCTTGTAAGGTGTTTAGAACACTATTACTAGCCACAAAGGAAAATGGTGTTGGTGAGAAAAAATCACATGTGTTGGCATTTATTATCTTGCTATTCGTTATAATTTCTATGGCATTTATGTGTGACCAGCTTTCTTTATGCCATTCGATAGCTACTGGGACTGTACTGGTGGTGCTCAAGTTAGTCAACTATGGAGACAACAACCTGATTCAGTACTACTAGGAAACAAAATAGATAGTGCTTGTTGAAGTGCTTGTTGGATCTTAGGGTGATGAAAGACTGTATTGTATTATATTATATATTATACTAGAAATCAAAATAGATAGGGCAATTTTAGAAGCTGAAAAGAAGAGGACATGTATTGTATTATATACTCCGTATATTAAAGCCGGGGGACTCTCTGTCCCCCGAGGCCATCCACGTGTTAGCCCCCCGCAAAACAGCCCGCAAAGATTTAGTAATTACATTTAGGTCCCCGGTTTTCACAAAAAGGTCCCTAGACTCTTGCGAAAAAGCCCCTACACATTTTTTTGCTGGCTAGCGACCCGCGATTTCCCGTAATTACAAACAGACCCTTATTTCTTCCGAAAAGACCCTCGGTTTTTTGTGAAAAAGTCCCTCCACTCTCCTTTTATTGCGAAAAGGCCCTCAATTTTTTGCGAAAAAACCCCTATGCTTTCTTTTTTCTGTGAATTTTCGCCTCTTTTGCTTTGGTCCACACGGTGGCTGGCGTGGCGTGGCGCCACGCCTACGTGGCTAGTATAATGGATAAGCGGGGTAGGCAGGGCACACCCACTGCAAGCATCATGGAGCAGCTAGACACTACAAAGTTGGCAACATCATGAATCCAGATCCAAGTGGCATGGGATGGACCTTGTCTATAGAGGGGTAATACTAGTTGCCATTGACTGTGAAGTGGTGATGGCAGAGCAGCGCATCCATGAGAGGAGTAGAGGCAACAATGGAGAAATGCAGTTGGTAGGAGCTGTAAAGTATGTCAAGAAGGACCTTCCTATAATACTTATCTACGCGTCATTGCCAATACATGGTACAATAGTTAATTAGTAGTTACACTATTCTTATATAATTCAAATCTGCATAATATGACACCATTTTTCACTTTCGAATAATCGGTAAGTAATTTTAAATCCATTTATTAGACACTTTTATATACTTTCTCAGTTATTGACCTTATAATCAGATGCGTAAGGACCAAAGCAAAACTCCACAATAGGAATACATGAACAATATCCTCAAAGCATGACACAGTTGAACTTCTACTGTAGAAGTATCATATTTTGTTTATAATGTAGTAGAAGTATCAATTTATAGACTACTCCCGCTCTTCAAAGAATACATAAAAGGTGTTTCTCCAATCTTCCTTGTGAGTTATAAGAGCATAATCCTTTGTACCTTATAACTTTTCAGTGATGCATGGTGGGATAACTTTTATGTCAACCCATAAGCCCAAATGCGAAGATGATATATATTTAAGCTCCCACTACCAATTTATTCAGAATAGATTTCACCCATATGGTTTCTCATTTGTATCCATCCTTTTTCAAAAATAAAATTGTTTACATTACATAACAGATCAATTATTAGGACCAAAGAAATACTAATGCTCCTATGACCAATAATGTAAAGCGGTATTGCCAAAATATATACCACAACACTTTAGAAGTCATTCTATTTTATTTCTTTTCACCATTTTTTTCTTGGTGCCAAGAATTTTTTGGTCAATTAGTGTTAACTACCATTTCCAAATAATCATACAGGAATAACCTTATTAAACCACTTAAAATAGAAAATGCCTTTTAGATTAAATCGTACTCATTGCATGATCATTAATGGGTAGCAATCAACCATTTCATTGCGTGCAAATTACCCACAAACTCCCCATGCATGGTGGACCTATCGATGATGACCATCAATTTTTTTAGATAACAAATATCATATTGTTCATGTACTATGTTCTAACACCACTTGTTAAGACAAAATAGCAAAAGATCAAAGTACCTTAGATTAAAAATGCTTATACAAATGACCATTAAATCTGACTGGTGGTTCTAATCATAGTAAATTGTTAGCACATACTAACTGATGGTTGTAATCCTAGTAAATTGTCAGCACATACACATCGGGTACAAAAAGCCTAGTTGTAAATATAGTAGTAATGTTTGATAGACAGTGTGAGAACGAAGAAACAGGTTTTGAAGAACCATCAATGTATGTGTTGTGTCTCCCTCTTCCACCGTGGCTAATAATTTTTACTTTCTTTTTCACAGCTGAAGATGGTGACACCTGTACCGACTCAGATTCACCGTGTGAGCCTGAAGAAATCGAGTTCAAAGGCGCCAAGACAACAGGCAAAGAAGCAATCTTATCAAAGACTACCAGGCGCCCAAGAGGGAGGCCACCGAAAATGGTGAAGCAGACCAACAGAAACACTAATGGAACAGATCCTCAGTCTGAGTGAGAAGAACAGATGGTTAACACTGTGAAGGCTAGAGCTAAAGGAGAAATCAAACTAGAGACTAAAGTGACCGAGAGGGAACACAAAGGAAATTGAGACACAAACTAGAGAAAGCACCAGCGGAAGAGATAGATCAATAAAATAATGCCATCATTTGGAATTGCATTTTGTTCCATTTCTCTGTACACTTGGTATTACTAGCGGCAAGGTGTAGAAATATTCTAAAATCATGTATTGCAGAAAGTTTGATGGATTTACTCTATGTTTCGATTGTCAATCTAAACAAGTAATAGGAATTTGCTAATTGGTCGAGTACAATTTTGATTGGATTTTTGTGGCTGTCCGATGCATCACAAGATTCATGACGTTCTTTGCAACGTGAATTTTGTTGTTGTTTGTTTTGTTTTCTATTACTGCTATGCTTGTAGATTGAAGTAAATCATTGTGCCGAAATTATTTTACATGATTTATTTACTAAATTTATTTGCTTAAATATTTTTAAAGCATTTTTGTATACGCAAGCTAGCTAGACGAAGCAATTGGTTGTAGTAAGTTATTGAATGAATTCCATCCCTATAGTCGTTTCAGATGAAATTATGATTTGGCATTATTTTTTGTGGGCGCTTTTTTTTGCCTTTCGACGTGCTTGGGGCAACTTTTTTTTGCTCAAAACATACATATTATAATGGGCTAGGACAAACCCATTCACAGCCCCTACACATGAAGCAAAATACAAAATCTGACATGTTAAGATTTGGTACGCTTGTAAAAAATGATGATCCAAAAAAGTGGTCCCTAGTGGTAGATTACAGTACAACAGAAAATTTGAGTGCTCGGTAACAAAATAGTACTCAAATGTTTTCTAGACACCTCCAAAATAGTATTTCTCTCATATAAATAGCACATTTCTCATGCTTTAATGTGGGTGTGTTTAAGGTTGTTAAAATCATGATTCTAGTTGTAGAATCATACAATTCTATGATTCCATGAAACCAATCCGACTCAAATCGCATCTTGAGTCATACCTTGTAGAATCGTGGTAGAATCATGATCATAGTTGTAGAATTATGTAGAATCACAATAGAATCGTAGCAGAATCATGGTAGAATCATGCATCATCCAAGATTATGAGAAATTTAGGTGTTTAGTTGTGCCATATCCCTCAATTTAAGTTGTATGTTAAGTATTAAATAGTTAATAGTTTAGACATTAAGATTCAGAGGTTTAGAATAATAAAAATTAATTTGAATATCTATTCATTTTAATTTTTTATATAAAATGATTACATTAAGGCAATATGATAACATCACTCTTCTAGTCGTAGCTCTCAATGACATAGAATTTAAACCATGATTTTAGTCATGAATAAGATACATTTATTAATCAAATTAGATACCAAATGACCAAATAAACAATTGTATCACTCTTGGAATACACGGTAAATTATAAAAAAAAATATGTTTTTGGTAGAATCAGGTAGGATCTTAGATTCTATGATTCTATCCTAGAATGCGATTCTACCAGAGTGTCTCTAATCCGATTTAGAATCATAATTCTAACAACCTTTAATGTGTTTGTTTACACCAATTACTCCCTTCGTTCCGCAATATAGTCCAAGCCCACGATACACAAAGACCAAAGATGCAATAAATATATATACTAATATAAAAGAGAAAGTTTTTCTTTGCTACATCCTTCCGATGTTTCTGTACACAAAACATTCCAAACCCTCTGATCAATTGCATCAAATGTCTAGCATTCAATCCATTATCCTGCCACCCATAGTGAATTGTAGCCATCGATGTATGAAATACAATGGACTAGATTCAACCAATATCTTGTCATTTCATTAAGACATTAATTATCCTAATCAATTCCCCCACCCTCTAATTCCTCTCCAATCCAAGGAAACCCATTTGCATTCTAAGATTTTCATTCCTAGGTCCTCACCACAAGTACGTCCACCACCACCTCCTCCTTGCCTCCGGCTCCCCCTGTCATCGGTGCAAGATCCCAACTTCCCCTGCTCCATGCTATGTACTCTACTTGGCCTCACCCTACGTCAACGGCTACATCTATGGACCGTACAATGTTGGCTTCCCTGGCACCAGCGAATGGAGGATAGAGATAAAGACAACGGTGATGCCTCCATGCCTTCGTGGAGGCACTGGGAAGAAAAACAACATTGCCTCCCCTGCCCCTAATATCGCGTCAAGAGCTTGGCCCTTCTGCCGCAGCAAGATATGATGGAGGGAGGGCCGTGAGGCAGACGGGGTAGCATGTGATGCTTCTGTGACCAAGAGATGAAATGGCGGCGACGGATAGGGTGCTACAAGACGTATACTGTAGAGGGCATGGTGAACGTGTAGCTTATAGTCTGTTCTTTCTCGTAAATACCATGGCAAGTACTCCACACAATATATGTCCCCACAAATCCCCTCCCTTAATTACTGAATTGCGATTATTTCCCCTCAGCCCTCACGGTTCCTCCCCCACGAGCCTTGCATCGTTGCATGTTGCTGTCCGGCCCCGGGTTGCCTCTCAGTTGCTGATGATGTGAGAAAGATGAACACGATGGTGACAATGACAAAAGTGAATGGTTGTCTTCGGTATATACACTTTTGCTGTTCTACCAACTTCTTCAGTTGTCTCAATTTACATGTTGCTCATATGATATCAATAAAGGTTTGGAGTATTATATGCATGAACTAGTTTTTCTTTGAATATACATATTGTCTGTTCTTTCTTCTCAAGGAAGAATTGTTCCACTATATCAAGTGTAATAACTATTTACTACTTTGGATGGTACCTATCAAATGTCATTGCCATTGTTTGGATTGGAAATTGATATGGACCAGGCGTTTGATAGTATTGAACGCTAGCTCCAAGCCCATAGATCACGCCCTCATGCGAGTCATTTACTCGGGCCACCTACCCTGTATTGCTTATGCTTATCCACATCGCCCCATTCCGAACCACCTGTTCCTCCTTCCAAGACCATGCGTGCTTCATCCTCCTGTGATCCTACCTGCTCTCTCTCCTATGAGTTTCCTTTTCCCCTAGTTCCCCATGCAAAGTACAAGCCATCCACTCAACCCCGTATAACTGCTCCCTCCATCCCCCCACCCTCTCTCTCTCTCAGGGCCGGTGAGAAGTAGTGTCACGGCGGTGCACCAAACATCGGTCAGAATGAGCCAAGGCAGTGGATCATGTGTGAGAGGTAGCTAGGGGCGGTGGATGGTGAGTGGATTTGAGCCTGATGCCACTTGTCGGGGCTCCCGTGTGCTCGCCACCCTGCATGCTTTGTGGCTGGGATGCCAGAGCTTGCGGTGGTGCACTGCCACCCCGTCCTCCTCCTCCGATCTCAGCTAGTCACTACAGCATCCTCGTACATTTGGTATGTTGTGAGCATTTCCATAATTTGTTGTAACACCTTTTCTCAATTGTTGCATGTAGTGTTTCATTTTGTTGTAATCTATTTTTACAAATGTTGCAGTGTCCAGTGGGCTCATTGGGGATGGAGCTCGCTGCTGGAGCTGTGCTTCCGCCCAAAAGCTAGACTCCTCTAGCATGTTGTTCCCAAGTTTTATGTTGCCTGCTATCGGTAGCATCAATAATCACCATATCCCAATGACCATGTTTGTTGCTCCTACAATGCTACCACTGCAAAGTGGTAGTAGATCCCTCTCCCTCCCTCCCTTCATACCCCTCCCCCTCCATTCTCTCTCCAGCTTCAACAAGGAGAGGGTGAGGCACTAGGCCTATCTTGCCCTAGTCATATCCAAGGTGTTCCGGTGAGGCCAGCCAGCCTTCTCTTTCTTTGAACGAGCTTTAGCTACTCACAATTGTTGAACATCTCCTTGCGTTCGAATGCTTTTGTTGCAGATGTTTCTCAAATTTGTGGCAACACACCTTCCACAATGTTGTAGAAAGTGATTTTATTTTTTGGAATATTTCTATCTTAAATCTTTGTATCAAGAGGCATTTGTTGCAGTAATATTGATTTATTGCATTGCGTTATTTTTCTTTGTTGCAATAGGGTTATAGTTGTGTTGCACTAGTTATTATGATTGGTTTGTTGCAATCAAATAGACGTTGTGTTGCAAGGTCAGAATTAGTTGCTGCACTTCTTCAATTTTTTTGTTGTATGCTTAGAAGTAGTTGTTGCACTTCTTGACTTTTTTAGTTGCAACAAATCAAATTTGGATGAGCTCGCTCCTGTCTCTTTCTCTCTCTTCTCCTCTAGACCGGAAAGGATAGGGTGGTGGAGTGACCAATGGCCACACGAGTGAGACGACGTGATACGGGGAAGGGGTCCCGATCTTCTCAGTGAGGAACCGTGGATAGTTGATGCGAAGTAGACGATGTCGCTAGTTGAACACTCGCGCCAATGCACGAACCCTCAAATCTTCGGAATACGCCCAAAACACACCGGATAATTGTTCGTCACGAGACCACAAACGACGAACGCCAAGTCCCCAATTCCCAATGGAACGACGGCTTGACCTTGAATTGCAGAACGAACAATGGATCGCCTAGTTCTCTCTTAAAGTCCTCGCATGAACTCTGGTGTTGAAAGAACAAGCAATAGCTATGTTTCAATCTTATGCATAAAATTGGTCTCCCCTAAAGGCTGCCAATATAAGGCTTATATAGCCCCTTGGGACGTCCATATGGTCCCCAAACTAAGTACAACTAACCCTATATGGTTTTGGATACGAACTCTCACGAAAAGGAAACTATATTTTTCACCCATTATATTGTTTAGGTCATAACTTTTTATCCGTGATGAATTTGAAGGTGGGACTAGATCCATTGCGTAGCCCTTGAAATTATCTTTCCAACGAGTACAAGAACACCTAAATCGGACTCCGTTTGTGAAAGTTATGGCATTTTTAGTAACTGCCTGTCAGGTTGTCCCGAACCGAATCCGAATTGAATCCTGAGTTGAATCCGAGTTTGAATTGGGTTGAGCACGTGACAAGTCCGAATTTAGCTTGAAAATCTTGTTCAAAACTTGTAGTTTAAGTCCTTGGGCTCCTCCCTTTTGCTCTCCCAAGTCTTCACATGAGTCATACCTAAGAATACATAAAATACTAGCATGAGGTAGTATTCCAAGTTCATCATCAATTAAAGGAAACTCGTTAAGAAACACAAACACCTATTTGTTTGAACGCTTGGCTCTTGCCCTCGTCATTGGGCCCTCTGGTTCTTGGATATTCTCATGCATGCTTGGAGTGGAAGATGTATATGTAATGGGGATGTCCTCATCACGACGTGGTTGCTTCCACAGCTCCTCCACCGATGTCACCCTTGTGAATAATGGCCAGAGTGTCATGTCACTTCGAGCGCATATCTAACAGGTGGGAGATGGGCTCTTAAGTAAGATCCAAGGGTAAGGAGAGTGTATAATGGGAATGATCCCATCGTACGTCCAGCACTAGCAATGCTTATTGGACTTGCATTGCCAACATGTTTGAAGATAGGTAGACGAGTTATACATTTGCAAAAAAAATGTCAAAAAGAGTGCTCATGATTTTAAAAGAGCTACACGTTTAATTAACTCAATTGGTGTGTCTGTGCATTTGGGTCGAGCTCATGATCTTAAAAGAGAACTTGTGGGGAGGCTACCCGATTTGCCTAGGCTTAATTTTAGGATTGAGACACCTCTTCTTTTTGTTTCCAAGAAGAGTTGTTTAGTTATATAAGGTTGGTTAATATAAAATTTTATTACTAAGAACTTAGAAAAACAATGGCGTGCTTTCAATATCTACCTCAAAAG
The DNA here is from genome assembly GCA_017311315.1 of Dendrocalamus latiflorus. Classification (NCBI taxonomy): domain Eukaryota; kingdom Viridiplantae; phylum Streptophyta; class Magnoliopsida; order Poales; family Poaceae; genus Dendrocalamus; species Dendrocalamus latiflorus. The sequence continues at coordinate 26,235,399 of CM029638.1, forward strand.
CAGTCCTGCGTATACCATTAACTTATCATTTTCTGAGCCAAATCTTCACCCTATAGGAACATTTTGGGAGATATTAAATTGTGCAACCAGCAGAACGACCACACCACGCATGATCTGAAGACCATCTATGCTCCAATCAAGTAAACCACATTTATTATTTTCTTTTATTTCCTTTACATTGAGGACAATGCAAAATTTGAGTGTGTATGTGTGTGTAGGGGGGGGGGGGTAGTTTACTTGCAAGTTTGAGCCTTACAAGTTTCTTTTACATACAAACTTTCAAGTTGATGGATTGGAGATGTTTTGTTCTAGTAGCTCCAGGCTTGAGTCTTATTTGCATTGGTGGTACAATCCTAACCCATTTGATCATTGTTAGTTGGGAGTAGTTATATAGTGCATTTTTTGCACATTTTCTTAGTAAGACCTTGATACCAGAGGTGTTTTCAAAATCAATTGGCTATTTTCACATCCAAAACCCCTAGTTGCAAGTGTAATAAAGTGTGGTACCCCTTATAAAATATGAAAATTGATTTTTTATCCTATCGATAGCCAAATATTACATGCCTTAAAGCCTATATTTTTGTAATATGATTATTTAGTGAGTTTATCAAGTTTGTATTCACCTAGAATGGAAGTTCTTAGAAGCTGGCCAATTTCTTTTGCATAAACCTTTTTAATTGCTAACACTTTATATCTGGCATTGCGGACTCTACTATGGAGTCTAAGCAATCTTCGTTGGGTATTCCACCCCTAAAATCCATCAATCATTACACTTTGGTGTTATCCCCTGGGTATATACACTTCTGCAATTCTACCAACTTCTTCAGTTGTCTCGGTACATGTCGCTCATATCATGGGTAAAGGTTTGGAGTATTATGTGCATGTTGTAACAACCTAGTTTTTAGTGCCTTTTGAAAGTTTATAAAATTAAAATAATCACTTGGATTTTTCTTGAATTAAGTAAAAGCTTAATTTGAATTTTTAAAAAATAAAATATTTAATATGAATAAAATAAACTTCAATTAATTCAAAACTAGTTTTATTTGGGTTCTTTGTGATGCAAGGAATTTTTCTATATTTTCATGGAATTTTTCAAAGTTTATTTGCTAATTCGTTGAGCTTAATTTGATTTATCCTTTTTCTTAAATTCAGAAATTCCAAAAATCTAGATTTAGCCTTGTGTGCTGAATTCTTTTCCCTGGCCCATTTCCTTTCACATGCCTTAGCCCATCCTTTCGTGAAGCTACCGCCACACGTCGCCTCCGTGTTGCGCCGCGTTCCATCTCCGGGCCGTCATCGACAAGTGGGCCCCACCTATCAGCCCTATCTTCCCCAACCGTGTTCGAGCTGGACTCTGCCTCCACACTATAGCTGCCATGGTCTCCTCATTTGAACTACCTCCCCACCTATAAAAAGCCACGCCCGAGCCTAGAATGAGCACCCCAAGTCGCCTCGACCTCGCCCTCGCATTGCAGTCGCCGATTTCGCTATGGTTGCACCGCAATCGAGATCGCTGCCACCAATCTCTAACAAGCGATTCCGTCGCTGATGGTGAGCCCTCGCCCATGTCGTCTCATCTACAAGCTTTACCATGCTTTCCTCTCTCTCTCTCTCTCTTTCGCACCTCGCCGAGGTCAAGAACTCGCCAGAGCTCCTAACTCTCCGTGGACCCAAGCCCACTCGCCGGTGACCGTGCCATCTTCACCGTTGAGATCCCCATGTTGCCTTCTCCGTAATGCACCCCTCTGCTTGCTCCACCGTGCGCCCTCACCGCCGATGACATCGGGCCCAGAGCTGTCGCTGTTGTGCTGACGTGGCAAGTCACCTCAGCGCACGGATCTGACGTGGCTACCAACTGTACACCACATAGTAGCCACACAATTTCTAGTTGCTAGCTAAGCACACAACAATGCACTGCCACATCATTAGCCACGCGTTAGCCATGTCACCTCTTTTGCCTATGTGTCAAGCCATGTCATCCCAATCATCATGCCATGTCAGCCAAAAGTCCAAATGGTTCGGTGTACCTAATCTACCGTGGACCACGCCACTGACTTGTGGACACCACCTGTCAAATTTTCTTTTTCTTAATTTCAAAGGGAATATTCTCTAGAATATTCCCTCTCAATCTCCAGGAATTTATTTTCCTATTTAATCTTTCGAGAGTCCATTCTCCTCCATATGAACTCCGATTGACCCGATTCTTTTTCTGAATTTATCTAAAATCAAGCTCTACCTTTTGGTTCTAATTTTGTTGTTTTAGATTTTATTTATTTTTTGGTATTTTTTGTGTTTTATTCGCTTTATCTCTCGTTAGATAATATCTTTGAAAGAGTAGAAGTAGGAACTGAAAGTCAAGAAGTGGTAACTAAGCAAGACCAAGGCAAGTTATGACCTTTCATATATTCAACATATTGTTTCAAATGTAAGTATTATTATTTTGTTTTAAATTATTATGCATTGCTAATTTATTACAAATTCTTGCACTTGGTAGTTATCAACTAATTTTCGTTAAATTCCTCATTTGATAATTTTAATGCCATGATTTCATTGTCACCACGGGATGGTTAATTACTTAGTGATGTAATACTAGTGTCCACATGGATTGTACATCTAGTATCCACATAGGCTGTACATCTAGTATACTTAGCCATGCTTATTGGTACATTGGGCTCAGCATCATGTTAATCAATTAATTAATTTTGACTTAATAAGATACTGAATCATGTTGGTTAGCCACAGTTATAAAATTTATGTACCATGACATGGGTAGTGTCATTGATTTTGGTTAAACAAAATGGTTTTCACTTGTGCGAGTGATCATGTGGTAAAGGGGGTGTGGTTAGCACATTGGGATGTGGATGCCTCGTCTAGGTATTGATTAAGGACATAACTTTGTGCATCATTAATCTGAACCTTATCATACAATCACATGTCTAGTATGAGATGGATCTAACTAATTAATTTGAGATATTCCAACTTTGGTTTCGCCATTGAGATGAATGTGGGTGGTTAGTTTATTTTTGTGTAACCTTCTACATAGCACAAGAGGGGACTTTCCAACCAGGTGATCAACCTATTCGGTAGAAAAACCTTAGCAGGTAGAATCAGGTTGCTTAGTTATGGACAATGCTCGAAGATTTCACATGAGGGGTAGAATTTCATAAAACTTAGGTTTGGTTAGGAGGTGAAAATTCATTGGTTGTTTATTCAGTTCCTTTGACTTATTTACTTATTACTCATCTGCAAAAGTGCTTTCAATCTATTTATTATATTTACCTTAAACTATTATTTTTTTATAAAATAATCATTCAACCATCATTTGATAAGCCTTGCATAATTATATATTACATCTTGTTACCAATAATTTGCTGAGTACTCTATATACTCACGGCTATATGAGCCTGTTTGATATGGCTGTGGCTTATGACTTTTGGTTGAAATTTTTGAATTTTAGCTGTTTGCGACAGAGATTATAGAGAGATACTTGCTTATAATTTTGGTTGATACAGATGTTGGGTTTTTAACGTGTACTACAACTTGTAGATCCCGTCTGAGAAAATACTCCGTTTGAAAGTTAGGTACTGTAGCAAAAGCCAAAAACCACTTTTAGAAGCCGTTAAAGAACAAACCATATACTTCATTGCTCAGTTACTAAGAAAGAACCTATCAGCTAGGATACTTGGAGAATGATTCTTTGATGACTTTACGAATTAGGACTCTGCTCCCCAATCGATTGCCTATGGGCACGTCGAATAGCCACTATATTTATCTTTATTTTTTGCTGCTAGTTTTTATTAGGCCCTTCAGATTATTATTCGTAAGCCATGAGGTCATTACTCTGATAATTAATAATATTTGCGTCTTTCATAGTTATTCATGATTATGGGTGATATTTTATCTATGTTTTCACTGTATATAGTAGTGTGATCCTAAACTGGTGCAGAATACACAGAGAGTGCGGTTTTACATATTTAGATCTCGACACATGCATTAGTTTTTCTATGAATATACGTAATGTCTGTTCTTTCTTCTCAAGGAAGAACTGTTCCTCTGTATCAGGAATAATCATTTACTACTTTGGACGATACCTGTCAAATGCCATTTCCATCGTTTGGAGTTAGATTACCAACATGTTTGAAGACAGGTAGACGAGCTATACATTTGCAAAAAAAAAAATGTCAAAAAGAGCGCTCATGATCTTAAAAGAGCTACACGTTAACTAACTCGCTTGGTGTGTCTGTGCATTTGGTCGAGCTCATGATCTTAAAAGAGCATTTGTCGGGAGGTAACCCAACTTGTCTAGGCTTAATTTTAGGATTGAGACACCTCTTCTTTTTTGTTTTTGAGAAAAGTTGTTTTGTTAGAGAAGGTTGGTTAATACACACACACACACACACAATTTTACCACTTAGAAAAACAATGGCGGGCTTCCATATCTACCTTGAAAGCAGTCCCATGTATGCCAAACTTATCTTTTTTTTAAGCCAAATCTTCACCCTATAGGAACATTTTGGGAGATATTAAACTATGCAACTTGCAGAACGGCCACACCACGCATGATCTGAAGACCATCTGAGCTTCAATCAAGGTAAACCACATTTCTTATTTCTTTTATTTCCTTTACATTGAGGACAATGCAAAATTTGAGTGTGTGGGAGGGTATAGTTTGCTTTATTAATTTTCTGGGAAATGATGATAAAGTGGCTATTAGTTTGAGCCTTGCAAGTTTCTTTTACATATCTTAATACTTTCTGAGTTGATGGATTAGAGATGTCTTGTTCTAGTAGCTCATGGGAGTGGTTGTGTAGTGCATTTTTTGTGGGTTATTTTCTTAGTAAGACCCTGATACTAGAGATGTTTTTAAAATCAATTGGCTATTTTTCACATCCAAAACCGCTAGTTGCAAGTGTAATAAAGTGTGGTACCCCTTTTCAAAATATGAGCATTGTTTTTTTTATCCTATCGATAGCCAAATATTACATGCCTTAAAGCCTATCCTTTTGTAGTCTGATTATTTAGTGAGTTTTGTCTTAGAAGTTGGCCAATTTCTTTTGCATAAACCTTTTTGATTGCTAGCACTTCATAACTGGCATTGCCTAGTTCTGGCTATTGAGTTTAACGAGCTATTATTGAGTTTATTTCGAAATTGACATAGTTCGATATAAAATTATTTTAGTTTTTATTTAAGTGGTTATTTCAAATTCAAGCTAATGAGCTAAGCATCATTAACCTTTTTCACTTGCAATGGACTCAATTTAATTTTGAACCCATGAACTATTGTAGTCGAAGTAATTTTGATTCAAACCCTAACGAGCTTTTTTTTTTACCCGTCCTAGTATTGCGAACTCTACTCTGGAGTTTAAGCAAACTTCGCTGGGTATTCCCCCTAAAACCCATCAATCATTACCCTTTGGTGTTTATCCCCCAAGACAACCAATTGATAGAGTTTCGCCATTAATTGCTCTTGATTTGGCCATCCGTGCATTTATTTCCTTTTATTTATGTAACCTGCATTTTATCCTTGAAGAAGGCTCCTCTCGTCACTTGTTCAGCACTTTAGTAGAAAAATAGAAGACAAAGATATAAAAATATATCATAAAATGGAAAAAAGTAATAGAAGTATGAAAAGTGTTGAACTCATTTTATCAACCATACATGCCTGTTATAGCTAGATTTATATTCATCTTCCGCTCGCCTATTAGTGTGCTGCTTTCGCATTGTCGTACATGTCTTCAATGCCTAGCTTCTTGATGCAAAACGTGGTGTTTTGAGTTATGCTAGCTGATCTATATCAAGCAGTCTTGCAGCCTTGCGCATTTGAGCTACGTATTCCTCTCTTAGTGCATTCCCTATTGCTGAAAATTTGTCTTCCCCTTGCGAAATATGATAACATGGATTTCATGTGTGCCCTGAGATTACTCTTTGCCACTTGTACTAGTCCATCTTCCAAAGCATGGATCATTGATATAATCATTATTCCCTAATAACCTTTTTTAACAAGACTTCAAAAATTTCGGTGTAGATCCTTACTTAACAATACCTGGATACTAGATTTGTCTTATTTTATCCTGCCAAGCCCCACATAGATCCTCCACACACTTATTTATAAACATAAGGTGAATCTTGGCTGTTGGCCTAGTGAGGATCAACTAAGCGACTGTGTGAGGGTTTTGTTAAAGAAGGGCCACTAATAAAAGTTTACACTTTGGAGAACTTTCTGCATAATGGTCATGTGTTATGACTACCTTAAAAACTCTGGCGGACTGGAGTGAAAAGAGGTAGCTTTTGCATAGTTTGTCACTGTGGTGCTATTTTCGCTTCAATTGCTCAGCGGTTGCCTAGTCCCCATCTGCTCTTGGGTATTCTTGACTAGTTGCCAGGCATGACAGATTTAGGGTCTGTTTGGTTCATGACCAGAAGTTGCCTAGCCACAAGTTAGGCGTGCCACAGTTTTTAGGTAGCTGTTTGGTTCACTGACGTAACTGTGTCATGCCACACTTTCTTAGCACCCGGCCCCACACGTCATAGACTCAGTTTATTGCCAAACTTTGCCACAAGTGTGGCTTCGATTTTGTTAGCCACACTTTCTGTGGCAGCCACATATTGCCTAAGCTTAGGCATGGCAAGGTTAGGCACCAACCAAACAGGCCCTAAGCTTGATTCTTTGCAATGTGTTTTGTTGTGTTCCTGGTAACTTACAGGTGCCCATTCTAGTTGCAGCGACTGATCCTATCCGGAGGAGTTTTTCAGCTGTCTTGCTTGAGGACGGGCAAGGATCTAATTGTGAGGGAGAATGATCATTTTATACGCTTTTTATGAGAACATCTCTATTACATATTCATCATTCACTCCAAGTGTGCATGGCAAAGCTATTGATAAGGCTCTGAAAGGTCATATGACAAGAGCAAGAGTTAAGCTACTTCAATAACATATGCTTTTGTTTCTTAGAGAGTCTTCTATTACGTTAGATGAGAATGGCATACTACCTAATGCAAATATGTTGTGCATTCTCAGATTTGAAGCAACAAACAATCAAGTGGAGAAGGACCAACCGGCCATGAGTCATGAGAAGGAGAGTCCATGAGGGCAAGGAGCTATGAAATATGCATCCAGGAAATTCTCAACCAAGCAGCCATCAAATCAATGGAAGGCCACGTGATCACAAATCTCATGGTGTGCACAAGATGTGGCCTGCGTGCTAAAGGTTGACCGAATCCATCTCAATCTCGGTCTTGTAATAAGGTAGGGGCTTGGCCCGAAATTAAAGGAAACAAACTTGCTAAATTTTAGAAATTGGATTAGGAAACCTTGACCGAATAAGAGATTGATTCGGCCAAGGCTTTCCTTGCGTGAGTTCGGGGAAGCACTATAAAACCCCCTTGTATCCCCTTTGTTTGAGACATACCACGTTTGAGAAAAATCAATCTACTAAAGTTTATTCGAGTTTAGCATACTGCCGAAATTCCATAGGGAATTAGGAGTGTTCTCTTCAATCAAGATCGTTCAGCCTTTCTACTGGGAATTGGGTGCACGATAGATCTTCGCTTGGTGGTCGGCGAAATCAACACGAGAGTGTTTTGGCAGATTAAAGAGTATTCGTCCCTTGCACTGGCATTGGAGGATCATTACGATTCATCAAGACTCGCGTGAGTATCCATCCTATGTCGAGAAGATCAGGCGACCTCTGTATCATCTTAGTATCAGAGCACAGTTTACTCAGTAGGATCTTATCCCTTTAAATTTCAGTTTATTACTTGCTGTCCTATAGTTCATAAACCGAAAACACAAAAAAAATCCAAACCCTAGTTTCGCATCTATTATTTTCATGAGTTTTATTAAGACTTGATCCATTAGAAATTTTGTTTACATGTTGATCTTAGTGTTCCTTTGTGTAACTTGATCTTGTGTCCACATAAAACCTGAAAAAAAATCTGCTGGATGAAATCCTCAATTAGCGTAAAAAACAGTAGATTCAATTTACTTTTGAAATTGAGTCCGTGTCTACAACTATTCCCAGATCAATCCGAGTACAACCCTAGAATCCAAGTCGGTTTTGGCTAGCTGTCCACTTCTGAATCCGTTTGGAATCTTGCTATCTGAAACCAACTCTAGGGAAGTGCTATCCAAAATCCAAGAGAAGAGTTGTGTTTGGAACTACCTTGCTTTGCACAATAACCGAACATAATACATATCGAGCTTCACTTAAATCCTTTGAAAACTTAAGACTAGTCATTGATATTGTATTGAGGGCTGCTCTAGAATTAGTAACTCTCGACTGAACATTGTTGGCTTGTGCATCATCCACTCGGCCGATCAAAAAAATCGAAGTTTAGAGATAGAGAGAGAGAGTATATTTTAATTACCTTTATACCCCTACCTTCCACAAAAAGTTTATGACCCACATACCTCAATAGACTCAAAAAAGTGATTTAAAGAGATTAGGGTTAGTGGTCGGTAGTAAAAAAAGAGGTGAGCAAAAAAAAGAGAGAGAAAGGTGAGAGAAGGCTGATTTGGGTGGGTGGCTCTATTTCATAATTTCAGTTTGAGTGACTAAATTTGTTGAGCAATTTTATGCCTTCTATTCTTATTCTTGCAATTGGTTAGTGTCTCTCGTAGTACTTGATGCAAACGAGCTATTTGTTCCCGATTGTTTCTATTTAGCTCATTCTTTTGTTGCATTGAGTCACATTGATTATTGCGTGTGTGTTCATACACTTCACTTATATCTATTGGATCAACACATTGGCAATATTTTCTAGCTTGTATTATTACTTAATTTTAACAACATCGTGAAATTTAGATTGTGTTGGATAAATACTTCCTAACTAAGCTCCACAAAATATCCTTTGCCGTGCAATTGTGAGTCACTTTTAAATCCGCTTGATCATCACTTGTTATTGTAGCCACCACCAAGTGTAAGTTTCTTTTGGCATCAATTCCGTTCGGAAAGGTAAGAACTTTACTTGGAAGAGGAAAAGTGAGATTGAGTGAACTCCACATATCACCCATATTTTTGTGGTTTTTGTGTTTTCTTTGTGCTACTAACTATGTTAGGTGGAGACGACAATATGTGATACGGGGTCGCCTGATCTTCTCGACGTAGGATCAAGATACTCACTACGATTCATCGAATCCTCGTATACCTTTATAATTACCTTTCAATCCGATAGAATGGGGTACCGATCTTCCGATAGAATGATAACTTCGATTTTAGTGGAGGTGACACTTGCAATCCGACTACAATCGTACGACGTCGCTTGCGCCTTAGTAATCACTAAACCACACTCTAAGTGGTTATCAACCGTGCCAAGAACGCGGTTAACCTAACCACAAAGGTCTATTCCTGCATGCAACCGAAGAACACGGAAGAATAAGATAACAAGCAATCTAAAATTACAAATATTTATATTGAGTTCAAAAGGTGGGATTCCGCAAGCTGTCTTGACAGATGGTCATCTGACACAACTGAAGAACATAAGTTTGCACAATGGCCAAATCTAAATTCAACGAAATGTAAGGAAACTAGAAGGGTGCGGCCTCCATAAATAGGGGAAGGAAAGCCACGCAAAACTAAGAAATAAGGGGTGGTACTATTCATAGTACTGTTCACATGAATAGTGCGGTCATGAACAGTACAGGCCTAGAGAGGGGGCGCCTTCCCCTTGGGCTCAAACATTACAAGGCCCAATTTAGCCTAAACAGGTGATGCAACACCTTCTTTTAGTGATTGTGGTATGTACAAGAGGAATTTGGAGGTGAGACTAGATCCATTGGAAAGAGAACGAGAAAAGCTTTCCAACAAGTACTCGTAGACCTCAAACGGATATCGGATGTGAAAGTTAGCACATTTGAAGTTGGCTTGTCAAGCTGAATCCAAATTGATCTGGAGGCTGAATTGGATTCCAAAACGTGTCCAACTCAAACTCTTACTTGAATTGGTGCAAAAGTGATGTGGTGCTACAAAAACATATATTTTCATCATTAGGTAGCATCATATTCTCATTTAAAATACGTTGAAGCTGAAAAAATGAATTCATCTTTAGTTCAATCTTGATATTGGGCGCTATGGCCGTATGTGTTGGTGGCGTAGTCACATCATCCTTGCCTTCTTGCCAGAAAACCATCCTCGGTTTTAGCATATGTGTAGCCTCACGTATTGTATGATCTTGATCATAAATCTGGGTACATGATAACACATGCAACGAACTCTCACTATGTAATATCATAAGTTTTTTATCAAGCAAAGTAAAACCTCTTTGAAATGAGCTCACTTGATAATTTAAGTGATGCATAGGAGCTCTTGTATCCATAGGGTACATGTTCTTATCATCCTTCCCTTCTTGCAAACAAAGCTGTCCTCGGCTTTTGATAAGCTGAAAGTCCGGTAACAAAAGAGCCAAGGTGTATGCATGGTATATGTATATGTTGTAGGGGTGGCCCCCACCTAAACCCAGCAGGCCTGTTAGAAGGTTATAGGGCCTAAAATGGGACATATGTAATGGCTTAAATACCCCTGGCAGGGAGGTACCGATGTAAGGGCACATTTGTAAAAGCACAGCCCATATGAATATATATACCAAGGGAAGACTAGAGGGAGAGGCACGATCACTCTCTCCCAACTCTCCACTACCACATCTCTCTCTGTTTGGTCTGTAACCACAACAGTATATGTCATCCATTTTAATAGTTCTTCATTGTTGCACAATTAATATTATAAAGCAGCAGTGATCATAAAAGCTCATCGTATTATTAACCCAATAGTAATCATATATGTTAATGTGCAAATCAAAATTTCTCACACAACAATTATTGTAACTAGATTTGCAAATGTAAGTGAAACATTTATAAAATTCAAATCTCTGAAGTTGTAAACTTGCAGTAGTGGCACATATGGGCAAAGCTACAACTTTTGGAATCAAACAAAGTTCATGTATATAATCATATCTCAATTAAACAATAGCAAAGTCATCTGGCAAGGGTGAAAAAAGATTTGCATATTCTTCCAAACATCAATTTCATTATTTTCATTGTCAATGTTAGATAGCTCAATAAGAGAAGAACACATAGGCATTGAATGATCACTAAATTTTATTTTTCTTTCATAATGAACAAGATTCAACATACAAGTGTTGTTGTTCAAAACAACAAGCTTTAGTTTATCCATGTGATCACAAGTTATGCATATTCGATATACAAGAAATTGATTGTCTACACCATAATTTCCAATTAATTTAAAACAATAGGTGTAGGTGCTAGATAGAGAATTTAGAGATGAAAGGTCAGAAACTTTCTTCATAGCACATTCCAAACTAACGGCCTCATTAAGCATGATATAACACAATGCATAAGTAGAGGATACTCAATTAAATACTTCCATATGTGTAATTAATTCGACATGTGCAAAATTATGAGAATTCAGATCAGCACATGGTTCGTTCAAGTCAACATAAGGAATATCAAAAGATTGTACTACAGCAGCTATATACTCATAAGGTTGCTCTATGTCTTATTTTAGAACCAATTCAGTACCTTGTCATTATCGTCCTCATCAGATACTGTAGGTACCTCAAACTTCTCTAATGGTATAAAATGCACCAGATCATCCTTCATCTCTTCAAGCATCTCGGTAGTATCTGTAGATGGAGTAGGAGCCAAAACAATGTCAACATTTTCAATTACCTTAGGTTGCGCCTCGCTTGTGACCGTGGGTGGGGGAGGTACAAAACTACGTCACAATTTCTTCTTCATCTCCTCTCATGTGTACATGTAGTGGAACTCGAGATTCGACCACCAATGTTGAACATCACCAATCAATGCCGTCCTTGCCATGCTCATCTTCTCAAAAGAATCAAGATCCTGACTTTCAAAGTAGCTATCCAATATAGTAACCCACAAGAAGTAGTCCGATGATGTACTCTCAGCAGTGAGTGGCAAGATGTATACAAGTAGTTGTTTCCCGTTGAGTTCAAATCTGCTCACGATGTCATCGTAATCTACCAATTTTCTCAGACCTATCATTGTTAGTAGAAAATAAGGAAACAAATCACAAGTATATGTTCCTATCAACTACTAGGATATGGAGGCTCAAATCAAGTCATACATCTCTCAAGCTCTTACCAAATTCTTACAAGTTCTTACCAAAGCAAACAGGGGGGTGCAACCGGTGGCTGGTTCGTGGTAAATTTGACTTAGGTGATGAGTATAGCGATTGCCAGTACAGCGAGACCTGTTCGGTTAGTAGAAAAATGGAGCTTGGATAGGCTATATATTTTGTTGCAAAGGAAAACAATCAAATAATTTCAAAAATTGCATAGAATTGAATTATAGTTCGTATCTAGCACTTAGCCCATGTTGCTGATCAACCAAGGATGGAAGAAGGCTAAAATAGGTGTATAGCAATGTATAGGAGTAGTAAATACAAGATATTTCAACCACATGTCATCTAAAATTGAAAACACAATGATTGACCTAAAACTAAAAACTGAAGATTTCTGTCCACTGGACAACACGTCGGTATTTTGGCCATAACTAATTTTCATTGCCTTTTTTCGATGATTCTTTTTTTCTTCTCCATTTCCTGACGGCTTTTTATACAAGTTTTGTTTCGAGGACAAGTTCTGGAAACCGATTGAAAAATGCACACAAAATTGACAAGTGCCGACTATTGCAGATTTAATTCAGAAATTTGGGTCAAATTTTACCACAGATATCTTTTAACTGGCTTGCAGGAATGAAGCAAAATTTTACAGGAAGATGGATAATGAAGTTATGAATCTAATGGAGTGGTATCACTCAAAAAGGATCACGAAATCAAAAGTTATGGCTTTTCTGAAGGCGGCTGCAGAGAAAGGAAAAATCAGGTGAATTGGAATTAGGGTTTGGGTTGGGGAAAATTTTTCTTCTTTGGATTTTTATGGAATCAAGGATATGACCAGCAACTAAAGAAAGCTAAAACAGACACAAATTCAATTTAGCAAACCAAAACTAACAAATTGAAAGGCACAACGTGGTTTAGATAGCGGAAATTAACTCTTTTTGTAGGGCAATTTTTCTGGACTATGGGAAATAAAAACCAATCTACTAACTAGGGATACAAAAAAATTCCTACCGGTCAACTGAAGCTCTGATACCATCTGATGTGGCAATGGGGTCCCGATCTTCCGTAGGAGGATAACTTTAATTTTGGTGAAGGTGACTCTTGCAATCTGACTACAACCGTACGACATCGCTTGCACCATAGCAGTCGCTAAACCACACTCCAAGTCGTTATCAACCGTGCCAAGAACGCGGTTGACCTAACCACGAAGGTCTATTCCTGCATGCAACCGAAGAACACACAAGAACAAGATAACAAGCAATCTGAAATTGCAAATATTTATATTGAGTTCAAAAGGTGGGATTCCGCAAGCTGTCTTGACAGATGGTCGTCCGACACAACTGAAGAATAGAAGTTTGCACAATAGCTAAACCTAAATTCAACGAAATCCATGAAAACTAGAAGGGTGCGGTCTCCTTAAATAGGGGAGGGAAAGCGACATAAAACTAAGAAATAAGGGGTGATACAATTCAAGATACTGTTCACATGAATAGTGCAGTCGTGAATAGTACAGGCCTAGAGAGGGGGTGCCTTCCCCTTGGGCCCAAGCATTACAAGGCCCAATTTGGCCCAAACAGGTGATGCAACAACTTTTAGCGATTGTGGTATGTGCAGGACGAATTTGGAGGTGAGGCTAGATACATTGGAAAGAGAACGAGAAAAGCTTTCCAACAAGTACTCGTGGACCTCAAACGAACATCGGATGTGAAAGTTATGCACATTGAAGTTGGTTTGTCAAGCTAAATCCGAATTGATCTGGAGGCTGAATTGGATTCCAAAACGTATCCAACTTGAACTCTTGCTTGAATTGGTGCAAAAATGATGTGGTGCTACAAAAATATATTTTTTTTATCATTAGGTAGCATCATATTCTCATTTAAAATTTGTTGAGCTGAAAAAACGAATTCACCTTTAGTTATTGATATTGGGCGATATAGTCGTATGTATTAGTGGCGTGGTCACATCATTCTCCCCTTCTTGATACAAACCGTCCTCAGTTTTAATATGTGTGTAGCCTCACGTATTGCATGATCTTGATCATAAATCTTGGTACATGATAATAAACGCAACGAACTCTCATTATGTAATATCATAAGTTCTTTATCAAGCAAAGTAAAACATCTTTGAAATGAGCTTACCTGATAATTTAAGTGATGCGAAGGAGCTCTTGTAATTGGAACAACAAGCTAGCAAATATGGTTTTATCCATAGGGTACATGTTCAACATCACCCCACATCATGCAAAATTGGCCACATACAAGAGTGAGCTGATTAGCCTTGTGTAAGTGGTTTGGCATTGGTGCCTGTATTTATGGGGTCAGCCGTTTTTGGTACGTACGGACCACTAAAGTGAAGCTTTTACTTGATCAGTGTTGTCTACCATACCGCAACACCAATGGACCAGCAAGTTACTCAACTTCGACTTTTGGAATACCATCCCGACCACATGAATGTGGTCGGGAATGCACTATCTCGACGTGACACGATAGCCCAGGTGGCGGTGATGGCACTGTCAGCACCACTCTTTCTCCATCTTCAATGATCTGTGCCACAAGGTGGAGGAAACACCAACGTTGCTCGAAATGCGCACCAAAATCAAGGACGGGCAGCAGCGGGCGCCATGGGGGTCGTGGATGCTCTCATCACCTATAATGTCTATGTCTATGTGCCCCCTAACTTAACCCATCTCCCGGCCATCCTAGTGGCAATGCATGACACCAGCCACGCAGGTGTGCAGAAGACGCTCCATCGCCTACGTGCTGACTTCCATGTTCCTAACTGCCGCTCCAAGGTGCAAGACTATGTCTGCGCATGCACCGTTTGCCAGCAAAACAAGACTGAACAATTGCACCCAGATGGTCTCCTCCAACCCTTGGAAGTGCCCTTCATGGTGTGGTCCGATTTTGCCATGGATTTCGTCGAATGGCTTCCAAAGGTGCATGGCAAGTCCGTTATTCTGACGGTGTGACCGTTTCTCCAAGTCATTCATCCCATTAGCGCACCTATCTCTGCCAACTTAGTGGCCCACGCCTTCTTTGATGAGGTGGTGATGAGGACATGACCCCTATGGAAACAACTATATTTGCTATGCTTGCTATTCCAATTACAAGAGCTCGTACACTTTACTTAAATTATCAGGTGAGCTCGTTTTTAGGAGTGCCTTTATATTATATGAACTATATAATTCTACCTAATGATAAAAATATATACTTTTGTAGCACCACATTACTTTGGACCAATTGAAGCAAGAGTACAAGTTGGACAGGTTTTGGAATCCAATTCGGCCTCTAGATCAATTCGGATCCAGCCTGACAAGCCCAACTTCAAATGTGCATAACTTTCACATATGGAGTCCGTTTGAGCTCCACGAGTACTTATTGGAAAGCTTTTCTCGTCCTCTGCACAATGGATCTAGTCTCAACTTCAAATTCTTTCTGTGCAAACCGTAATCATCAAAATAAGATGTTAAATCACTTGTTTAGGCCAAATTAGGCCTTGTAATGCTTGGACCCAAGGGGAAGACGCTCCCTCTCTAAGCCCCTACTGTTCACGTGAACAGTACTGTGAATAGTATCACCCCGTATTTCTTAGTTTTGCACGGCCTTCCCTCCCCTATTTAAGGAGGTCGCATCCTTCTAGTTTTCTTGGATTTAGTTTGCTTAGTTTTTACATTTTGAAAACTCTTGTTCTTCGCTTGTGTCGACTAGACCAACCGTAAAGAACCTCTGCGAAATCCCACCTTTTTGAACTTAATTTATATATTTGCAATTCAGATTGCTTGTTATTTTGTTCTAGAGTGTTCTTCGGTTGCATGCAGGAATAGACCTTCGTGGTCAGGTCAACCGCGTTCTTGGCACGGTTGATAACGACTTGGAGTGTTGTTTAGCGATTGCTTGATGTTCTCGTCACTGCATTATCAAAGTTGTTCTCCTCCAAATCAAATTTATCATCATATCGGAAGATCATGACCTCATTGCCTCATCAGGTGGTTCGTCTTCATGGTGTCCTGAGTTCAATCGTCAGTGATCGAGACCAGTGTTCACTAGCAAGTTCTAGACCGAATTGTTTCTCCTTGCGGGTCTCAAGCTCAACCTCAGTTCCGCCTTCCATCCCTAGTACAACGGGCAGTCTTAAGTGGTAAATAAGATTATCATCATGTATCCACGGTGTCTTATATGGGATCAGCCTTGACAGTGGCTCCAATTGCTCGCCTGGGCAGACTACTCCAAACATCACTTAGAGCATCTCCAATAGTGACTTATGAGCTAGCTCTAAGCATATTATTTCATATTTTAATAGAAGAGAGAGAAAAACTATCTCTTGATCAAGAGCTAGTCTCATACACACATTCCAAGATTATGTGAGAGTGTCATGTGAGGCTATTTATGTTATGAGCTATGTGCTAAAAGTTAGTACTATTGGAGAAGTTGTCTTAGAGCTAGTAACTAGCTCATACTGTTGAAGATGCTCTTAGAGCATCTCCAACAATGTCCTCTAAATCTCATCACTTAAATCACTTTTTAGAGGACACAATCTAGAATATAGAAGACTAAAAATATGTAACCTCCAACAAGTCCTCTAAATATGGTCCCCTAAATTAAAATCTGGGTCCACAAAAACTACCAACCAAAGAATTTAGGGGATCGGACGGCGCAGGAGCGTTAGGACCGATTTAGGGGATGGTGTGCGTCCTCCATATATGGGGGACGAAAAATCAGGGATGGAGTCCTATATATTTTTGGGTACCACTTAGGGGATCTGTTGTAGCCCTTTTTTTACCTTTTCTTCTAAAATATAAGGGATATGAGCACTTTAGAAGATTTGTTGAAGATGCTCTTAGCGCCACTCCCTTTCGTGTGATGTATGGCCGGGATCCTCCATATCTCCGATCCTATGTGCCCAGCGTGTTAAGTTACCGGCCATGGACCAACTCCTACACGACCGCGACGAGTTCCTCGCTGAAGTACAAGACTGCTTGGAGTAGCCCAACAGCACTACAAGCTTCACCACGATCGTCACCATTGTGAGCTGGAATTTTCTGTGGCTTCGGTCGCGCCTCCTCCATCGGCCCATTGCCTCTGTCCACAGCCGCGACAAGCTCGACCCTCGCTTCTATGGGCCGTACCAAGTAGAGGAATGCATTGGACATATTGCATATCGCCTGCAGCTACCAGTGAGAGCGCGGCGTCTTCCATGTCAGGCTCCTCAAACCGTACAAGGGTGAACCACCGGCCTCCCCGCCAGCTGTCGGTCGTTTGCAATGGTTGGGCCTACCCTACACCGATCGAAGTGCTCAAAGGGCACACTGCTCGTGGTCAGCATGAAGTTCTTGTCAAGCGGGATGGCCTCGCTGCTTCCGACGTGCTTCTTTGGAGTCCCTAGAGCCGGATTTAGAGGGAGGGGATGTCATGCGGGCCGCACATATAGCAAGCGCAAGAAGCAGGAGGCAGGAAGGGCTGTGCCCACGGCAAATCAGGATTAGAAGATAAGCATTTATCTTAATTAGTTTGTTTTATTTCCAGTTAGAGTTGTTTCCTTTTATTAGGATTTGGTTGTTTAGCCTCTCTCAAGGGATCTTTTTTTTAAGTACAATAAAAACATATTCTCGTACG
Organism: Dendrocalamus latiflorus; assembly: GCA_017311315.1. Classification (NCBI taxonomy): domain Eukaryota; kingdom Viridiplantae; phylum Streptophyta; class Magnoliopsida; order Poales; family Poaceae; genus Dendrocalamus; species Dendrocalamus latiflorus. The sequence goes on from CM029638.1 coordinate 26,253,111, forward strand.
TATACGACACCATATCTACTCACATCTACACATGGATACATCCAATGCACATGTTTCTGAGACGAGACGGAGATTAAGAGTCTCACGAAGCGCATACGTATTTTAACCACTGAGCATCCACATAAATGTGTACTCAAATAGCACTATTTACATAAACAGTGTCTTGGCATAAAGAAATAAGATAAACAAGAAAAAAAATACCAATCGATCTCTCCCGACCCTTTATCTCGCCTGACCTTGGCGAGCCTGGAAAGTGGAAACCCACCACGACCATCAATTTCGCACCAATCCACCCACGAATCATCCTCCTCGTGACATATGACAGGAATAATATAGTAGAAGTAACCTTAAGTATGGTTTTGTTGTCCTAGTTGAATGCCATTCGGATATATTTAAGGTACTTGGCCATGCAAGCTAGAATAATTTAAGGTTTTAGTACTGGACAACATCTGCCGTCTGCACACATATAAGACCTCAATTTAACTGAACAACAGACACACACACAGAACTTTGTAGGAAATCTAATGGTTGAAGCAAAAAAACTCAAATAGTTAGTGCATGAAGCTGAAATTTGCGGGCGTCAACACATGGCGGGATTCAGAATGCATAAAAGATGGCCTCTATCCGACCCTCGTTGTGACTGCACCCCCATAATACAAAGTTCCCAGACACAGCACTGATGGTATGAGACAAAAAAACATTACATGGCCCATACATTCTCTTGAATCCTCTTCAAGTTCCAACCGCCAAGGCTTTAGCAACTCCCCAAAAATGTCGTACTGACACAAGAATGCTGGCAGTTGTGATAAGGCAATTTATACTCATGAGCCCTCCTCCTCCTGCCCCAAGGTATCAGCTGAGCCCGAAATCAGTCATCCTTCTACAATAGAATTTTGCACAACAGAGACTAATAAAGACATTGCAATATAGAATCACCAAAGTGTCTCAGTTAAGCACCTCAAAGCACAAAAGGAAATAATTTAGATTATATTTGTACTCAGTATCAATTTCCATGGACTGTACAGTACACTTCAAGGCTGTGAAATTAGATGCTGATTCTCACTATGATTGCATTAGATAACATTACAGCATGAAGAGCTGAGAACTGCTCATTGATCAGCAGTTGTAATATTCTTCCCACCGGCACCAGAATTTGCAGCTTTTACATCATACAAGATGATGAAAACCACATTTTAGATAGGTTATTGAACAATGAACATTGAGACGATATTTTATCAACAAGTAAAAATCCAGTTCCAAAATAAGGATAAAGCTTCACACATGGGAACAATCTCAAAAGTAAAGGTCAAAACAACAAGCTCATGTTATAGCACCACAAGTGGATATCCATGATAGTATGGTTTATATCAATATCTTATATGGGATGTCCATGCAATCCTATTGATTTGTCCAGATAAATTTTTCCATGATTGATAGCGTCATTCACTGAAATATAATTTAGAAACCTGACTTTCCGGCTTCAGAATTGCGAACCAGAAACCTGACTTTCAGGCTTCATTATTGTGAACCTCATTAGAGGTTTGACACCAAAGGAAGATAAGTAGTCTGAAGCATTAAATACTATTTTGGAACAAGCCTAATTTACCCCCTGAACTTTGGGGGTGCGTCTAAACTACCCTCTTAAGTACAAAATGGTCTAAATAGCCCCTGAATTATGTGAAACCATCTAAATAACCCCTCGAGACAGTTTCAATGGTGGTTTTGCCACCGTGGTGGTGGTTCTTGCAAGTTGCAACCGTGGCAGATGATATGGTTGGCAATGCGGCAATAAGTCAGCAATTCAGTAAACCAAGAGTCAGCAAATCAGTGTAAGATATTTTTGTATATTAGCTTTGATGACTCATCGCCACGTTGTTAGCCACATGATCCGCCACAGTGGCAAAACCATCTCCAAAACTGCCTCAGGGGGGTATTTGACGGTTTTGCAAAGTTCTGATGGCTATTTAGACAGCTCTGTAGTTCAGGGGCCAGATTAGACGCACCTTCAAAATCTAGGGGATAAATTAGACTTATTCCTTCTATTTTCCTGGCATGGTAAATAAGAGGACAAGAAATCAAACACACAACTACAAATTAGAACTTAGAAGTTTACTCACTCCAGAAGGGGTGTAGAACTGTAGATATCAAATGGATCAATGTATTATTTCATATGAGCTTCACAAACATAAGTCATAGCTTCCAGCATTGCATAAATAAAGTGATTTGATGATAAAAGGGAAGAACACATAGAGCTACACTTATCTAGTGGAACTTATCAACATATGTATGTCCCGTATGTCAACGGAAAAATATCAAGATGAAACTATTGCGATAAAACAATCTCTAAACAGCATAAACAAACTGTCAAACTTGAACTAATATGACATAACACCAACGCTGTAAAATGACAGAAGCAAGCAGAGAGAACAAGCTTACCACATCAAAACACTAGGTGGGGATAGTGATGGGGGGAAACCAGTGTAAAGGTAAGCTTCGTTCACAGTAGCAGAACTTATCTCACAAAACCTACCGAGCTGCATGGTCTTGATATCGAAACAAAAATATGTGACATTTCGCTCAACTGGATCTCCCAAGTTCTCCTTAGGGTGATCTAACTTTATAATTAAGTAGCCCTCGGGTGCACCTATGATGCCTCGAAACCGATATCCCCATTCCTCAGGCAAGGTGATTCTGTTCTGCAGCTGCCACCGGTCGCTGAAATACATGAATGTATAAAAATACAGGACACATCTTTTATCCGACCGAAAAACATCGGAGATCACAACGGTAGTCCTGCCTTCTCTTGACTCCAGAGTGGTAATCTGATTACTGAATATCATTGCGCGGCCTGACAGGACAGGTGAGATGTCGACAATGGAGAACTCCATTCTGCGCGTGTCCAGCACAAGCCACCTACGCGTGAGAGCTATCATCCAGTAGAAGCACCCATGAGCATGGTTACGTTGTCCTAGTCGAACGCCCATGACTCTCCGCATACTCAAAGCATAGTGTACTGGAGGTGAAAGCGCACGCCATTGCCGAGATTCAGAGGAGAAGGAGAACGCGACTAGCTTCCCTCGGCAGCATGCCATCCATATCACGGCAAACGGCAGCTCCTGACCACCATCGTCATTTCCGCAAGAAGCGAGGAAGATCTCGCTGCTGCGCGATTGCGGCCCGCCGACGCCGCCGCGCTGGAGGTAGGGGTTTTCGACGGAGGCGGCGAGGTCATCGGGGATGGGAGGGAGCAGGACGTACCGTCGGAAGAGGGGGTCGCATACGGCGACCTCGGTGAAGGCGGTGGAGCCGGTCAGCGCGCGGTCGAGGAGGAAGCGATCGTCGCGGTGGTCGCGGACGAGCCAGGCGCGGCCCGGGGAAGGGAGGAAGGCGAAAGAAAAGTCGGCGGCGAGGGCGAGCGCGCGTGCGGCGGGTGCCGAGGGGTGAGGCGGCAGGGCGTGGTGGAAGCCGGCGCCCTCGGGGCAGAAGATGCCGAGCGGGGACGGGGCGTGGAGGGAGCGGAAGCGGCGGAGAAACCGCGGGGAGGAGGCGACGCGGCGGAAGAAGGCGCACGCCGCGGAGGCGCGTGCGAGATCCGACGGCGACGGCACGCGGACGAGGATCTCCGCGAGGACGTCGTCGGTGAGGGCCGGCAGGCCGGCCATCGGCGGCGGCGAACCGGAGGGACGGATCTAGGGCGTGGTCGGATAATAGCCCAGCCCAAACGACCATGCCTGAAGCCCAGGAGGTTGATAGGGTTGGTTGAGCTCAGGAACGGGCATTTATTTTGTTATCATTCGACTGATTTTTGGGTAAAAATCAGTCTCAATCCAAGGAATCAGCTGCAACAATCCCAACCTATATAAAAAAGAAGCATCCCCATTCTATAATCCTAGTCTGCCACTTTCTGATACCTACCCTACCATCACAGATACGCTCCCCAGCACACTGCGTTGTCATTGTCACCTTCGACGTCGATGACCCCCTCCCACGGTCTCCTCGTCCTTTCTCCTCGGAGTAGCTTCACACGCCTCTCCTGCCACCCCGCACCCTCCTCCACCACTCGTGGCCGGCGGCGCCCGTGCCGCCTCGCCATGCTGCCCCTTACCCCTCCCCGCCACACCGTACCACCTAATCTAATAGCTAGTACCTTCCGTCGCCGCTCCCCTCAGGCACCACCCAGCACCCTCCTACCTGCCCATTGCCCCCACCGCCAGGCCACTGCCCCCCGCCCCCGCCCCCAGCCTCTCTCTATGCCCAGGGGAATGGTGAACCCTTGGTGCGGAGGGTAGGATTCTCTCCTCGGGCTCGCTGGCAAGGAGAAAGAAGAGGTCATCGGAGAGGAGGAAGAAGGGGTTGCCGAAGAAGAAGGTGGAGGTGGTGGCGCACGAATATTCACGCATATCCAAAAGTGAGAAACCCAACTGATTTCCCCCAAAAATCATGCAAATGTTGTATAGTACTTCCTTTTTTTGTGAAATACTATCGAACGGAACGGTATACCGTGGACACCCCAGGGGTTGGGACCCCTTCTGATGGGTCAGTGGAATCTTTATGCCCAAAACCCTGATTCGAGTAATCATTTATTTGGTACCGCTCAAGGAGCTGGAACTGCCATTCTAACTCTTCTTGGGGGATTCCATCCACAACACAAAGTTTATGGCTGACCGATATTGCTCACCATCATTTAGCTATTGCATTTGTTTTTCTCATTGCCGGTCACATGTATCGAACTAACTTCGGAATTGGGCATAGTATCAAAGATCTTTTAGAAGCACATACTCCTCCGGAAGGTCGATTAGGGCGTGGGCATAAGGGCCTTTACGACACAATCAATAATTCGATTCATTTTCAATTAGGTCTTGCTCTAGCTTCTTTAGGGGTTATTTTACATCACCGTTGGTCCAAACCAAATCTGGTTCTATCATCCGATGTACACATTAAGCCCGAAACCACCTACTCAACATGTCCATCCACTCATCAGTGCCCTATTATGGGCATGACTGGTAGAGCACTATATTCTTATTTTTCAACTTCTGTTTCTGATTATCTGGGATTCCACTTTTTTGAGAATCTAGAGTTGCACCTGGAAAAAGTTTGGCTAGATGGTTGGCTTCAAAATCCATAAGAGGAAGAATTTGAGCCAAATAGACCTCGATTTTTTTGTACGAATAATCTATTTTTATTCAAAATTACAGAAATATACCCGCAGAAATATTTTTTACAGAAATATGCTCCAGTCGCCCAATGGGGGGCGACTGGAGCCAATCGCCCAACGGGGCACGATAGATGTCCAGTCGCCCCCCCATTGGGCAACTTGATGTGCAGTCGCCCATCTATTGGGCGACTACACTCAGTCCCCCGTGAATTTTGTAGTTTTTAACTGGAAAATAATTTGCTGGAGTTGTAATAAAAGTTTATGTTCATTGTTTGTTGTACGTGCATAACAAATTTTGGATAATTTTTTAGAAATGATTGACCATAGAACGATCGGTACATACGATGGTAAGTGATATTTTGTTGTTACCGAGAATTCGTGTACGGAGAAAACTGGTATGTTAATATTGTTAGATGACTTGCTATGTGAATCATTGAATGCGAAAAGATGAGATAATAAGCTTGTCTGAATTTAAATAAACTTCATAATACAATTGGGAGTAACATGCCGCGTACTTTTTGATTACATGCATAACATATAGCATCATGTGCGACTAACCCACCCAACTGCTCGTACGACCAATTACGTGGACCGGGGCCATTTTCCCTTTCTTGCCCGCTCGGCGTTGAACTCCTCGACGTCTTCTTTTGCTTTCGTCGCCATTTCCCTCTTTCTCTTGTGCTCCCTCTCGCGAGCCTCCCGCTCCCTACGCGTGCACGCTTTGAGATGAGCTTTTGTCTCGCGTTGTATACGCAGGGTTTGCTCATTCTTGCGGTGCTCCTTCTCCCGCATCTCCGATGATGTTGCGACATTCCACTCCTCGAAGTCGAGGGCCCATTCATCCTCATGGTGGATCTCAAGATCGATCTATTTGCAGTAGCCACATAGGGGTTTCGGGGACTATAAATACAGGGGAGAGATTGTTAGTGCATACTATGAAGGAGAAAAGGCAGGGGAAAATGGTGCACCTGGTCCTTACCGGCTGCCGATAGGTTGCGGTGTCTAGACGGCGGTCGAGGTAGTCACTGGGTAGTTTGCGCAACCCTAGTAACGCATACCTAGGCTGATGTAGTGCTTAGACTTGAAGAACTTACACGTGTCTCTGCACCAACAAAGGGGGGTGTCTCCCCCTCGGATGGGAGTTGCGGCGAACGCTCGGTGGGAATATTCGGGATGGGGTTGTTGCTACGGGACCCCTCATTGCGGGGAGCTGACCTCGTAGCACACTGGGCTTGTTCTGCCCGGGCCGCAGCAGCCCTTATTTTCTCATCGCGGGTGGCAGCTGACCGTGCTAGGTCACGGGTCTCCTCCCATTGCTTCATCATCTTGTCCCATTGCTTCTTCTGACTTTTGTCCATCCCGGTGTGGTGAAGGAAGCAAAGTGTAGTGTGGGGTTTGGTTGCACAGTATTCTCTGAGAAATCCCGTGGACCTCATTTTATAGTGTGCAAAGCTAGTAAAGCTGGGCCGTGAGGTCTTATCGCTGCGGAAAGCTAGCACATGCGGTCATGTCGCTGCGCAAAGCTGACGCGTTCGGTCTTGTCACTGTGCAAAGCTGGGCCATGCTGATGTGAATGCTACATTGATTTGTGCTTCATCTATGCAATCTGATGTTACAAGGCTTAGTAGTGTTGAATTGCGTAAGGAGAAAGAAGCCATCGGTTATGGGAGAGAGAAGAATATCCTAGTTCGTGCGGATACTTATGTGATTCCTCCTTTGCGCAGTGCAAACAAGACAACAATGCATGGAATTAGAGATGTGGATGGAGAAGAAAGAAAGTTAGTTTGGCTAAAGAGGAAGGCACAAGATCAATCAAGTTCTCGTGATTACAGTTCCATCCACAAGTTCATGAAGTTCTGAACGCCAATTCTGAGGTTTCAAATGCACACAAAATATATATTTAGAAAGATAATGAAGTCTACTTTCCAACGAATCAAACGGCGCTTAATTGGAGCTTCCTACACAAAGTTATGGCAACTTTATGGGATGTTGCACGAGCTGTCCGGAGAGACGCACGAGACCTGCCAAACATAAAGAGTCCGAGTATTGCAATGCAAGTAAATCTGACCACATCATGGTTTTCTAAAGGTTGAGAAGGATTCCTTTTCAGGTTCCAAACGGATTTGGAAGCCCCTTGAACAAGAAAAGAAAATATATACAGATTTGAATTCAGTTCAGATTCGGTTCGGGTCATACAGGAAGTCCAACACTAAAACACTGATAACTTTCACAAACAGAGTCCGATTTGGGCGTTTTGGACTCGTTGGAAAGATATTTCGATGCCCCATGCAATGGATAAGGTGCTAGTGACGGAATCCTTATAATCATGTCGCAAATTGATAGAGAATCCGGTGGTAGTAGTTTAGATATTTCCCTTTTAGTTCGTATTGGAGTTTGTTTCGGCCTTAGGCTATGTTGTGCGTGAGTTTTAGAAAGGTTGTGCATTGTGCACCAATATAAAGCCAGGGCCTTAGCCCCATTGTAACTTAGGCTATGATATGATAAGTTTTTATAATAGTGAAATAAAGGAGAAAATCGCCATGATGGTTGGTGGCGGCCAAATTGCGTGATTGCAAGGTTTTCTCGTTTGGAGTTTGCTGAGTTGATGCAAAGCAAGAATAGGAGATTCTTGAGATTGCCCATTGAATCTACAAGGTTCATCTCTTATAATTCATGTCTTCTTGCTGAATTCACAGTTTGGGGAGTTCGGCGGATTGGTTCTAGTGTGTGCCTTGCATACTAGTGCAAATTGCCCTTATCAATATTGTTTGCTGCATAAGACAAGGAGAAGACTCTATCCAAGGAGAAGGAACCTCGCTGATCGTACCGGAAAAGATCGGGCCATCCCTACGCATCAACTAATCCTTAGTTGGTCCGCATCGCATGCAGTCATGCCACTGTGAAAAACTGCGTCATCATGGCATGTCACTAAGGAAAGCTGACACGTTTGGTCTTTTCACTGTGGAAAGCTGGGCCGTGCTGTCATGTCACTGTGAAAAGCTACGTCGTCATGCATGTCAAGCTGGTACGTTCGGTCTTCTCACTGTGGAAAGCTGGGCCGTGCTGTCATGTCATTGTGAATCGCTGTGTCGTCATGTCATGTCACTGAGGAAAGCTAGCACGCTCGGTCTTCTCACTGCGCAAAGTTGGGCCGTGCTGTCATGTCACTACAAAAGCTGCATCGTCATGTCATGTCAGTGAGGAAAGCTAGCACGTTCGGTCTTCTCACTACGCAAAGCTGGGTGTTGCTATCTTGTCACTGCAAAAAGCTGCGACGTCATGTCATGTCACTGAGAAAAGCTGGCCCGTGCGGTCATGTCGTTGCAGAAAGCTGGTCCTCTCACTGCACAAAGCTAGCGCGCCCGGTCTTCTCACTACGCAAAGCTGGCGCGCCCCGTCTTCTCACTGCACAAAGCTGGGTTGTCATGTTATGTTACCGAGCAAATATGGCCTGAAGTTACGCTATATAATGAATGGATGAGGTGGCGCTGGTTGGAAGAACTATCTTCTCCGTCATAGAGTAAGCCACCATGACGGACGCCGAGGGACCACTCGAACATGGGTTACCAAAGGAGGACCTTCCGCTCAAAAGGAAGGAGGACTTCGGCCCTACGTACCGCTTGTTGCCAAGTAGGCGCGCTCAGCCAATGTGGCCGAAGTGCAAATCATGCAGGACGCGGTGGTGCAGGTGGCAGAAGGCCATACGGATGGTGGTCGACGTTTCTTTCGGTGCCCATACTCCGGGGTACAAGTTCACACTCGTCTTTTTTGTTGTCCTACTAATATAGTTTTGATGCTAATGTTTGTTTGTAGGAGGTGAATAAATGTGACTTCGTGCGATGGATCGATCCTCCCCACGAACGGTATATGTCGACGTACGTGCATACGTTGTGGGAGTGATTCTTTGATTGGAGGCACACATTGAGAGTCTTGAAGAGCAGAACGATGACCTCCATCAGCAGGTGAAGCGCGAGAGGGGCAACGAGGAGGTCATCAACATATGGAGTTCGTACGCCCTTCATGCTTCATGTTTGCACTCTTGTTCAAAATAATTTTCATTGTTGTTAAGCATGTAATTGAATGGTTCGTGCGTTGCTGTGGTTGCAATCAGTGCATTTCACTGTTCGTTTGCTGTGCGCATCGAGAAGGTAAGGAGAAGTAGAAGTAAGCTCGGCACCGTACAAGTAAAAGTTAACTACATAAATAACAAACATAAGTAGTACATGAACATATAGTGTTGTATTGCATCGTCTAGCTGTGTGTCCCTCCTGACCGCATCGCCCGCAATGTGCATCAGATGCTCCTTGCGATTCATCCATATCATTTCTAATACGCCAGCTCTATCGCTGACCCTTCCCACCCTTCAACATGTTAACATCTGGAATCCAGGTCCTCGCTGCAATATCCAAGGTGGCGAAGTTTCCGACAACCCTAAACCACCGGAGCTCCCCACACTAAGCATGCAGTACCCTCTCCTTAAAGAAGTACTTCGACATGAAGTTCGAAGAATCCATGCCCACGATCCCACATGCAGCGAGGACATGAGAGCATGGCTTGTGTAACAGCTTCAGCTTGTTGCACGTGCAGTTAGGTTCATTTGCATGATCTCCAAGGCATACCTCATAGGTAACAAGGGAACGAGCTGTCCCAAATTCGGTTCTATCACGGAGTACCACATCGAAATGATGATCCCTGTTGCCCATGACCTGCACTGTGTGCAATTGACCCTTCTGTGCCTTCATCTCCATGTATGTCGTAATTTTCGACGAATATAGGGCTCAGAGATTGGGCGCATGAAGTGTGGCATTCGCGTGCCTCTCCCTGAAATAGCCGATTGTGCTGTAAAGAACACCTTCCACGATGGCGACAAGGGGCTAAGAACGGAGGCCCCTGAGAACCCAATTGTACACCTCAGCAAGGTTAGTCGTCATTATGTCGTACCTTGCGCTGTCTGTGTCGTGCAACAGCGACTACTTCTCCAATGGTTCTCCCTCGATCCACTGCGAGAAGCACTTGATGTTTCGTGAGGTCTTCCTTCTTGGACCAGCTGGGTTAGGCTCATCGAGTGTTGGCAAGCATTGCGGTTGCGCCACCCTAGGAATGACCGGCCCCTTACTCCTCTCGTCGACATGCTTCCTGCTGTGCTCATCCAACAACGCTAAATTTTCTACATGTACAATTTTTACTAACACTAACATTTGATAAAAAATATATTGCAAATACAACATACCAAAAAAATACCTAGATCTAAATGGATGTAATGGCTCCCTCTCCTCTCCTCCTCCTCCTCCTCCTCTCCCTCTCCTCTTCTCGCCCCTTCTCTTCTTCCCCTCCTTCCTCTCCTCTTCTCTTCTCCCCTCCTTTCTCTCCTCTTCTCCTCTCTTCTCTCGACGCCGAGCGAATGAAATGACTGGCTTGGGGCGGCGGAGACCGAGCGCGGCCCTTTTAACCCCCTGTCGCCCGAGCGTTGGGCGACTGGAGCTCCAGTCGCCCAACTGTTGGCGATTGGAGCTCCAGTCCAGTCGCCCGACGCTCGGGTGACAGCAATAACTCACCCAACTGTTACCATATTTGCCGCGTGTCGCGTCCTCGTTGGGCTACTGGAGCCTATTTCTGTAAAAAAAATGTTTCCGCGGGTATATTTCTGTAATTTCGAATAAAAAATAGATTATTCGTACAGAAAATTCTACCTTGGTACCCCTGGTTGTAATACTTTATTTGTATATATGTCTTACTTCTTTATATTTGTACACAATTTATGAACTTTTTTCCCAAATATTTCAAGGCCGTATATGCACAAATTATGTATCCTTTATATTTGTACATAATTTATGAATTTTTCACAAATTTTTCATGGCCATGTGCACAAATTATGTAATTTTTTCTAGATTTTTGAAGACCATATATACACAAATTATGAAACCAAAATTCAACAGGAAATTGCATTCAAGTGGTTGCTTCATGTTCTTGTGAGTAGAATCAGGTGAATACTCCTTTGTATTTGTACACAAATTATGAATTCCTGAGGCAAGTAACCGCACCATAGACTAGTCGTTATTGATGTTTCTAAATTCCTGAACACATAACATCTAGCTTTGCCTAGATAACAGTATGAACTGATGCAATGTATAAGCTTACTCTCTAGAAATTGAACACAGTTAGTTTGTAGCCTAATACCAAGACAACAAGTTAAGAACAAAGCATGTATACATCTCTCTAGCAAGACTAGCTTTCAGAAAGGCCTCTATCTTTAGTGCATCAACATCAGTCACCAGTTCATGATATATATTGGCTAGTGTTGTATAGTTGTAAAGCCCTATACTTTACGCAAGCAAGCAAACATCAACCAATCTACTTCAAAGTTTCACAAGCTTCAATCAAACCAGGTCCACTTCTAGAAATCTCATGCGGTACAGCACTTGATCACCCTCATAAGTAGCTGAGCCGACTACCGTAGAATCACAGGTCCTCTTGATGATGCAGCCATTGATCCTAAATTCGATGACTAAATTCAATGACTATGCCACTGTCGAGGAGCTGGCTAACTGAGATGACATTATTGTTTAGTACGGGGATGTATGAGATGTCAAGGATGCAAAACCATTTCTTCTTCAAAGACCGTTTGCCAGTTATGTGCTCTTGAACGTCTGAAACAATGTACTAGGGAGCTCCACTGACAAGACAGCAAAAACAGGTTAAGGCTCATACACGAAAATGTTGTGCCAAGTATTTATACAACACCAATTGCCTATGAAGCATGATAATGTTGATTTGTTTGGTTGAATGAAGGTACTCTCAACATGGTTAAAGTTATCCTAATCTGTAATAACTTTAGCACATGTTCGCATACAATAAGTTAATTAAAAGGCAGATAATTATCTACTTTTACCCCCAAAAATGCATTTGTGCTTTTTTTTTACTTTCACCAATGTTAAGAATCAAGCAAAATATAGATTGCTTTGTTACCCTCATAGAGTTTGAAGGCATGGTCGGCTATGTCCTAGTCCAGACTCAGTATGGACACGATCTCCACGATCTGGAGGTAGGCACGGGGCTGTTGACGGACACCATGGGGCCGACGAGGTCCGGTGTGGAGGAGGCAGCATAGTGACAGCGAGCGCACATTCAAGCTTGACGAGGAGGATAGAGAATGTGAAGGCAGAGCGAGCGAGGATGGGGTGGTGCTCGAGGACGAGGACTGGTCAGCTGCGTTGTCTATGGTAAGGAAGAGTTCTTCAGGGGTTGGTGGCATGGAGGGCGAAGTCAGGGGTGACAGGAGACCAGTCACGTGAGTGGAAAGGGGAACAGGAGCGCCAAGGGGCTCTCGGGTGGGAAGGGAATAGAGATAGTTCATGGCAAAAGTGGGTAATTACCTTTAACTTCTAAGGCCCCGTTTGGCACAGCTCAGCTTCACTAGTGAAGCTGTTTTTTTTTGTTTCAGCTTCACGAGCAGCTTCACCGGTGAAGCTAAAGTTGTTTTGGAAAACTGTTTGGCAAAACAGCTTCACCAACAGCTTCATGCATGGCTGAGAGAGGGCAATTGTCCAAGATGTCCCTGTCTACCTGACTTGTTCTAACATTTGGAGTTGTATGTTTGAATATGGTCATATGAATTAAAAAATAATATATTTGAATGAGTATGAATTAAAAAATTAAAATAATAAAATAGTAAAAAATAAAATCATTAGGAAGCAATATTAGTGCCTTGTTTATGTTTCGTAGTCACGAAGCTTTAACAAAAGTGCGCATATCAACATCACGTATCATGCTACATTACAAACATACATGCTCATGATGATCTAGAAAGATAGATTGCCTTTGCAAGGTCATCGCGGAATTTATCCATGTTCCGATCATTAGATTCCGAAGTTGATGTATCACCTGCATTTTGTGAAGGAATATGCTTTCTATACCTTTGAGGTATAGTGGGCACATAATCAGGATTCCGATCGCATTTCCTAAAATCTTTGTCATCAAAGTGGTTCTCACGGATGAAGTTATGTAGGCACATTGTTGCAGCGACAATCATCTTTTGCTTATCCATTAGGTAACTCGGCATTTTGAGAAGGACCCTCCACTTCATTTTCCACACACCAAATGAACGCTCCACCACATTCCGAATACTTGAATGCAAATGGTTAAAGAGCTCTTGTTCACCACTAGGAGCAGGACCCCTCCTCCAATCTGGCACATGATACCTTTCACCCTTGTATGGTGCCAAGTATCCAGGTCTATTTGGGTATCCGGCATCAACGTGGTAATATTTCCCTGAGTATATAAAAGAAGTTTAACTGAGATGCATGTAAAAAAATTTCAGCCACATACTTGTGCACAAATTAATGTAATCTATACATACCTAGAGGGGGGTGTGGGAATTTTTCATGATCATGTCTAAGTGCATGAAAGAGCACACTTGTGTCATGCATAGAACCGGGCTGCCCAATAGATGCATATGTGAATCGCATGTCAAAATCAACAATAGCAAGAACATTTTGCGTCGCTTTGCCACTTCGACCAATGTATCTAATAAGGTCATCCGGAGGTGGGGTCACTGAGATATGAGTACCATCTAGTGCTCCAATGCAATCTTTAAAATGAGGCATCATCCTACTATCATTAGTAAGCCTAGAATGTGTTGTAGAGAAGTTAGGATCAATGGGCCTTATGTAGTCCTCACACATAGAGACCAAACAAATCAAGACATCATCAAATTTTCGACTAATTGTCTCTGTAGAATGCTTGAATATACCATGCAAAGCACTTATTGACATACCATGCCCACAAACTAGTAGAAAGATAGCCAGTGATTCCATAGAATTCATGTGAAGAGATGACTCGAGACCATATGTACTCACTAACAAGTTATGTAGCTTATGAAACAATGATGCATTCATTCTGAACATTTTATGGGATTCATCTGGGGTGTTTAGCTTCTCCAATGTCCAACCATAACCAGACTGTGCTGGAGATCTCGCTTCATTTTTGTCAAGATATGTCATGTAGTACTTGGTTGCAACAAGGGCACTAGCAACCAAATTATTTTGGTTAGACCGCAACACTTCCATAGTATTTGAAATCCAATCATCAGAATCACTATCATCCGTCTCAGTACCAGAATGTGATCTGTACACATCAATAAAAACAACAACCATGAATAAACCAGCATGAAATGGTACAAATAGAAAGTAGTAAACATTACAAGTGTACCAAATAAATAAAACAACATAAATTGGTCCAAATAGAAAGTATTAAACATTACAGTCCACCACGACCACCTCGACCGCCTCGACGCCGAGCAGAGGCGCCATGACTAGGAGCAGAAGAGCCCCCGATTTGCACATGAATATCTCCGACTTCTTCAGCCGTTCTCCAATCCGGCCCAAAATGCGTGGCCGCTGACGCACGCCATTCCGGCCAACCCCAGCCGCCCTCGCTGGACTGCTCGACGCCGTCGGTGGGCACAGAGCCGCTGCTGGGGGGACGCCGGAGACCGCACCAGGCCAAGCTGGGGAGACGCGCCGGTCAAGCCGTGGCCGCCCGGGGCCCCTGCAGGCCGCGCCCCGCCGCCCGGGGCCGTGCCAGGGCCCGCGCCTGGCCAGCCGCCGCCGCCGCCCGGGGGCGCGCCACCGCCCGCGCCTGGCCAGCCGTCGCCGCCCAGGGGCGCGCCAGTAGCCGCGCTTGGCCAGCAGCCGCCGCCGCTCGGGGGCGCGCCAGGGCCCGTTCCTGGCCAGCCGCCGCCGCCCGGGGGCACGCCAGAGCCAGCGCCGGGCCAGCCGCCGCCGGCCGGGGCAGCGCCAGGCCAAGACCCGCGCGGCCAAGGCGGCGGCCCTCCAGCCCGTGAGAGAAGAGCCGAAAACGAATCCCTCGGTGCAGTGATTGGATCATCTTCTTGGCCTCCCGATCCATCTGCTTCCCAGCCGGCATCGCGTGCAGGCGAGGGGGCATCCATGGCGGCGGCGCGTCCGTTCGGAGGAAGGAGACGGGAGAGAGAATACGGGCACTGGAGAATACGGGCGATGCGTTCGAAACAGAGAGGTGAACGGGCCTGAGGGGAGTGGCAATTGCATGTAAATATTTGTGAACTAGAGGGGCAGTCACTTCCTAGAAATATGGGCCTGAGGGAGAGAGCTGTGAAAAGCTACTTTTTTCAGCTTCACCTCTCCCCTTTCCTTTGTGAGAGCAGAAAAAAAGGAGCTTCACCCATGAAGCTGTTTGCAAAAAGGGTGTTTGGCAAAAAACAGCTCACAACAGCTCATGAAGCTGTTGGTGAAGCTGTGCCAAACAGGGCCTAAGAGTACTCTTGTTTCTAGTAGTTTAGCTTCTCATGAGAATCCACGTGAAGGTTGCTGAAAGAGTCTTCAGGGGCTGGTGGCGTGGAGGGCAAAGTCCGGGGCTGTGGGAGACCAGTTGCACAGGTGGGGAGGGGAACGGGTGCGCCTGGGGGCTCTCGAGTGGGAAGTGAATCATGGTAAAAGTGGGTAATTACCTTCAACTTCCAACAGTAGGTTAGCTTCTCATGAGAATCCACAGGAAGGTTATGGGGATAGTGTGATTGCTAAAATCAAATACCTTTCGTTGATTTCCAGAGTTGTTTAAAAATTTTGTCATTCCTTGATATTCTTAATTTGGTTCTATGAAAATTAGATCAGAAAGAAATCTCAAATCCCTTTTGCTAAGTTCAAAAATTAAAATTCAAAACTGGAATATGGAATTTCAAAACCAAGATTTGAAATTAGAATCAATGTTAATATTAAAATTTTCCCTACCTAATTAATTTAGGAAATTTATCAAATTCTAAAATTTTCAAAAAAACAACAAAAACGAAAAATCTTCTTGGGCATCAGCCCATCTTTTTCCCTCTCTCGGCCCAAACTCTGCAGGTCGGCCGGCCTCTTCCTCTTTCGCCTGAACTCTACCTCCACGGCAACCCTCCAACCACCGTCGCCCGTGCCAACGGGCCTGCCGTCGGCCCGGCCGACATTTCCCCCGGCCTTCCGCCGACCCCAGCACCCCTCTCTTTCTCCCTCCTCCCTCCGTTCCTCCCCTACCAGAGTATCGCCGTCGTGCCACAGCCCTGCACCAGCCCGAGTCATCGCTTCCCACGAATCTCGCCATCGCTGTCCCCCTGCCGGGCATACGCCCACGCGCGTCCGTTCGATGCTGTACTCTACGCGCTCCCCATGGCGCCATCCCTTGCTCCAACCGTGCACACCCATGACACCCTGCCCCGCACGGCCTTGTCGTCTTCGCGCACTACTTGCCAGTCAACCACAACAACGCTGCCAATCCACCGGCTATAAGAAGCCCCGAGCGCGGCTGAGCCCCTCTGTGCCCGCACTAGCCGACCTGGACCTCCATGCCATCCCGCCTCTCCGATGAAGCCCCGCTGATCCGACCGCGTCACGGTGTGCCCCCAGAAGTCCTCCACCTCCTCTCCCACTTAATTGGACTCCAGTGCCCCCAGCTCGCCGCACGGCCGTCCTTCTTTGCTTCCGGCCGGCCATCGCCATTTGCACCACCATTTCTTCCTTGGAGTGCCACCGCACGATTCCTCGCCTTGGGAGCACCTCCTCGGCACCTGAAGCTTCCCCAAGCACTGCTCTGGCCTTCCCCTCACCTCAGCTCGCCGGCACCGTGCCCCTGCCTAAGCTGCCACCGGTCACCGATGCCAACGCTCCTCGTCGTCTCCATGCCAGGTAGCATGGTAAGGTTCTCCACAACTCACTCTTGCTCATGCTCCTCTCCATGTTCTCCCTGATGTGACCACGCCACAAACACATACGACAATAGTGCCCAATATCAAGATTGAACTAAAGGTGAATTCGTTTCTTCAGCCTCAACATATTTTAAATGAGAATATGATACTACCTAATGATGAAATTATATATTTTTACAACATCACGTCACTTTTACACCAACTCAAGCAAGAGTTCAAGATGGATACGTTTTGGAATCCAATTCGGCCTCCAGATCAATTCGGATTCAGCCTCACTCGGGTGAGAAGCGGCAACCATCTTGCCGTGCCGGCAAGGAGCGCAAACAATATCTTTGACCATCTTGAGTTTCGGCAGACCACGAATGAGATCGTGGCCGCTAACTCGGGTCAAATGGTCAAATCCAATGTGACCAAGTCTCCTATGCCAGAAAGTAAGGTCACGGGACTCAGAAGCAACTAAACACCGGAGAGGATCACCAGAAGACTCGGAAAAATTAGCACGAAAGATCCTCCCATAACGAAAAATCCCGCAAACCAGACTACCCGAAGAATGAAGAATTTTGCAAGCGTTATTCTTAAAGCTCACCTCAAAACCATCATCGGTAAGCTGAGAAACAGAAAGCAAATTATACTGTAACTTACTAATCAAGGCAACATCTTTCAAAATAAAAGACTCATTAACACGCACTGTACCTTTGGCGATGACGTGCCCAGACGAAGCATCTCCGAAGGTGATCGTCTCATCACCTGGAGCACGAGCTAGGGAAGAGAACCAACGAGAGTCTCCGGTCATGTGTCGAGAACACCCGGAGTCAACGAGAGAGTAAAGTCTCAGTATTGGGGTAAATCAAGAGTGATTTTGGCACCCAATACTGAGTAACACATCGAGTAGAAGAAGTAGCCACACACGACTGACCTCTAGCTACCCTACGCTCTCTGTCGCTCAACAAGCTAGAAGGTCTGTGTGCAGACATGAAGCTGTTGTTGGGCTTGACTGCTCGGAGGAGCGAGTCAAGACACCAGCAACATGCTGATCACGCCGCGGGTAGCTATCTCGACAGGGGAAACGAGATCTACCCTCAGGACGGCGGATATCACGAGCAGAGGCAAATCGAGGACGAAAATCAGAAACACCGGAAAAGTCAAGTCCTCGATACTGCCTAAAACCCTCAGAGTGATCAACCCTAGACCTCGTGTTGGTCTTAGGTGCACTCAAGGTCTGGGGCTGACCCTGAATACTCCTAAGATCGCGAACACGATCTCTCCACACAATCTTGGCGTGCCTGAAGCATCGCTCAACCAAGTGTCCATCCTTCTGACAGAAGGTGCAATGATACTTCACCTTTTGAGAGGTAGAAGTAGCACGATGAGGCTTCGCCATCTGAGATGCCGAAGCAACAGGTGGAATCACCTTGTTGTTAGAAGTCCCTTGGACAAAGCCCACTGACTTAAATTGAACTTTCTCAGTTCTGGGCTTAACCTCGATCACACATGCGGCTATGGGTCTGAGCACGGTAGGTGGATGCTTCCTAACATCCTCAAGAAAATCATATCCTAGACCTTGATTGAATTTGCAAATCTTGGACTGGTCTAGAATAAGATTTAGCTTCTTCTTGCCTCCTACAAACCTCTGGAGAGTGTTCATAAGATACTGACACTCCCGAAAAAGAGAGGAGCAAGAAGAGCAGGGGGAAAAGGAGACAGCAGCAGGAGAAGAGGAAGAACCAACAGCAGAAGAAGGAATGGCATGTGCATGCACAACTGCCTCAACATTGAGGTCTTCTCAAGGACTAGGAGGGACAATCCTACCCCTAGCTGTTTGGTCATCGTGCCTAAGCGTCTCTACTCCTTTGGGCTTCTCCCCCACACCAGCAATCACATAACAACAAGAATGTGGCTTCTCTAGTAGATCCTTAGTTAGCTTCACACATTTTTCTTCTAATGCAATCAAGTCAGATTTTAATTTATCACAATTTTTGCATGGTGAGCTAACAGGGTCCTTAGAAGCATAGCCATTTTCTTGTTATGATCAACCATTTCTTGAAATTGCTTAGAAACAGACTCAAGCTCATCGGTCAATTTGGGACAGTTGGTACAAGAAACAACG
This sequence comes from Dendrocalamus latiflorus, assembly GCA_017311315.1. Lineage (NCBI taxonomy): Eukaryota > Viridiplantae > Streptophyta > Magnoliopsida > Poales > Poaceae > Dendrocalamus > Dendrocalamus latiflorus. The sequence continues at coordinate 26,272,089 of CM029638.1, forward strand.
GGCTCAAGTAAGGAAGCATGCAATTCAGCAATTTTATGATCTGCTCTTTTTAGGTTTAATTTCAACTTATTGCAATTTTCACATATTTCTGGCAAATCAAGAAGCATGGTATAAAGACCTCTAAAAGTATTATCCTTATCCTCACATGAGGTGCAAGAAATAGCCTCAACAGTAGTAGATGAAAGAGACGCTACCCTACTCATCTCTAGTTCAGCAAGAAGACTAATATTCTCCACCTTAATCATGTCAAGCTCAGAGGACAGACTATCATGAGAGGTCCTTAATTTCTCCATGTCATCAAGCAAGGCAGAGCATGTATCACATTCGTCGCGGGAGGGAGCAGATATAAGTGAAGTAAGCTCCCGTGACAATCTATCTACTTCCTTCTCTAACTCGCTACACCTAGCTCTAGATCTAGCATGGAATTTCCCTAGCTTAAGAAAAGCATCATTAAGTTGGTCATAAGAGGGGTATACCTCATCGGAGTTGGAATAGAGCTCGTTGTCGCTGACCTCGCCCTCAAGGGCCATGAAGCACATGCCGGAGAAGTCGTCGCCATCCTTGGGTTCTTGATCACCCGTCCCATCGTCGTCGCTCCATCCCTCCACCTCGCTGAGGTCGAGGTCGTCGAAGGCGGTGAGGACGCGGTGGAAGAGCTTCTTGGCTTTGCCAAGGTCGCGGAACTTCTTCTTGCCTTGGACATTAGCTGGGGGCTTCTTGTTGCGGTTCTTGTCGATGTAGTCGTTCTTGCTCACGCTGCCGTAGTCACCCTTTCCCTTCCTCAGCTTGGGGCAATTCGCCTGAATGTGGTTGGGGCCACCACACTCGAAGCAAATAATCAGACCACTCCTTTTCCGATCCCTCACCCTCTTGTATGCGTGGGAAAACTTTCTAGCTAGAAGGGCTAACTGATCCTCTGGTAGCTGCTCTAACTGATCATCAGTTACGTCATAGAGAGCAGCTAGAGAGAATCCACAAATCGACTAGGAAGAAGGTCCAGAAACCAGACTAGGATTGATGACTAAGGCCATCGACTACGACTTCGACCCACGAGATACTATGTTAATCTCATGAGTCTTGAGGCGTGAGTACTACGCGTCAAGAGTCAAGGTCGAAAGATCGGTGGTGTCTTTGATGGTAGTCACTTTCATCTCCCAAACACGCAAATCCAGAGCTGCGAACATCTGTCGAGCATTGTCCGAGTCGGGGTATGTGAGACCGACTGCTCGGAGGTTGCTCAAAATCTTGTGGAAACGCGCAAAGCACTCATCGAGGGACTCTCCAACGAGCATTTCAAACTTGTTGTAATCTCGCTTGAACTAGTCCTATCGAACCGTCTTGATCTGGGTGGTGCCCTCATGGTATGCATCGAGGGCCACCCAGATATCGAAAACCGACGTCAGATGAGAGATGCAATCGAATTCGCTTCTGCTCAGACCCTGAATTATGATGTTCCTTGCCTTCGCATTCGCCTCAACATCAGCCATGTTTCCGGCATTGATGTTCTCATCGGCAGGAACAACATATCGGGTCTTGACCTTCCACTAGATGGTGTAGCCCTGAGCCTGGATGTAGGTCTCCATCCAACTCTTCTAGAAGGGATAGTCGATCCCATCGAAGATCGGGGGCTTGGTCGAGTACTTGTCTGTCGCCATGGCTCTAGAGACCGGTTAAGATCTACGAGGAAGAGCTAACCAGCTCTGATACCAATTGATGGATCGAAATCGGCAACAGAGGGGGGGTGAATGTTGCTTTCAAAAAAAACTTCTCCCTAAGTATCCACTAAAAGACTTTTCTCACAAATTGCTACAGAAGCAATGATGAAAATAACTTAAACTTTCTGGAACCTTAAATACGCAGAAGTGAAAGCGAGATGAAGAACAAGCGAGATTCTCCCCGAGTATCCACAAACGAGATCCTCCTCTCCGATAGCTATGATAAGCTATGAAGTGGATGAAATATGCTCTCTGGAACCTTAAAACTACAAATCCATCAGAGGGACAAAATAATGGACAAGAACCAAAACAAGATGAAAAATCACAGCAGCTCAAAAACCTGGCCAATCAGACCTCTCTGTAATGGCCGGTCAGACCGCTCAACATGGGCCGGTTTGACCACCGGAGTGGGCCGGTCAGACCGCCCTGTTAACGCCGGTCTGACCGCCGCCTCTACCCTGGTCTGACCACTGGCCACCATGCGGTCTGACCGCCACAATCAATCCGGTCTGACCGCCCCTCGAATTCCAGAACAGACAGCAGGCTGAATTTTTCAGACAAACTTGGGAATTCCAGACAACAGAGAAATTTGGGATTTCCCTATGGTGTTCTCAGCCCAGAACAGCAAGACACTAAACAAAATAGCCAAGGTAACTTAGGGACCAAGAGAATCCATCTCAAGAATAAGAATTGAAGATTTTCACTAAACCTGAAAATAGAATGGTGAATGAGGTAAAATCCCAGATTGACCATCATTCACAAGTCCTTTGATCATGAGCTTTTGCAATCAGCTTAGCAAAGTTCTCAAGACTTGTAAACCCAAATATCATGCCAACTTAAAAGGGGGAATCAAGGGGGGCCAAAGAACCTCTGTTGAGAAACCCTAAAAATGGTGAAACAAAGGAGTTTGAGTTACAAAAATCTGAAATTAAAATTGGTTTACTCTCAGGAGTGACTAGCCAAATGGCTTTTGAGCATCTCCTAGTTCAAAGCAACCCATTTTACTACTCTTTGCTAAAAGAAACAACTCAAACATCAAAAAGAAGAAAACAAACAGTGAGGAGAACGAACTGAGACAAATGGCAAGCACGAGAGATAAACTTCAGAGGATCCATTCCTAGTGAAACAAGGATTACATAGAAGTCCCCATACATGCTTCCCTACAAAGGAATGATTACATGGAGTATCAACTCATTCCATCTCTCCCAAACTCAAGACACTCAAGAACTCTCAAGAGCAAGAACACACATGAGAGAACATGGTCAACAGGCAAAACCACCTCTCCTGCACTCACCCACTTCTCAACAACTAAAGCCCAAAAGCAAAAGAAACTCCCAAAGCCATCAACCCCTCTTACAAGCCATCCAACATGCAGGAGACACTCCTCCTTTTATAGCCTCCCACAAATGGGTTTGCAACATGCTTTGCCCATTAAGCCTCCACAACTCCAACGCTTTATCCAAAACCCACTTCCTTTAGTGCAGCTTTGCGTATTCACCAAAACGCCCCTCCTGCACCTTCCGGGAAGTTTCCTCATTTCTTGCCGTCCAAGCCTCACAATCACCTCGACTCCTCGCCGTCTTCAGCACACCTCGACCGCTTTGACCTCGGCACCACCTGCGCCTAGTCCGGTTACCCCGTGCCTCACCACGACTTCGCCTCGACGTCCTGCAGCCATCACAGACAAGAAACACATCACATAGCACCGCTCGACATAATGTGATCAACAATAGCATTAAGAGAAATCTTAAGCATGAAAAAGCCAAAACATGTCGAATCAAGATAATAGGCATCCTGAGCACTCCGACCAAGTTTGACCAAGTCCGACCGAAACCGATTGCACCGTGCAACGACATGGTCCAAACCACACAAACCAAACTCGAATTTCCTAAAACAGATGTTAATTACTCATCACACATACGGGGTCACCTCCACATGGTCTATCAACAACTGTTCGAATAGATGTGCCCACGGTCAAGGACGGACATGGGAACTTCCTCGAGTTAGTTCTATTTCAAAACTTCTAAGGGTGGGAAGAAACTGTCAGGCAGATGTAAACCTGGCTTTGTAAATTTTCTTGGAGGGATGTACTCCAGCATTGTTGATAGGGTGCGAGTAAACTAATGATCAGAAGCTAAGCATAGGTGGATGGAACCTACACCGCTATAAATACTGCACAATTTCAAACTCTTTAAAGAATATTTGTAAAATGCCAAGTTATAGGAAATTTTAATTATGATTATTACAAATGTCGCATTAAGCAAATAAAGAACCTCAAGCCTCACTTGACAGCCTTGCATCTATTATTATTGCATCATGTGCGGTGGCTTGCTGAGTACTGTCGTACTCACTCTTGCTTAATTGCCATTACTCAGTCAGAAAGAAAAGAAAGCCATGCCCTGCGGCGCGTGAAAAGTGGTCAACAGAGCTGGAAGATGAAGTGGCCATTGACTAGGTCGCGAACCCCAGTTGGCTGCCTGTGGGCAAGTCCTACGGGTCCCACCTATGTGAAGTTTTCGCTGCTGCACTTTATTGTTCTCGGCCTATTTGGCACCTGAGTAAGTTATTACTGTATTATTTATGCTTCCGCATGATATGCCTTTGATATACAGTAATGTATCTGTGAGCACTATCTACTGATCCAGGGAATAGTGTGGTGGAATCACAGAGGATTTCGGATTGCTAAATCCGGGGTCTTACAGTTTACTTCTCCATACTAGTTCATTTTCGAGATAGCTCCTCACAAGAAGCAGAATCGGATTATTTTGGGAAGCTAGGTGTTTGGTGCAGCTTCACAAAATCCGAACGAGAAGCTGGGAGCAAGAGTTGTACCAAACAGGACCTTATTGTAGCTAGAAAATAAAGAAGGCGAAGACCATGGCAGTTAACTTTGCTTTGATCCTCTCCCACAACTTGATCACCACTTTTTCGCCTTAGTAGCTCTATTTCAGACCACTGCACTGCACAATAAATATTTAAGAGATGACATTATTGTATGTATATAACTTGTAGTAGCACTACATAATGTCAAATTGAAATAGAAGGGAAAGTATTTTACACAAATGTGCCAATTAGTGAGCATACACAGATAAAAAAAACTGTGTAAATGGTGTACTACATGTAGAAAGATGTAGAGAGCTCAAATAAGTTACCACCATATCAGATTTTTGCAAAGAACTAACAGGAACATTCTTTTTGTAGTACTTTCAAAACTTCCTTTTATCACATAATCATTTTTACCATAAAAAATTATGAGGCCACCTAATTTCTTTTTTGCCATATGACCTAATTATATCAGATAGTCATAACAGGAAGAAAGCATTATGTTTGAACTTGAAAATCTGAGAAAGTGTGAGATAAATCTCATACAGTTGTATGCAACACCGATGGTGATTGATATGTTAGCTAATCAATGTTAATGGAAAATTAAGTACCTTAGCTTTTCCTTGTGTATCTTCTTCTTCTTCAATAGATTAGCATATGGCAAATAGCCAGATTAGCATCATCTACACTAGCCTTCTTTTGTGCAGAAAGCTTAGAGACAAAATCACACTTCTGACAATAGGTCATCTGATGCATCATTGAAGTGAGTACTTTGGCAATCAATACTGCATTCACATCTGTTTACAATGAAGGGAAATATTAATAAACGGCATTTAGGGAGGCAAACAATGCTGTAAGCATTTAGTCTCTCGTAAGTATACGTAGCACATTATATGAAAAACTAACAAAGATGATTGGTAAAGCTAATTAGTTTCCTAATAAAGGGATAGAAAAACAAATGAGGAGATCTGAATCTGAATTACATACATTAAGTCCAAGTGTGGGATCTGAACATGACACACAAGCCAACCGACAAACACACAGATCAACCCTTTCCATGTGGTCGATAGAAGATCTGGAGGGGAAGACTGACCGAGGTTGCCGGTGGGTGGAGCCGAGGCTGTGACCATGAGGCAATGGGTGGTGCTTGCAAGGGAGGGACATGAATTTGTGCTAGAAGATCTGGAAGGGGAGACTGACAATGCTGACTTCAGCAGGGGCAACGACACCACAGAGGAAAATGGGAGAGGATGGGACTGGATGATAAGATATTGTGATGGTGGGAGGAGGCCATGACGAGGAGCAGTTCGTGCTGAAGGTTGAGTTAAAAAGCCATTACCTGACTCCTTGGATACCCACGAAAGTTTCCTGAACTTGCGCCACAAGCTGCCATTTGTAGCAACAAAGGAGACGGGTGGTGTTTTTTTTTGAAGGTAGGAGAGTAGGGCTGGAAATAAGCCGAGCCAAGCTTACCTAAGCTTGACTAAAACTGTGGCTCGGCTAGTTAAGGAATCAAGCTAGAAACCCAGCCCCGCTTGGCTCATTTCATGACTCGAGCTAGCTCACGAGCCAAGCTACCAATAGCATGAACTGTAAATATCTTGAACACTTATTATAAAATTTATCACGCCATCTAGCTTTTTGTTTGTTCTGTTCAAGTAAGCATCCCAACAATAAGCATTTCATTTATATAGCTCTAAATCATCCCAACAACCAGCATGCAAGAGAAGCAAGATAGCACTAGTATAGTTCTGAAGCAGAAACCAAGAGAAGCAAAATACAAGGGAGATGGATGGGCAAGGTTTTCAAATAATTTTTTTCATACCATCTTCTTTCGATAAATCGCTAGCATTGGCGATGCTGCAACCTGAGTGAAGAGTTATTTGAACAGTGGCTATCTATACATGATCAATGTGTAATGGATGTGTTCTGTAATGGGAGAAGGAAATTGTACCTCTTGATCGAGCTTTTGCCATGCATAAGACATGTCACGAGTAGACCTCAGGCAAACTGGACATGAGAATCTGAGAAAATGATGGGCTATCACCATATTCATAGGGATAGGCCAGGATCTACAAATTAAGCGAGAAATTTCGATATTTGACACTGAATACGTGCGCCTCTCAACTTTTAACCCCCAATTCGCACACCTTTGGAAATTTAACCCTGTCACTGCGAATTCTTTTGATTCAAGGGATTCTCTTCATTTTCGCAGTGACAAGTGTCAAAATATAAAAGGAGAGAAAATGAGGAGAATCCCTTGAATCAAAAGAATTCGCAGTGACAGGGTTAAATTTCCAAAGGCATGCGAATTAGGGGTTAAAAGTTGAGAGGTGCACGTATTCAGTGTCAAATATCAAAATTTCTCAAATTAAGCAGATGAGTTTCTGTGTGAATACTTACTATCGATGTGCTCTCATCTCGTATAAGCATTCCAAATGAATCGTGTGTCCATAGGGCAGCAAACTGATATCTTTTGTCGAGTCGAATAGATACTATGGCAGAAGCAGATAAAGGAATCTTTTTCATAAAGTCATAAACTCAAAACTCTGGACAACAAATATTCACCTCAAAGTATACAAGGCAATTTTGACGCATTGCTCTTTCCACACAACAATGGGAATCCTTCAACACATAGCTATGCCAGCATCCTGTTATATAACATGCCCACCGTATATATTACTGCAACATTTACTAGCAACAAGACATAAGAAACTAACAAAGTCTCAACACCAAACTTACCACATTTGTCGTAGTGAGAGACAATATCCGTACCACCAATTCGTAAAAAGCAATGACGCAATTAAGATTTATCAGAGAAGAAAGATCTAAATTTTCAGTAAATTTGCATAAAACAATTGCAAATGTAATACAACTTGCCTACATATGCCCCATCACAGTGAAATTGGTTCTTTAATACCTGAAATAAGAGGGCAAGCCACACAAATTGGAGAAAACAAGAGAAATACTTCTGAAATGATAGCAAAAACATTTACATCCACATTTAACACCAATTCTGACACACCACTAATTCTATAACCACGAGAACATATCAGAACTACATTCACACTTAACACTAAATCTGTAGCCACGACCACAAATTCTAACTTCTAATTTATCAAGTTCACAGTTTAGGAATAGCAAAACCATGTTGTAACAAAAATCCAAAAGGTACTATATTCCGCAAAGGCCACCAAACAAAAGGTCCTATTATCAACTTGTCATTGCATCATTTTAGCATCCAAAGAATCCAATTGAGCCTACAAGACACAAATTGCATCAACATCATCAATGAGAGATTATGCAAACTTAGAAGTAGTAACACTCACTAGTTGCTCTCTACGATGCTTCAAAGAAATAGAATGGTTTCAACATCATCCTCATTTTCTTCTCCCTGAAACAAAAAAGAGTACATATGACATATTAGACTATGGAAGAACATACCACAAGCATTGGAGCTCTCATGTCATTATGACCACCTCTTATTCAGCTAGAAGCACACACACCAAATCTCAACCATGGCCGAGCTTAAAGAACTCCGATAGTCATCTAAAACTCTACCTCCAGCACCGAAAGTTGATTATGAAGATACGGAGTTGGTTGGTACGGTCAAGAAATTCTTCGCCACTTTGACAGTACTAGAAATCAATGTGCATTCAAATTCCACCACTCAAACAATTTGAAACTCTTATTTTCTAAACTCTCATTCACTTCATCTAGATAGATGAGCAATTTTGACTTTGATGGCTCTGTAGAAGCTCTATAGAAGTTGAACGTAAGAGGAACTAAAACTGAGATAACACAAAGGGTAATGTGTTGCATGTATCCATAGTTGAAGAGGAGATTTCAGCAACTCTACTCGCAGCCTTGCTATGCCGATGATCCATCTCATATTGTGAATATAGATCTTCCAACTCAAACTTGACATCAGCATCAGTTGCAACTTTTGAGGGTTCATACATTTGGGTAAAACACTAACTAACGGATCTCATTTTAAATAACTATGACATTGTTTTTTTCCTTTTCAATACTTGTCGAACTTCTGCAACATTGCAGGAGCCATATTCTTCACTTGTTCATCTCTAGAATTAATTGAAGCTCTTAATGCAATTTTGACATTAACTATATAAGGATCAAAAATTGTTGTGGGGTATGTTGATCTAGAAAATACACAAGGACTTTAAAACTAGCGCAATTTTTTCATATAATACCCAATCTGCATTTGAAGGCTATCAAAGGTGCTAACGGTTGCAGGCCATCATTGATTACTAAATCCCCAATGTAGCAATAGCAGCAGACATAAAAATATTTAGCAATAAAACGAGCTGGTCCTCTAGCAGCAAATTTGGCCATTAAACTATGTACTTTGGTAAACAAGAATCACCTTCCTTGCTGGGACCAAAGATGAGTTTAGCTTCTTAGCCACCTTATTTAAATAGGGTGTACACTTTGGTATATGACTCATCAGATGCAAAGTTGCACCTCCTTGTTAGTAAGACATGACTTTGTAGCAAAACATGTACTTTGTTGCTGTCTTGGTCTCCCCTTTCTTCTTCTTGGATGGCCTACTCACCATCTTAAAATTCTTCCAACAATTTGATCGTTTTGATCTCCCACTTGCAAAGGGGGAGCACCCTTCTTCCTTTTCCCCTTCTCAACGATCTTTGAGACACAGCTGCATCAACTACCTCAAGTACTTCCTTATACTCACTTGAATCGACTAAAACATGTGAAGGTTCGCCCACCTCATTACCATCAGAATCAGCATCATCATCAGGCACGTCCCAATCCCACTGGCCACCTTCTGGGTCCGATTCCTCACTTGACAAATGTGAATCAATGCAACATCATTAAGACAATAACCCAACAAGGAAGTATCCCAACAAGTAAACTTGCATCGATCTTGCACCTTAAATTAAACCTAACATTTCAACTAGAGAGTGGACACTCACCAAGGCTTCTATGGTCATTACCAGTTGGGCAAGGTGATGAGGAGTCTCTGAATTATGGTTCACAAGGCCAACAATGGTGGACTTCTTTGCTTAGATCACACAAGACTCCAAGCTCGCCTAGTGCACCATGCAACGGTCCATAGAATTTTTGCTAAACATTTCATTGAACACTTGGTCAACACACCAATTTAAACTAGATGTACAAAGGAAAATTGTAGAACTCTGCTCAAATTAGGCAAAATATATGTACGAGCTTCCAATTCCATCACCATGCGAAAGGGTGTTACCTGATTTGCACAGTCTCAATCTCCCAATCCTCCTGATTTAGGCAAAAGCGGTTGGATTTGTGTAGAGGCTGAAACTGCGGCTCCAAATTTCCAATCTATGAACATGAAGAGGCAAAATCAAGTGAGAAGAATTGGGGTAGCACGGGGGGACATTTGCTGGTGAAGAGTGACGAGATCCACCATCCCCAACATGAAACGAGTGGCAGCGGTGAGAGAGAAGCAATGAGACAATAGAGGAGCCAGGCAAGGGGGTTTCGCAAATGGAAGAGGAGGGGTAAGTAGGGAGAAGAGGGACGACAGTGAGCGGGGAGAAGGGGGTGGCAGGAGCGAAGCAAGGAGACGAGAAGGGAGCCAGGAAAAGGGATTTCACAAATGAAAGAAGATGAGGGGATTTGGCTCGATCTTCTGATGAGAACGATAACTACGATTAATTGATATGACATTGACAATGAGGCTACTTGACCAAAACAACCAAGTCCATCCTGCAATTGCTACACCGTACCCTTATCGTTACCAACCCAACCCAGCACAGTTGATCTTTGCTGGAAGCAATCGAGAATCAAACAAGAAAGAAATAAGTGTGATATGAATTATGGATCAGAGATGAAGTTTCATTGAACAATGGAAAGGCCTAAAGTCACCATAGTTGGTCCAGTCAACATAAGTATACAACTGATATTTCCAAATGAAATAAATCTAAACAAGCCTAAACCCTAAAAGTGGTGTCCCTAGCCCTATTTGAGGGGCTAGGGACATAGGGAGCATATTCATGAGGGAGGGGGAACATCCCACTACAACTCTCTAGTTGGGCTCAAACTGATACAAGGCTCAAGGCCCAGGTTTAAAATTGATTTTGACTTATTTCATAGATTATGATATGCTTGGGTGGAGTTTTGTGGTGGGACTAGAACTATTGGAAAGAGGATCTCATAAGCTTTTCAACAAGTCTAAGATCACCTCATTAGACTCTATATGCATCTTCCATACTCGTTTGAAGTCACCGCTATCTTTGGAGGTCGAACTGGATTCTAGAACATGCCCGGCTTTCATCCTTAGTTGTCCTGGCCTCAAGTGACATGGTGACCTCTAATGTTCATCTAAAACATGTATGTGGCTCCATGTGCCCCTCCTTGGTCCTTACCTATCTTCCTAAGTATAATCACATCACATGCATCAGGCAGCAACCCATTCTCAGAAGCTGAATTAAACAACCATAGGAATGAGCTCACCTGATAATTCAATTGCCGTGCACGTGCTCTCATCATAGTTCCCCGCCTAGCATCTTGTGGATGAGTATTGTATGTATCCAAGAAAGTGATGTCCTCATCAGAACAGGAGGGCGAGTAGGGGGAAGAGGGCTGGCGGCGAGTGGGGAGAAGTGGGGCAACAGTGGGTGGGGGGAGAAGGGGGAAGCAGTGATTAGGGAGAAAGAGCAACGGTGAACGGGGAGAAATGCAGATAACAGAGGGAGGCTAGGGAGGGTTAGGAGGATTTGGGGGCCTTGCTTGGGGCCGACTGGTTGGGTGCATGGTGCATCTGGGGCTTACTGGGTTGAGTGAGTGGCTAGAAACGAACAAGCCTTACGAGCGACCGAGGAACTCATGAGTAGCTCGAGCTTGGCTCATTATTGAAATGAGCTAGATTGGATGTTTGACTCACTTATGTATGTCCTAAGCTCGAGCTAAGCCAATTTTGAGCCTGAATGGCTCACGAGCCTCAAGCTTTTTTCCTAGCCCTATAGGAGAGGGTGGTGGTGGTGGGGTGTGATTGGGCTGGCTAAGAGGAAGAGGAAGGATTGGAAAGACAAAAAATAAATTGGACTGGGCTGAGTGGAATGACCCAAGCTGAATACATGTGCAAAGGTAGGGGTGCATGCAAATGGAGAAGATATTTCCCAACCGACCATTTGACCGTTTTAATCCGAATACAATTCGAAGCATATTCTCGGATATCCAAAGGTTTTGCCGGATACAAAAAAGGAGTCAGATATTTTTTGTCGGATATGAAAACGGGTTTAGAAAAGACATTATCCGATGGATACAAAGCTATCCGAGTATTATTTCTGGATAGTTACCAAATTATTATTCGGTAACTATCCGGTAAATGCCATGCAATGGCCAATCGGCCCAATCCGAAGCGATCGAGTGAGTAGCGATGCCCAGTTAACCCAGTAACCCTAGCTACTGAGCGGCCGAGCGGGAGCGGCGACTACGGCACCCAAAAAATTAGATCGAGCGGCCTGTCTTCGTCTACTCCTCCTTCAATCCTTCGCCCTTCGCCGCCTTCGGTCCTCCTCCCACACCGCCGTCCGCCTATCTCTCCTCCCCCACAGACCTGCGTCAGCCGCCTCTCCGCCCCCGTAGACCGGTGGTGCCGCTCGCCTCTCCGCCCCCACAGACAGACGCCGCTGCTGCTCCGCCTCTCCTCAGTCCTCCCCCACAGACCGCCATCGCCCGCCTCTACCCCCAAGACCAGCGCCACTGCCTCTGCCCCCATAGACTGGCGGCGCTGTTGCCACCCGCCTCTCCCCCCTCACAGAGGCACAAACCAGCGCCGCTGCCGCCACCACCGCGCCTTCTTGGCTTCTTTTCTAATCCTATGGCCACATTCGGTGAGGCAAAGGCGAGCACCCAGGGCCGGCCTCCTCCTCTCCCTTCTCTGGTGTGACTGTGTCACCGTCGCCTCCCACCTAGCCATCCCCTTTGCACTGATTTGTAGTGCAAAGAGGGCAGCTAGGTGGGGGGCGACAGCGACATAGTCACACCAGAGAAGGGAGAGGAGGAGGCCAGCCTTGGGTGCTCATCTTTGTCTCACTGGATGTGGCCAGAGGATTAGAGAAGAAGCCAAGAAGGCGCGGTGGCAGCACCGGTCTGTACCTCTGTGGGGGAGGAGAGGCGGGCAGTGATGGCGCCGCCAGTCTATGGGGCCGAAGGCAGCAGCGCTGGTCTGTGGGGGTAAAGGCAGGCGGCGGCGACTCCGGTCTACGGGGGAGGACTGAGGGGAGGCGGGCAGCAGCGGCGTCGGTCTGTGGGGATGGAGAGGCGGGTGGTGGCAGCATCAGTCTGTAGGACCGAAATGGCGACAGAGCGGGGTGAATGTCGACTTCTAAAAACGCCCCCAAAAGTATTCGCAAAAATCTCTACTCTCCGATGGCTATAAAAGCTATGAACGAGAAGAGATGATTGCTCACTCAAGCCGAAAACCAAACTGACAAGAGACTGAAATGGATCAAGAGAAGGAGAATGCAAAAACTGGCCACGGCAAGAAATCAACTGGAAGTGCTGCCACGGCAAAGAAAACGACTACCACAGCTGTAAAAACTGTTGTTACGGCAGGGAGTCTGCTGGCCGAAAATTTGAGAAGATATGCTCATTGGAATCACAAAGAAACGTTGAATAAATAGCAGCCAAGAGACACAAAGGACTGCTGTTCATTGAGCATTCTCTCAGCAAAAAGCCAACCGAAAGAAAGGAGGAGAAAAGGAGATTCCAAAGCTGAAAATACTGAAAAGAAAAAGACTAAAGGATCTGCATGCTAGAGCTGCTGCCAGAAAGAGAGCAAGGGGGCTGCTGTCCATGTACTATTGCTGAAAATACAAGCATTGCTTTGGACAAAACTACAGCCGAGTACTAGTACTGAGCCAAAGAAATGAAGCTCAAAAACGAAAGGAACTAGTATCACATGCTCTGCCAAGTACTAAAATCAGCACAGGAGTTAATTTGCAAGAAGCAGATCAACAAACAATAGCCAAATAAGTGTATGGCTTGTGCTGAAAAATTCAATTGAGTGCACAGCCGAATACACACAGAGGCTCCAAATAAAATGCTACTCGGTTGGACTGCATGAAGGGAACAAAAGAAATGAAGGAGCTGCAGCAAACACTCTGGCCGAATCATGCAGGGAGCACAAAAAAAACTATGCCAAATCGAGAAGTGCTTGAACTACTCAGGAAACTTGCAGCCGAAACAAAAAGAAATGCCAAGGAGCAAGAACTTAGGACTGAGAGACTTTTGAGCAGAGAGAAAGAGAGCCTCACAAAGAGAACACAAATAGAGACTTCATCTTGACAAAAAGAGACTAAAACACAAGATCAACAAGGAGCTCAAGCACAAGATATCATAAACACGATACGGAGACATACATGCTTGATATGAAGTTGTTCTCAGCTCATCCCACTCTTTCAATCTAACCCTACATCCCCATACATGCTTGAGAGAGATCAAGAACACACCCCTATCTTATACAACCATGGAGAGACACAAATAAAACCCTAACTCTTACACCCACTCTCTCAATTTCAGCACAACCTCTCCCTCTCCTTATATAGCCTCTACTAATGGGTTTGCACCATGCTTTACCCATTAGGCCTTCAACAACTCGGCGCTTTATCCAAACCCGCTTCCTTTTGTGCAGCCATGCGCTTTTACCGAAACGCCCCACGCGCACCTTCCAGGAAGCTTCCTCATCCCTTGCCTCGTAAGCCACGCAGCTTCGCCGTCTTCGGCACACCTCGACCGTTCTGACCTCAGCGCCACCTGCGCCTAGTCCGGTCCATCGTGCCTCGCCACGACTCCACCTCGAGTCTACGTCGTCTTCAACACATCCCGACCGTTCTGACCTCAGCGCCACCTGCGCCTAGTCCGGTCCTCCATGTCTCGCCACGACTCCACTCGATGTCCTGCAGCCACGCAGACAAGAAACACATCAAATAGCACCGCTCGATACATGTAATCAAAATTAGCATGATAAAGCCCAACCCGATCGAAACGAAAAATAAACGACCTAAACACGTCCGACCGCGATCGACCAAGTCCGACTGAAACGATTGCACCACGCAACGTTTTGACTCGAACCACTCAAACCAAACTCAGTCTATCCAAACCACGTGTCAATTACTCATCACCAACATGGGATTAAGACCACATGGTCTCTCAATCTCCCCCTTGATGAGTATATTGACAAACTCAGAAAAAGCATTAAGTTGAGTTTGATTTGAAGAGTCCAACATGGTCCAAAAGAAGAAGAATGAAGCTAATGACCATGTCGACAGAAGGAATACTAGAGCAACAAAGAAAGAGCAAATTGTTCTTCAAAGCTCTAAAAAGAACCCAAATGACTTTTTCTCCTCTATTCTCCCCCTTTTGGTAATAAACACATCAAGGATGCAAAAGAGAGAATATGACATGTTAATGGATGAAAATGGCTGAAGTTTATTTATTCTAAGCATTTAGAGCCATGAGAATTATCCATAATGACCATAAGGAATTACACCAAGCTATAACTCAATAAAAGGCTATCTAGATCATGACAGTATATGTATGAGCCAGCTAGCACATAAAGATGACAATTTGAAATGTAGGGCATTTAGTGAGCAAGTCAAGTCATCAATTAAGCAAAGTCTAGCTAGAGATATCTAAGGATGATGCAGGCCATGTCAATAAGCTAAGCGTAACTAAGAAGCTAATATTGAGTCCAAATATAGTGCTAGATGCTCAAGGATGAAACATTTGTTTAAGCACTTTTAATCTTTTGGTAATCAAGCAAATTTTGCACAAATGACATATTTTCTTTAAAGCGAATAGTTGTGTCCAACCAAAATTTTGTCATGTGCTAGATCTCAAGCCTTATGCGACTACTCCAAGCGAGAAGCTTAAGAAGATAGTCTAGGTCATCCAAAACTCCCCCTGAGTTCATGCCAAGTGCAATGGCAAGCCGTCTCATGAGAAAGAATTGGTGAAATCAGTTTTTTCGCACATAAAAAGAGATATTTTGCTTTTTAACAGATTGTGCTAACTTATGCGTCATCAAGAACTAACATAGCTCAAACTAAACTTAGCCTATTTGACATGGCATGAATCATAAAAAGATAGCTCAAGAAAGACTAGACTCAAATGTTAGCATGGCAAGTTTTAATTCAAGTTGAGCAATTTTAATTAGCTTATCATGGCAAAAGCTAGTTTACACATATGAAGTCATGATTCAGCTAGTAAATAAGCACAAGTCATGGCACGGTGTAAAGCTTTTGAAGCATGTCATACATGATAATAATCAAGGCTCCATGTAGTTATATGACAATGTAGAAGCTAAAAATGCAGAAAATCCAGCTCCCCCTCAACATTAGATGCAACTTTTAGTTCAAGTTGAGTTATATCAATATTAAGCTCCAGAAGCTCCCAAATGAACTCCCCCTGAACTAAAGCAATAAAAACGAGAAGCTGGCAAAGAAAATCCAAACGGGCAGTCCTTAAAGCATAGATAAGATATAGAGACAACTATGGCTCAGACTGACTCTCATCTACCCCATATGACTCCAGGACTATTAGCTGACCGTAAAACACACACTAGAGAGCAAACACGTACCCTGTCTACCCGAGGGTGGCCCGATCCTCGCTAGAACCTACAAGAAGTGAGTGAGCTCAATCTAGTGAGATAAGAAGCAGCTAATAAGAAGCATCCTGGAAGGACAAGATAAGAGTAGGAAGTCTAAGCAACTAGGCAAGAGAAGCACTCTAACCTATGCTAGGACTAAACCCACTGCACCCAAATGCAAAGCGACAGAAATGAGACAGAAGCATAATCAATATAGTAAAGCAGTAAAGCCCAAAACTCCCCCTCACTACTGTCCATAAGGACAAACCACCCCAAGCTCTCCCCGCAGAGCTGAAAACCTCGAACTATCCAAAGGCTTGGTGAAGATGTCAGCCAACTGGTGGTCACTCTCCACAAACTGGAGCACTATATCGCCCTTCTCTACATGGTCTCTAAGGAAGTGATAACGGATATCGATGTGCTTGGTCCGAGAGTGTTGCATTGGGTTCTTAGCAATGTTAATCGCAGAAGTGTTATCACAAAAGAGTGGAACACTGTCGATAACTAACCCAAAGTCCCGCAGGGTCGAATCCATCCAGAGCACTTGACTACAGCAACTGGCTGCAGCAACGTACTCAGCCTCTGCGGTGGACTGTGCAACACCGGACTGCTTCCTCGAAGACCAGGAAACAAAAGAAGTGCCAATAAATTGGCAGGTGCTAGAAGTGCTCTTCCTATCCATCCTACAGCCAGCGAAGTCTGCATCCGAGAAGGCTCTCAAGGAAAGACAGGATGAGGAAGAGTACCAGATACCATAGTCAATGGTAGCTCGAAGGTACCGAAAGATGCGCTTCATCGCCTGGCGGTGAGATACGCGAGGAGAAGCCTGAAAACGAGCACACAGACACACGGAGAAGTGTATGTCTGGTCTCGAGGCAGTGAGGTAAAGAAGGGAGCCGATCATACTTCTGTACTCTTTCTGATCAACTGGCTCGCCATCCTCATCTGGGTCAAGCTGGGCCGTAGAGGCCATCGGAGTTGACACAGGCTTACCATCACTCATGTCGAAGCGTCTCAGGAGGTCACGAGTGTACTTGCCCTGATGCAGAAAAGTACCCTCCCGAGTCTGCTTGATTTGGAAGCCTAGGAAGAAGGTCAACTCGCCTATCATGCTCATCTCAAACTCGGTGCTCATGACATCCGAGAACTGAGAAACCAGAGCATGGGAAGAGCCGCTAGAGATGATGTCATCGACATAGATTTGGACGAGCAGAAGGTCATCGCCAAGCCTACGGATGAACAAGGTCTTGTCTACTTTACCCATTTCAAACCCATGACTCAACAAGTAGGACTTAAGCCTCTCATACCAAGCACGAGGGGCTTACTTAAGTCCATACAGAGCTTTGGAAAGCTTGAATACATGGTTTGGGTATTTGGGGTTCTCGAAACCAGGAGGCTGTCTCACAAAGATTTCTTCCTCAATGAAGCCATTGAGGAAGGCACTCTTGACATCCATCTGGTAAAGCTTGAAACCCTTAGAAGCTGCAAAGGTAAGCAGAATTCTAATGGCTTCAAGTCTAGCTACAGGGGCAAAGGTCTCCTCGAAGTCTAGACTCTCGACCTGAGAAAAGCCCTGAGCTACCAGTCTAGCCTTGTTTCGAATAACGACCCCATCCTCGCTCTGCTTGTTCTTGAACACCCACTTAGTCCCAATGACATTGTGACCTCGCGGGGGCTCGACAAGCGACCAGACCTTGTTTCTTTCGAAATTTTCTAGTTCCTCATGCATGGCATTGACCCAAGACTCGTCGGAAAGAGCATGAGAAACATCTTTGGGATCAAAAGAAGCAATGAAGGCAGAATGGAGACATAAGTGAGATAAGCCAGACTTTGAGCGGGTCACACGCTCGAAAAGGTCTCCAATCATCTGCTCTGAAGGATGAGCTTTCTGGATATGTCGGGGAGGTCCTGGATGAGGAGAAGAAGTGGCCTCTACCTCGTGTGCAGACGAGGTAGGGACAGAGCCACTAGCTCTGGAGGAAGCAGTAGGCAAGGTCTGATCACCTCGAGGTGCCGTGGAAGAAGGCATCTCAAGGGGAGGATGAGGAGCTGGATCAGGTAAACAACCATCGTCTCCATTGTCCTCATCATCCACAAAGATGGTCTCGGACTGCTCTAAAGAACCTGAGATATCTGGCCTAGTCCCTGGACTGGCCTCGTCAAAGGTCACCTCGCAGGTCTCTACCAATTTACTAGACTCGCAGTTCCAGACCTTGTAAGCCCGCGAAGAAGTCGAGTAACCTAGGAAGATCCCGTCACAAGAACGTGACTCGAACTTGTCTAGATTCCCGGACTTCAGAATAAAACACTTGCAACCAAACACATGAAAATGAGAGACGCTGGGCTTTCGCCCATATCTCAGCTCATAAGAAGTGTGGTGCAAGTGTTCCCGAAGAAAAACTCGATTCGAAACATGGCACGCGGTCGCAATGGCTTCAGCCCAAAACTTCCTCGGTGTAGAGTACTCATCAAGCATCGTCCTGGCCATCTCGACCAAGGTACGGTTCTTCCTCTCCACAACGTCATTCTGCTGAGGGACGTATGGAGAAGAGAACTGGTGCTCTACACCTGACACACCACAGAAACACTCAAAGTAGGAATTCTTGAACTCCGTGCCATTGTCACTGTGGATAGCTCGTAAGGCACCTGAGAGCTCTACAGAAAGCCTACTAAAAAGACCTCAGAAATGTGAAAACGTCTCATCCTTCGAGGCTAAGAAAAACACCCAAGAATACCTCGAGAAGTCATCGACCACAACAAGAACATACCACTTCCCTCCTGCTGACTGCACTCGAGCTGGTCCAACTGTGTCCATGTGGAGCAGCTGTCCCGGTACATCGGTCATAGTAACTGTGACCGGAGGATGAGAAGCGGAAACCATCTTGCCGTGCCGGCATGGAGCGCAAACAAGATCTTTGACTATCTTGAGTTTCGGCAGACCACGAATGAGATCGTGGCCGCTAACTCGGGTCAAATGGTCAAATCCAATATGACCAAGTCTCCTATGCCAGAATGAAAGGTCGCGGGACTCAGAAGCAACTAAACACCTGAGAGGATCACCAGAAGACTCAGAAAAATCAGCACGAAAGATCCTCCCAAAACGAGAAATCCCGCAAACCAGACTACCCGAAGAATCAAGAATTTTGCAATTGTTTTTCTTAAAGCTCACCTCAAAGTCGTCATCGGTAAGCTGAGAGACTGAAAGCAAATTATATTGCAGCTTACTAACCAAGGCAACATCTTTCAAAATGAAAGAATCATTAATACACACAGTACCTTTGGCGATGACACGCCCAGACGAAGCGTCTCCGAAGGTGATCGTCTCATCACCTGGAGCACGGGCAAGGGAAGAAAACCAACGGGAATCTCCGGTCATGTGTCGTGAACACCCGGAGTCTACGAGTCAAACTTTTCCCTTCCCTGCCCAGCGAACCTGAGTCAACGAGAGAGTAAAGTCTCAGTACTGGGATAAATCAAGAGTGATTTTGGCACCCAATACTGAGTAACACGTGGAGCAGACGAAGTAGTCAAGCACGACTGACCTCTATCTACCCTACGCTCTCTGTGACTCAAAGGAGCAGAAGGTCTGTGAGCAGACCTGAAGCTGTTGCGGGGTCCAACTGCTACGGGAGAGCGAGTCGGAACACCGGCAACACGCTGATCACGCCGCGGGTAGCTATCTCGACGGGGAAACTGAGATCTACCCTCAGGACGGCGGAAGACACGACCAGAGACAGCATGAGGACGAAAAACGGAAAACTCGGAAAAACTAAGTCCTCTATGCTGCCCAAACTCCGCAACAGGAGCAAACTTAGACCCCGTGTTGGTCTTAGGTGCACTCAAGGTCTGGGGCTGACCCTGAATACGCCTAGGAGACTCAACACGGTCTTTACGCGCGATCTTGGCGCGCCTGAAGCATCGATCGATCAGATGCCCATCCTTCTGACAGAAGGTGCAGTGATACTTCTTCTTTTGAGAGGTAGAAGTAGCACGCTCAAGCTTCGCCTTCTGAGAGGCCGAAGTGGCAAGTGAAATCACCTTGCTATCAGAGATCCCGTGGACAAAGCCCACTGATTTGAATTTAACTTCATCAGATCTGGGCTCGACCTCGATCACACCTCCTACTATAGGTCTAAGAATAGCAGGTGGATGCTTCCTCATATCCTCATAGAAATCATATCCTAGACCTTGATTGAACTTGCAAATCTTGGATTGGTCTAGAATAAGATTAAGCTTCTTCTTGCCGCCTACAAATCTCTCGAGAGTGTTCATAAGGTACTGACACTCCCGAAAGAGAGAGGTGCAAGAAGAGCAGGGGGAAGAGGGAACAGCAGGAGGTAAGGGAGCAGATGAAGAACCAACAGCAGAGGAAAGAATGGCTTGTGCACGCACAGCCGACTCTGAATGGACAGTCCTACTGCTAGCCGGTTGGTTCACGTCGCTAGGCGTCTCTATCTTACCCTGGGGCTTCTCCCCCTCCTCAGTAATCACATCACAACAAGATTGTGGCTTCTCTAATAAGTCCTTAGTTAGTTTCACACATTTTTCTTCCAATGCAATCAAGTCAGTTTTTAGTTTATCACAATTTTTGCATGGTGAGCTAACAGGGTCCTTAGAAGCATAATTAGCCAATTTCTTATTGTGGTCAATCATTTCTTGAAACTGCTTGGAAACAGATTCAAGTTCAACAGTTAATCTAGGACAGTTCGAGCATGACACAACTGGTTCACACAACCAAGCATACAACTCAGATATTTTATGATCTGCCCGTTTTAGGTTCATCTTCAAGTTATTGCAGTTTTCACAAGACTCGGGCAGATCAAGCAGCATGGTATAATGACCTCTAAAAGCATTGTCCTTATCCTCACATGAGGTGCAAGAAGTAGTCTCAACAACAGTAGATGAAATAGGCGCTACTCTACTCATCTCAAGCTCAGCAAGCAGACTAACATTCTCCACCTTAACAATATCGAGCTCAGAGGACAACCTATCATGCGAGGTCCTTAATTTCTCTATATCAACCAGCAAAGCAGAGCATGTATCACAATCATCACTAGAGGGAGCAGATGTAAGAGCAATAATCTCTAGTGACAATCTATCTACTGAAGGAACGCGCATAGGCTACGATAGAAGAAAATAAAAAATTTCTACCGCGCACACCAGGACATCATGCTAAGGAGGGATCATAGATCGTTACCACTAGACACGCAGCGCAGCGGAAGAAGAGTTGGAGAAGCCGATCCAACCACGCGCGTCGAGGTAGTAGTGGAAGTAGCCGATCGTCCCGAACAGATCGTCTCCTCCACGCGATCAACCACACCACGAGCAGATCCAATCTGTAGATTGTTGATGCCGATCAACACCGCAACGAGCAGCGCCTCCACCGGTATCCACACGTCCGGGGCTGAAACGCCGATCGCGAGTGTACCAGCACTCGCGAGCGGCTAGGGTTTGGCTCGGGAGGTGGCGGCTAGGGTTTTGCTCAGGAGGAACAGAAGCGTGCATCCCTCAGCCCCCTGCCTCCATATATATAGACGTCCTCACTTGGGCCTCGTGGACCGAGGCCCAATAGGAGTCTATCCGGATCTCTATCCGAATTGAGCCCACATCCGAATCACATTCGAATTAGTGTTCCAACCCGTTAAGTGTGCATCCCTGTAGGTTCACGTATACTTGGTCGCGACCCGGAAACACCTTTCCGGTCACCCTATTAATAGCGGCCTCTAGCAAGACATATTAACCCCAAAGTATACGTAAAGATCATATCGGCTGAACCTGTAATGTTGTCATGTACGAATCCCTTTGCCTCACGATATAGATTAAGCTCAAGGCGAGACCTGTGTCATCCTCTTAATAGCTCAATCACTCTCTCGATTCCGTGATGGATTATAAACTCGTGATTGACTCCTCAATCACCTTGGCATGGCCATGCACTTTCATAATCCATTACATCGAGGGGCCCAGAGATATCTCTCCCATAAGAATGGGCAAATTCTATCTTGATCATTCACATCCCACTACATATTTCATGGCAAACCCAAAGACTACTTTTATGACTACCCAGTTACGGAGTAGTGTTTAGTAGTCCCAAAATAAGCTACTACGCATGTTGGGAACCATGATGATCTCAAGTCTAAGGATTCCACATAAACACTACTTGAGACCAACTGATGACACATGGAATCTCTGCAGTGTCTCATGGCGGGTCTATCCAACATATGTTCACTAACACATGTCCATATTATTTATTTGGTATCTCCATACCATGATCCATGAGACATGATCATCAATCAATACATATGCTGATCTTTGAATCATATTTGTTCCTCGTATGATATATAATCAGGGATCATTTAGAAATAGCAACATTTTGACATTAAGAGTCTGATGAATAAGTCACATACTCATTGATCAATAATGATAATGTCTATTTCAAGGAACAAACTAATGCATCATAAACATAGTATGTGATATATATAACATCTCCATGTTGCCTCTAGGGCATATCACTAACATCTACTTCCTTCTCTAACTCAGTACACCTAGCCTTAGCTCTAGCATGAAAACCACCTAGCTTAAGAAAAGTATGATTGAGCTGGTCGTAGGTGGGACATACCTCGTCCGAGTCGAAGTACAACTCGCTGTCGTTGAGTTCACCCTCGAGGGCCATGAAGCACATGCCGGAGAAGTCGTCGCCGCTCTTGGGGTCTTGGTCACCCGTCCCATCGTCGTCGCTCCATCCCTCCACCTCGCTGAGGTCGAGGTCGTCGAAGGCGGTGAGGACGCGGTGGAAGAGCTTCTTGGCCTTCCCGAAGTCGCGGAACTTCTTCTTGCCTTGAGCAGGTGCTGAGGGCTTCGTGTTGCGGTTCTTGTCGGTGTAGTCGTTCTTGCCCGAACCGCCATAGTCACCTTTGCCCTTCCCAAGCTTGGGGCAGTTTGCTCGGATGTGGTTGGGGCCACCACACTCGAAGCAAATCACGGGTCCTCCTCTCTTTCTGTCCCTCCTCCCTTTGTAAGCGTGAGAGAATCTTCGAGCAAGGAGGGCAAGCTGCTCATCCGCAAGCTGCTCTAACTGATCATCAGTTGTGTCATAAAGAGCAGCAAGAGAGAATCCGCAAGAAGACTCAGAAGAGAGACCAGAAGCTGAACTGGGATCGGTGACCAAAGCCATCGACTGTGACTTCGACCTACGAGAGACAACGTCAATCTCGTGAGTCTTGAGGCGCGAGTACAGCGCGTCAAGAGTCAAGGTCGAGAGGTCTGTCGTGTCTTTGATGGTGGTCACTTTCATCTCCCAAACACGCAGATCGAGAGCCGCGAACATCTGACGAGCGTTGTCCGAGTCGGGGTATGTGAGACCGACCGCTCGGAGGTTGCTCAAGATTTTATGAAATCGCGAAAAGCACTCGTCCAGGGACTCACCAGCAAGCATCTCGAATTTGTTGTATTCGCACTTGAACTGGTCCTGTCGTACCGTCTTGATCTGGGTGGTGCCCTCATGGTATGCGTCGAGGGTCACCCAGATATCGTAGGCGGACGACAGGTGAGAGATGCGATCGAATTCGCTTCTGCTCAAGCCCTGGATAATGATGTTCCTTACCTTCGCATTTGCCTCAACGTCGGGCATGTTTGCCACGTTGATGTTCTCATCGGCAGGAACAGCATATCGCACCTTCACCTTCCGCCAGATGGCGTACCCCTGAGCCTGGATGTATGTCTCCATTCGGCTCTTCCAGAAGGGGTAATCAATGCCATCGAAGACGGGCGGCTTGGTGGAGTACTTGTCCATCGCCATGGCTCTTGAGACCGGTTAAGATCTATTGAAAAGAGCTAACCGGCTCTGATACCAATTGTAGGACCGAAATGGCGACAGAGGGGGGTGAATGTCGACTTTTAAAATTGCCCCAAAAGTATTCGCAAAAATCTCTACTCTCCGATGGCTATAAAAGCTATGAACGAGAAGAGATGATTGCTCACTCAAGCCGAAAACCAAACTGACAAGAGACTGAAATGGATCAAGAGAAGGAGAATGCAAAAACTGGCCACGGCAAGAAATCAACTGGAAGTGCTGCCACGGCAAAGAAAACAACTACCACGGCTGCCACGGCAGCAAAAACTACTGTTACGGCAGGGAGTCTGCTGGCCGAAAAAAATTAGATCGAGCGGCCTGTCTTCGTCTACTCCTCCTTCAATCCTTCGCCCTTCGCCGCCTTCGGTCCTCCTCCCACACCGCCGTCCGCCTATCTCTCCTCCCCACAGACCTGCGTCAGCCGCCTCACCGCCCCCGTAGACCGGTGGTGCCGCTCGCCTCTCCGCCCCCACAGACAGACGCCGCTGCTGCTCCGCCTCTCCTCAGTCCTCCCCCACAGACCACCATCGCCCGCCTCTACCCCCAAGACCAGCGCCACTGCCTCTGCCCCCATAGACTGGCGGCGCTGTTGCCACCCGCCTCTCCCCCCCCTCACAGAGGCACAAACCAGCGCCGCTGCCGCCACCACCGCGTCTTCTTGGCTTCTTTTCTAATCCTATGGCCACATTCGGTGAGGCAAAGGCGAGCACCCAGGGCCGGCCTCCTCCTCTCCCTTCTCTGGTGTGACTGTGTCACCGTCGCCTCCCACCTAGCCATCCCCTTTGCACTGATTTGTAGTGCAAAGAGGGCAGCTAGGTGGGGGGCGACAGCGACATAGTCACACCAGAGAAGGGAGAGGAGGAGGCCAGCCTTGGGTGCTCATCTTTGTCTCACTGGATGTGGCCAGAGGATTAGAGAAGAAGCCAAGAAGGCGCGGTGGCAGCACCGGTCTGTACCTCTGTGGGGGAGGAGAGGCGGGCAGTGATGGCGCCGCCAGTCTATGGGGCCGAAGGCAGCAGCGCTGGTCTGTGGGGGTAAAGGCAGGCGGCGGCGACTCCGGTCTATGGGGGAGGACTGAGGGGAGGCGGGCAGCAGCGGCGTCGGTCTGTGGGGATGGAGAGGCGGGTGGTGGCAGCATCAGTCTGTAGGACCGAAATGGCGACAGAGCGGGGTGAATGTCGACTTCTAAAAACGCCCCCAAAAGTATTCGCAAAAATCTCTACTCTCCGATGGCTATAAAAGCTATGAACGAGAAGAGATGATTGCTCACTCAAGCCGAAAACCAAACTGACAAGAGACTGAAATGGATCAAGAGAAGGAGAATGCAAAAACTGGCCACGGCAAGAAATCAACTGGAAGTGCTGCCACGGCAAAGAAAACGACTACCACGGCTGCAAAAACTGTTGTTACGGCAGGGAGTCTGCTGGCCGAAAATTTGAGAAGATATGCTCATTGGAATCACAAAGAAACGTTGAATAAATAGCAGCCAAGAGACACAAAGGACTGCTGTTCATTGAGCATTCTCTCAGCAAAAAGCCAACCGAAAGAAAGGAGGAGAAAAGGAGATTCCAAAGCTGAAAATACTGAAAAGAAAAAGACTAAAGGATCTGCATGCTAGAGCTGCTGCCAGAAAGAGAGCAAGGGGGCTGCTGTCCATGTACTATTGCTGAAAATACAAGCATTGCTTTGGACAAAACTACAGCCGAGTACTAGTACTGAGCCAAAGAAATGAAGCTCAAAAACGAAAGGAACTAGTATCACATGCTCTGCCAAGTACTAAAATCAGCACAGGAGTTAATTTGCAAGAAGCAGATCAACAAACAAAAGCCAAATAAGTGTATGGCTTGTGCTGAAAAATTCAATTGAGTGCACAGCCGAATACACACAGAGGCTCCAAATAAAATGCTACTCGGTTGGACTGCATGAAGGGAACAAAAGAAATGAAGGAGCTGCAGCAAACACTCTGGCCGAATCATGCAGGGAGCACAAAAAAAACTATGCCAAATCGAGAAGTGCTTGAACTACTCAGGAAACTTGCAGCCGAAACAAAAAGAAATGCCAAGGAGCAAGAACTTAGGACTGAGAGACTTTTGAGCAGAGAGAAAGAGAGCCTCACAAAGAGAACACAAATAGAAACTTCATCTTGACAAAAAGAGACTAAAACACAAGATCAACAAGGAGCTCAAGCACAAGATATCATAAACACGATACGGAGACATACATGCTTGATATGAAGTTGTTCTCAGCTCATCCCACTCTTTCAATCTAACCCTACATCCCCATACATGCTTGAGAGAGATCAAGAACACACCCCTATCTTATACAACCATGGAGAGACACAAATAAAACCCTAACTCTTACACCCACTCTCTCAATTTCAGCACAACCTCTCCCTCTCCTTATATAGCCTCTACTAATGGGTTTGCGCCATGCTTTACCCATTAGGCCTTCAACAACTCGGCGCTTTATCCAAACCCGC
Organism: Dendrocalamus latiflorus; assembly: GCA_017311315.1. Lineage (NCBI taxonomy): Eukaryota > Viridiplantae > Streptophyta > Magnoliopsida > Poales > Poaceae > Dendrocalamus > Dendrocalamus latiflorus. Next base: position 26,298,563 of record CM029638.1, read on the forward strand.
TTCCTTTTGTGCAGCCATGCGCTTTTACCGAAACGCCCCTCGCGCACCTTCCAGGAAGCTTCCTCATCCCTTGCCTCGTAAGCCACGCAGCTTCGCCGTCTTCAGCACACCTCGACCGTTCTGACCTCAGCGCCACCTGCGCCTAGTCCGGTCCATCGTGCCTCGCCACGACTCCACCTCGTGTCTACGTCGTCTTCAACACTCCCGACCGTTCTGACCTCAGCGCCACCTGCGCCTAGTCCGGTCCTCCGTGTCTCGCCACGACTCCACTCGATGTCCTGCAGCCACGCAGACAAGAAACACATCAAATAGCACTGCTCGATACGTGTAATCAAAATTAGCATGATAAAGCCCAACCCGATCGAAACGAAAAATAAACGACCTAAACACGTTCGACCGCGATCGACCAAGTCCGACTGAAACGATTGCACCACGTAACGTTTTGACTCGAACCAATCAAACCAAACTCAGTCTATCCAAACCACGTGTCAATTACTCATCACCAACGTGGGATTAAGACCACATGGTCTCTCACAGTCTGCGGGGGCGGAGATGCGGGCAGTGGCAGCATCAGTCTGTGGGGGCGAAGATACGGTCGGGACTGCCAATCTGCGAGGGTGGAGAGGCAACCAACGCAAGTCTATGAGGGAGGAGAGACAGGCTGACGGTGGTGTGGGAGGAGGACTGAAGGCAGCGGAGGGCGTAGGATTGAAGGAGGAGTAGATGAAGATAGACCACCGCTTCCACTCAGCCGCTTGCTAGCTAGGGTTACTAGGTTAACTGGGCGTCGCTACTCGCTCGGTCGCTCCGGATTAGGCCGATTAGCCATTGCATGGTGTTTACCAAATAGTTACCGGATAATAATTCGATAACTATCCAAAAAGTACTCAGATAGCTTCGTATCCGTCGGATAATGTCTTTTTTGAATCCGTTTCTGTATCTGATAAAAAATAACCGACCCCAATCTGGCAAACCTTCAAATATCTGAGAATATGCTCCGAATTGTATCTGAATTAAAATGGACGGACGGTCGATCAGGAAATATCCGCTCCATTTGCACCCCTAGTGGAGTGGTGATAGAAGCTCTATTATCAAACAAATGGACAACAGAGTACCACATCGGCGCCATGGCATCCGTCGCCATTTCAATTGGTGATAGAAGAACTAATCATCAATTGAAATGGCGATAGAGCCCCCCTGCACACTCTATCGCCATTTGAAATAGCGATAGAGGCCAGTCTTTTAAAGGGCCAAAAAATCAACCAAAATTCATAAGAATTCAGTAAAAAAGAGAAAGAGGGGAGGATAAAAGAGGAGAAGATAGGAGAGGAGAGGGGAGAGGAGGAGAATAGAGCAAAAGAATGAGTGATTTCAGCATCATAGAGGTAAGTTTTCGGTTTGTCTATAGATTTCATTTTGAAACTATGGTAGGTTAGCAAATAAAATGATTAGATGTGTAGTTATATGGGCAGTGAGTAGATGTGTACATAGTATGGTTGTAGATATGCAATCATTTAGGGTAATGTGTGTGGGATGAATTCTTGTAGAACTATTAATTTCTCATAGCCGTAAGTTGTAGTGCACCGATTAGTTTTAAAATATTTGATATGCTAGTTTGGTCTATTCGAAACATGGAGAGTAGAATGTCTGTAGGATCCATTATTAACTATATGTGCTACGTAGATGAAGTATGTATGGTAAGTTAGATTTTTACAATACATATCCAATTGGTTGTCTTTCTTTGTGGTGTTGTACGTTAGGGGAAATCCCCCTCTATGCAAGTTTATTAGTGACTAGCGGATCTATTATTAGGTCTATTTTGCATTTATTTAATCGAATGAGGAGCTATCGTTAATATTAGATTAGTTGTCGTATTGATCATCAGGTATGACTGAACGAGTAGCTTTCAAAATACACTATAGATGGGGTTCAACAAATAGGTACAAAAGGAGTCGATTTGCATGATTTTTCCATTTGTGACGGCTGGTCTTTCAAATACAGAGCAATGTCCATGGGGCCCTATTATAAGATGGTTGTACTAGTTATTCTCGCTGGATCATTCATTGCACGACCTAAAGTTGCATGGCATTGCTACCTAGGCACAGCAACACATGTATTAGGAGTTAGTGGAACTAAAGGGGCGAAATTCGTAGAGCTCATACATGAGATTGGTGAAAGAGCATGGATGGACACTAGTCTTGCTGGCCCAAGAATATGAGGAAGTCTCTTTGGCTTTTGTGATGCAAGAAAAAGGTGTAATGCCCTAGACGTCGATTCGGTGTTTTCGGAAGCATTTAGCGGATTCACGGAGATTTCTTTTTCTTCCGTCGAATCAGGAAGGCGGGTTCAGGATGCGGATTTATCTAAAAAGAAAAAAAGAAAGATTTGGTGGGCTGTCCAAAGAGGGAGGCCAGGCCTTTCTCCCTCCCACCATGGGCGCAAGTCGCCCCTAGGCCCAGCTGCCCCCTTGGCCCAAGCCGCCCCCACCCCCTTTTTCCCTAACCCTAGGCCACCCTTTTTCCCCTTGTGGCCGCACTCCTCTTCCCCCCACAGTCGCCACCTCTAGAATTGCTGCCATGGCAAGGATTGTGCTGCTGTGGCAGAGATAACAGGGAAGAAAGGAGGAAGGGAAGAAGAAGAAGGGAGGGGAGGAAGGAGAAGGAAACCTGCGTGGGCAAACTAGGTAAGAAATTCCCGTCTTTTCCCCTCTATTTTAGGGTGATCGTAGGCTTTTGGTTCGTCGTTAGAGATGGATGATCTAGGGGAAATCGTCGATTAGCGATTAATCAGTGTTCTGTGCGCAGTCAGATAGGGCAGCGTGTCTGTTCAGGTGGTTTAGGAGGTCAAAATGATTTTTCCCGAGGAACCCTTGAACACAAAAGTTGTAGAGGATACATAAATCTAGTTTCTGTAATTTTTTCAGAATTGTGGACGCGGGGTTTGGGCGCAACAGGGGAATGAAGTCGACTGTGCAGCAGAGCTGGATTCAGAATCCAGTTTCTGATCATGGACTGATTCAGAGGTCCTAATGAATTTTATGAATTAACTCATAATAACAAAAGGTGGTAGATAACATCTAGAACTAGCTTCTGGTATAATTTTATAATTTTTGCAGCAGTGGGCTGTCGGTGGTGGTCTATGGAAGTTGCTGGACAGAACTCAAAGGCAAAGTCTGTTCTCTGTTTTCTAGTGAGAATTACGTCCTTAAAACTATATAATAAAATTATGGTGTCTTCATGAAATTTGTAGCTTTTGTTCTGAAGATTTCAAATATGTTAGTTTTGTTGTTGTTTGGTTAGTAGATTAAAAGATACAAAAAAGATAAGTAGCACTGCTACAGAGAACATAGTGTGGGAACAGCTGTTTGAGAGGGAGTTGCGGGTTTTGGGCGTAGGGGCGTTTACTTTTCAGTTGTAAATATTGTATTATGGTTTGTATTGAGTGGTGCCTTGTGAATAGGTGGCTTCACTCCTGACCGTGCTTGATCCCTTCGCTCTTTCGGTAGAGGCAAGTATAATGACGGATTTAAAAGACATTATAGAATGTCAATGTTTGATATATATATATATATATATATATATATATATATATATATATATATATATATATATATATATAGGAAACTTTTTTTCTACTCCCAGGTGTAGTTACTCCTATTGTATCCATCATTCATCATCCTCGGAATTCCATCCCCTTGATCGGGCTATTGGGTAAGATAGCACGCTTGAAATCATAACAAACCCACTAACCATTGCGGGTAGACCGTAGACCCACCTAAACAGTCACGTAATTATCTTAAAAAAACTAATTGCACAACCGTTCCTGATTTCTCAGCGTGTCGACATGCTGGCCTGCCAAGTAGGGAGACCGTTTTTTTCCCCGAAGAGATTAGGGAGTATGGTTTATATGCGTACATGGTAGTATGTCCCAATATTCAAAGAGGTTCAATTTGTATATGTTTCTCCTCTCCGGATGATTCATATCTCAATCTGGCGCACACCAGAATGCTAACAGATCTGAGCGATTAAGGTAACAAATCAGGAGTATGGGTATGCTTGGTAACATTTGCCGTATTTGAACAAGTAGCAACAAGTATTGTAAATAACGCACAAAAAAAAGAATGGATCAACTAGCGTTAAGCAAATGGCATAAAATTGAATGGAGGTATGTACATATGAAAACAGGATGGTACACATAAATCTGAAACAAGTTGTTTTTTCTCAGATAGTATGTCTCTCCGTTCCAGATGTGACAGAGTAAAAACTGATTAGGCAAAAATTGAGTATTCAGACCTCAAGCGGCCGCACACAAAGAAGGCTAACAAATCTGTTCGTTTAATTAACATATCGGGAGTATGGTAGGTAGCCTTTGCCGAGTTAATATCGGCGTTGATTAAGGTTCCGTGATTCTGCAGTTTCCCATGGTTCCAGTACATACTTCCATTTATTTAGATTGTCCATACCACTTTTCAAGTTTATATACTACTTTATACTCTCCATTCTACGTTTCAAGTCTGTATACATCGTATAATATGTCCTCTTTGTTTGTCATGGTTGCTTGGCGAGCCTAAATACACCACAAAGAGATCGAAATAAAGTAGTATACAAATGTTGGAGTATGGAATTTTTTTTCTTACAAGGGAGTAAGATCTTTGTTATGATCATACTAGATAGCGTATGTATGCCTTCCGTCATATAGTGTTGCTAGCAAGAATTGAGTGTTTCGGCCATGTAGAATGATGTATGAGTACAACTGATTAGCTAGGGAGTATGTCATTTTTGTATGATGAAATTCGCGTGGGGGTATGATTAGTACCACTCTCATTAATTTGTGCATACTCTTTTTTCGAACGTATATGTACTCCCTTTTGCATACGTATTGATACTACTTTTTGATTGAACCAAATGGCTTGAAACTGATTTGAACCTACAATTAGTTTTGTGACCTCTGTTATTCAATTTCGGACATGAAACAGTGAAAACAGAGAAGGCAAAACATATTGTTCGTCGCTGAAGTACGCACACACATGATGGCTGCACAAAATTGAAAGCTATTTCCTACTAAAATTGAGGATACAAATACTGAATTAATATATTTATTGATGATTTACATACTACACCAATCGGGAGTATATCCCGAAAAAGAAATACAAGCACATGTGCACAAACGGATCTAGCAGTCTGGCTTGATGTATCTATTCATGATTTGAGTGTATTGTGGAAATACTACCCTCTATCTTACTCCAATCTGTCAGTTACAGTATTTCAAACCATATACTACTGCATGTTGGTTGTCACAAACGATAACATGTATGGACATACGAAAACATGGTGAACTCAAGAAAGTATTTCATCCAGTGGCGAAGCTAGAGCAAATGGGTGGGGGGTGCACAGTGGGCTTGTTGGGCTGCCGGCCTGGTGGGGGGTGCCTCGTCTTGGGCCATGCGGGGTGCCAATAGGGCCGAATTTTTCCAATCCTTAAGAAATTCTGGAAGTGAGGGGGGTGTCTGGGCACCCACGGGCCTCTATTGGGCTTCGCCCCTGATTTCATCTAGGAAAATGTCAGAGCAGACTGCCAGATGAGTGTGCGGCTAGTGGATGGAAAAACAACAACTGAATCAAGTTAGCTATACAATGAGGGGAGTATTTTCCTAATGGATGGATCAGGAACACTAAGTATCCTATGGTATACCCTTACAAAAAGAAAGGAATTTTTGAGTATGTACTGTCAGTAGAGAATAATCCTCATATTGAGATATACTTTCTTAAAATCAATCATATATTTTCCTGTAAAAAAATAGTAGGGAACTGAATGGAGGTATGTACAAATGAAAACAAAAGGAACATCCGCTCTTCTGTTGTTCAGAATTTTTTTTTTTTGAGCGAACCATATACAGAGCCCTTGCAAAAGGGTCGCAGCTTCATAATTAACAAGATTTGCAAAAAAAACAACGATTAGAACAATTAGCAGGAAGTATTCACTACAAGAAATCTGGGGTTTTTTGACATTGTAATTATGTCAAAATATATGGAATTCATGTCACAACTTATAGTTTATGACATGCAGTTGACAAAACTTCTAATGTCAAAAAACCCGCGTCATATTCTGACTATGTGACATTTGTTTATTTATTATCATAAGGTTATGACAATGGATTTTAGTGTCATATTGGTTTATGACTTTGGTTTATTGTCACAAAATCTTAGACCTTGCCACATGGACAAATGCCACGTAGGATCAAAGGCTGACATGGCAGAGGAAAACAATGTCACAAAATGAATTTTAGCCTGCTCAAGCCCACATAGTAGCTGCCTCTTTATGGGCCACAAGCTTTTTTTGGGCTGATATTGCCTGGCCTATTTTTTAATTTTCGTTTTTTTTGCCCATATTTTTTAAATATTGCAGCCCGTATAAAACAGATTTTTAGCCCATGCAATTTTTTTTGCCCACACAATTCAGCCCATATATTTTTTAACCCACACAATTCAGCCCATATATTTTAATCAGCCCTCATATTTCAGCCCATACTTTTTTCGGCCCACTTAGTGCAGCCCATATATTTTAGATCATACATTTCATTCCAGCCCATACACAAAATTCAGCCCGCATCCACAAATTTACAGCCCATACAACAAATCAGATCTCAAATAAGCATTAGATCATAAGCATTGCACAAGAGTTTAGTAGCTCAGTACATCATTTCATCAATATTCAGTTGCACATCAGTACACATCACTTCATCAGTAGCAACACAGCAGCCACAAGCACAAAGTTACTTTACTTCATCAGTAGCATGGGGCTAGTGGTCATCAGTAGCAGCAAAACTTAGCAGTAGTGGTCATCAGTAGCAGCAAAACTTAGCAGTAGTGATTTACTTTACTTCATCCCGGAGGTCATCAGTAGCAGCAGCCACAAAGCTAGCGCTACTGATTTACTTCATCAGTAGCATGGGGCTAGTGGTCATCACTTCCATGTCATCAGTAGCACAAGGTACGTTACTTCAAGAGTTACTTCATCAGTAGCACTAGCACAAGCACAAGGTAGTTACTTCATCAGTAGCACTAGCACAAGCACAAGGTACGTTACTTCATCAGTAGCACTAGCTGCTGTTGCACAAGAGTTCAATACACCAAAATAGATTCATCGCCTCGTAGACACAGATGTCACCAAAATGAGGCTAGTTGTGTTGGAGAGCTTACTGTTCAGCATCAGATGGTGCAAACTTGTTGCCAAACAAGGTACGAAGGAAACCTTGGATTTCAAGGCCTTGCCGCTTCAGCTTCTCGGTTTCTTCTTCATTCTTCCTTGCTGCTTCTTCACTCTTTCTTGCTGCTTCTTTTTGATCTTCTACTTCCTTCTGCAAATCAGCAAGCTGTGACTCCAGTCCTGCTTTTCCTCTCCTCTCAACTTGCAACTCACTCTCGAGCTCACTTACACGATCATTCAGTGCATCAGCTCTAGCATTTTTCTTCATCACTGCGGACTGCATGCCAACATTGCGAAGAAAAGTTGATTTTGCCAGAACATGAGCTACAGCTTGAGCAGGAGTCTTCGGATCTTGCCCTTCTTCTGTTGGTTGAGCAACATACGCCTCCATTTGAGCCTAGCAACAATAACAGCTAAAAATTCAGATTTCAATGCTTACACATGTACTGATATGTTGTGTTGTTCACAATAAGAAATAGAGAAAGGTACTCACAATAGCCTCTTTGGCTTGCTCAGTAAAACCCGACTTGCTGCTGCAGTGGGTGTCCTTAAAAACATCAATCGCAGTTGGTGGCACGTCCTTAAATTTGGTTTGCTTCTAAAATACATAAAAACAGAAACTGAATTAAAGACAGCAGCAGCGGCACTGTAGTAACGGCGCTGTAGCAGCACGTAAATAACCGAACAGTAAATTACATACATCAGCAGGACAGTAGCAGCAGCATTAACATTTAATTACTTGTATCCTAAGATAGCAGGACAGCAGCAGTAGATTGACAAAGATTTCATTGAACCTGACATGCTATAAATCTAAAATTATACGTGGTTTACACCATAAATCCTTATATTTGAATCCCAGTTGTTGTGTTTTGTGGATGGAGTAACTGACAAGTAGGGTATTCAAATTCAATTATATAGGCAAGCTGTTAGGAAGAGCAATAAGCTAATAAAAATTCAATGAGCTACTGCAGAAACATCATGGTGCGACTGCCATTCATCTGAGTTACAGAATGAACCCAGATAGCTAGCACAGCTTTGTTCATCACATCTAAACAGCATCAGTCATATAAAAAAAAGGAAGAAATCATGTAAATTAGTGGCATCCTGCATCTAGACAAGTATAATTTAGTTGAACCTTAAATATCGATGCAAATCAGACTGATTTTGCCAGTATTCACAGAACAGGGATCTGCAGTATTACACTCCACCTAAATTATGGATAACAGCATTTTCCATGCAACAAGCACCATTTCTGGACACAAATATCACGAAAGTTTGTAAAAATGAAGTGATTTATCTTACCATGATATAGCATTGAGCAACATAGCTCCGAGATCCGGTCATCTGGTGGTACTGGACTTGCTCACGGCTATTTTTGTTTTTTAAACTCCTTTCCTGTAGAAAGACAAACATTAGTAGACAGGCAATACATATATTCTATAAGGCAACATTTGTGATAGATACTAGCGAAGGATACCTTGTGCTTTGGGTTAGACCACATGTCCACGAGTTGTTTCCACTCCATGTCAGTCATAGTGGAAAGCGGTGAAGTTGTTCTCACTTCATTTGCTGGTATGCCATTGAAGTATAGCTTCTTGAGCTTGTATCTCATCTGCCGTTGTCCTCTTTTGAGCAAATCAGAAAACGCATCTTTCACCGGCACAGCATCTTGGTCAATGGTGAATTGACCCTGGTCAAGAGCATGAACAAAGATCACTAAATTGACTTACACAAATGACAGCCACATATCTATTTAGTAATGACAAAAGAATGACAGCCACATATCTATTTGATAATGACACAAACTGAAACTAGATAACTAAAAGAAACAGTAAAAAACGTACACCAGTTGAATTTCCAAAAATGCAAGACACATGTATTTAGTAATCCATAAACCACAGAAAAACATGTTTCTAGCAGCCACACATTTTTCTAGCCCCAGCAGCAAAGCAGCTACAGATACTCTCTAACCAAAGTCCAAATATATATAACACTGTATGATACAATGAGCTAAGCAAATATGCCACAGAAAAATATCTAAGCAAAGCAGCCAGGTACCTATTTAGTAATCCATATGCCACAGAAAAATAGGTATGTCTTTAGCAGCCCAGTTACTTACACCAAGTTTTTCATTGTAGTTCTTAACAATAGGTATGGCAGCTTTCTCCTTGTAATGCTTCCAGTGAGTGAAGATTGGGACATGGTCCCGTATAATAATACCAGCCTCTGATGCTAGTTTTGCAGCTTGCAAAGGCTCCTCTGGCCGCAACTTTCCTTCAGAGATATTCACTGGGATCTTGTCTCTTAACCCTCTTGAAATCATATCCAAATCTCTGCCTACGTGTGTTTTGGTGATGCATCGACCTATCATGTAATTTGAAAAACAATTAGAGGAAATCATAGATCCATTAATGCAAATAAATAAATCATTCCGGTTCTTCTGTGGACAGGGTACAATCACTTGCCATTAGTAGATTGCTCATTCTGGTTATTGGACAGGGCATTATCATTGCCAGCCATCATTGCATCTTGTGCTGAACAATCTTGTGGGTCTTCTGAACCATCTTGTGGGTTTGCTGTTGGCACTTCATCACCTGAGGCCAATTCCTTTGTCCTCTGCCTTGTAATTCTTGCTGGTTCCTGACCCCGAATTGCCACTGCCATCACTCTCTTTGATGCTCTTGATCCTCCTGCCGGGACAGAGATGTTGTGTGCCGAACTCTTGGTAACTTCAGTTTCTAAGTCCTGTATGGCATCCTTCATGACACAACAAATTAAAACTGAATGAATAACTCTGCATATTTTAACACAAATGACTGAGCTTTGCACATGAACTGCATATTTAACATAAATGCTCGTTTGTCATGAAGGTACCTTATCAAGTACTGCTTGTTCAACGTCTTCACCATCTTCACAGTCTCCAGGTTGATACAATGAGCCAGAGTCTTCACGAGTAGCAGTAATGGCCTTTCGTCTTGATTGTTTCAGAATTTGCAATGCCTCTCTTATTCCAATACTGCGGAACACCCGACTGTTCCGCATCACATTCTCCATCTTCTGCCTCTCATATTCAGTCATTGGAGCCTCTGTACTTGCACGAGAAAAAGAAATCACTCATTAGTGCAACACATAAATGAAGAAATTTAATGAGAAAATTGTATGATCAATGCACTTAAAGGAACACACACCATGTATATTAAGCATGTGAGAACAAAACATACAGAGTAATGTAACATTTAGAATTTGTACTGAAGTTTCACAGTGAAATATGGAACCAACTACACAGCCTGTCACTTACTGAATTAGATTCACAGTGAAGGTAACTTATCTATATCTTCTTTTTTATATTATGTTCCCTTACGCTTTTGGTAACTGATTCATATTTTTCTAGACTAATTTGTACAAGAAATGGCTTGGACCTTAAAACACTAAATGTCTTGACTAGTTAATTAATACACATCAAAAGTACGAAAGATTAGAAAAGAGATACACAGTAATGCATTATACACACGTCAAAAACACTAATGCATTATACACCCCCAGCCGCTACGCATTATCTCGCCGCCAAGCATCCTTGCAGCCGCTTCGGGCGCCAACGCTGGCTCCTCAGACTGCAGGGCAGGCCTCCCCTTGCAAATCCCCAAATCTGGAGCCTGTGCCGCCATTCCCCGCCATATGGATTGCAAGGTAAGAGGGGGAATCGACAGGTTACCTTCTGGTACACGTCCGGTTGAGGGCCGGGTGGCCGATTTCCGACCAGGAGCCATCTTCACGAGGTCAGGAAGCCGGGGGCGGAGTCCGGAGGACACCGTTGGAGACGCAGGGCCTCTTCTGCGGCTGAGGGCCTCTTCGGCGGCGGAGGGCCTCGGAATGAATTGGATTTAGGGTTAGGGTTCGGCGGCGGAGGGCCTCTTTAGACGCAGGTTGCAGCCGATGGGGAGCCGGCGGCTGCTGAGAGGAATGAATTGGATTTAGGGTTAGGGGGGAGCGGTGACCTGAATAGGTCATGATGTGGGGCGATTTTACTGTAGTATCCCTGTTCAAAGGCTACCTCTTGTGGGATATGTCTGGGTCGAAATGAAATTTTACCTCTAAAATTTTTGGTCTGCCGCCGAGACATGGCGCCACTGCGCGCGTACATGGAATTTTTGGCACACAGCATGCTTTCTTCCTACTAAAATACTGCTTTCTAATATAAAAAAATAGTGCTTTCTTATTTAGACTAATAAACAAGGGAAAATTGAATATATAGGACTAAGTTGGGAGTGCTTTTGTGAAATAGGACTAAGTTATTTGGACTTGTAAATATAGGACTGAGTTGAGCGCCTTCTTGCAAATATAGGATTTTTCCCATTTTAATTTCATTTTAATTTTTCAGCCCTTTTTCTCTACGCGAAAAGACTCTTTTGCCCTTCCTTCCTTCCTCCTTCGCCTGGCCGCGCCGCCGCCGCCTCACCTGGCCGCGCCGCCGCCGCCTCGCCAGGGCGAGGGTGCGGCGGCGCGGCCAGGCGAGGCGGCGGCGGCGCGGCCAGGCGAAGGAGGAAGGAAGGAAGGGCAAAAGAGTCTTTTCGCGTAGAGAAAAAGGGCTGAAAAATATTTTTTTACATGATCAGTTGTTTCCCAATTGATTACGGAATCAATTGTGCATACTATCCTCATCAATCATTTGAGAATCTCAATTGTCCAATTAGAGTAGCACTGCTCAGACAAGAACCGCAACGTAGTCCTATCACATGCTCAAGGCCCTGTTCGATCACTTCTCTAGATTTGGCCGCGTTAACGATTATAGTCTAAATAGGGGTCGTAGTTGAAAGTCATTCTAACACTCGGATTATAAATGTCGAATGCTTGAGATTGTTGCTTCGTTGCAATCTACTCCCTCCGTTGCAAATTATAGTTCGTTTGACTTTTTTTACCCCAAGTTTGACCACTCATCTTATTCAAAAGTTTGTGCAAAATATCACTTCTTTTGTTGTGGCTTGCTTTAGTAATGAAATATCTTGAAGAATGACTTAAATTTGACTATATTTGTACAAATTTTTTGAATACGACGAGTGGTCAAACTTGGGCAAAAAAAAGTCAAACGAATTATAATTTGAAACAGAGAGAGTACGTGTATGCTAGTACTAGTGCTCGAGATTGTTACTTCGTTGCAATCTACGTGTATGTATGCTAGTACTAGTGCCACTCTCGTTGCATCTCTTAACTGAGTACTAGCCATTCTCTAGACCCAATCATGATCAGTTGTAGCACAAGTTCAAAGAAGGAGCTTCAATACGCGCAATTCATGTTTTTTGTTACTCCTAGATCTTGCTGATAACACAACTCAGTGCACATGCAATTCATGTTTGAAAATAGTCTGTTGCAATCCATGTTTGAAAATAGTGTTTGGATAGTGTTTGAAACCCTGGACAAGGGCATAAAAGTGTTTGGAAACAAGTGTTTGAAAATAGTTCGGAAAATTAGCAAAAAAAACAACAGTTAAAAAAATGAAAAAGTGGAAAAAAGGGGGCACAAAACCGGGTTCGAACCCTGGACCTAACAGTCAAGTGTGATAGCAAAGGCGACCAAACCAGTCGGACCACTCAGGCGTTTCGATTATGTTCCTCGTAGTATACTATTTGATATGTTCAGTACCGGTACAACCTTATATCAGGAGCAACGACGGTGCCGCTTCCATCTCCAGATCGCATCCAAGAAGCAACGACGGTCTTCTTCCACCTCTGACGGCGACGCGAGGATTCAGCGACCTTGCCGAGGATGGCCCGGGGCAAGAAGGCGGCCCAGGCGCGTGCTCAGACCCGTAATGAGTACGGGCAGTTTTCCCCTGCATCCAAGAGCGTCGTGCCGTGTCGGCGAGGAGCTGTGGCGGCGAGGAGCTGTGGCGGCGGCGATTCATCCTCCTCCGACTACATTCTGGTCGGCTCGGATTGGGTTCGTATCCAATCCCTAGGTAAGCACGGAGGGGCGTCATCGAGCCGCGCCAGGGGCCCGTCGTGCAGCTGCGCGAAGGGGCCGTCGTCGACCAAGCGTCTACGAGCGGCGGTGGTGACCCCGCCGACGAGGAGCTGTGGCGGCGAGGAGCTGTGGCGGCGAGGAGCTGTGGCGGCGGCGATTCATCCTCCTCCGACTACATTCTGGTCGGCTCGGATTGGGTTCGTATCCAATCCCTAGGTGAGCACGGAGGGGCGTCATCGAGCCGCGCCAGGGGCCCGTCGTGCAGCTGCGCGAAGGGGCCGTCGTGCAGCTGCGCGAAGGGGCCGTCGTCGACCAAGCGTCTACGAGCGGCGGTGGTGACCCCGCCGACGAAGGTGAGCACCTCTTCAGCCCAGCAACCCAAAATCCCCATCAACTCTGCACTATTTGGCCTCCAACCTGCTATTTAGGGTTAGGCTGCTTATTCATGAATAAGATGAATAAGAACCTGTTCAATTTGTACTACTGGAATCAGATGAATCAGATGAATTTGTACTACTGGAATAAGATGAATAAGATGAATAAGAACCACTGGAATCAGTACTACTTATGCTTACTAAATAGGCAAGTTATTTAATTTATTTATTTATCTGTGGCTAGATGACAGATTCCTGAATATGGACAGATGACAGATTCCTGAATGTTGATATGCCTTTCAATCTGTGGCTGAACCTTGCAGATGAAAAAGAACAAGTTTGCCGCCATGAACACTCCACAGAAGCTCGACTTCCTCCTGGACAAGGTCAAGTTCCTGGAGGACAAGGTCAAGTTCCTGACGGAGCAGATCGACGCCATGTCAGCCAAGGTCTACAAGAAATGAAGGCCACTAGCAGCAGCAGCTCTCTTTTGTGAATGTCCACTAGCAGCAGCAGCTCTCTTTTGTGAATGTCCACTAGCAGCAGCAGCTCTCTTTTGTGAATGTCCACTAGCAGCTTGTAAGGGTCCACTAGCAGCTTGTGTGTGTCCAGAATGGTATAATAAGCCATCTATGTACTGTGTATGTATGGAATGGTCGACTGGAACTTGTAGGTGTCAAGTATCATGCTTGTATCTGTATAGAATGGTATAACATGCCATCTATGTGGAATGGAAATATATTATATATGTGCCATCTATTTACTGTCTAGTGATCATCCTTGTCTACACGTCTAGAATGGAAATATTCAGGATCTTTGACATCATGAGACTGATTCAAATATAAATAAGACTGTTATCAGTCTCATCTTTGACATCATGAGACTGATCCAAATATAAATGAAGAAATGGATTAGCTGTGCTGAAAACTGATGTATTAGAACTCAATGGTTACAAGATACTGCTGCTGCTGCTCTGCTGATGCCAACTAAATCAGATACCAGATCAAAGGCAGAAATTCCTGATGAAGAATGAGTGCTGCAGCTAAACAGGTCTGCCTTTGTGCATACCTCTCTTTGTAACATCATCGTGCTCATCCTCGATGCAGTGAACTCAGCAGCCCATTACAGCGCAATTATACACAAAGTTCCCAGATGGCCTTCTGGCAATCAACTTCCACGCAGGTGGCTTGTCATCTGGGATCCACGAGTTTTTATATAAATAAGATGGAAATACTATCTGAAATTTGTTGTTTCTACACGTCCAGCATATACAAAACTGTTATCAGGACTGTTTCTGAACAATGAGCCTACATCTGGGATCAGTGGGCAAAGTACATCACATCACAAGGATAAGTTCACTGCAGTTCACCATACAAAAGCAAACATGCAACTACAAACTTCATAGAGACATAGCACTAAGTTCACTGCAGTTCAGAGGGAAGGGAAATGAGGAACACCTGTCCAAATCAGCATATGCCCAATACAGCATACATGTTCAGAAATCCTAGAGTACACTGGCCAATGGCCCAATTCAAGTGCAGTGTCTACAACAATTGCAGTACAGGTTATTTAAACTAAATACAAACCACAACTAAATCTACTCGTAATCACTATCATCGTCATCTTCTGGTGGGATTGTCGGACCTTCATTGTCACTAACATATTGCCATCCAGTTTCATCTTCACTTTCGCCTGACTCATCTTGTTCCTCTTCCGCTTCTCTTTGTACACGGAGGTCATCAACTACAGTAGCATCAACACAAACAACATCTGCACTAGTTGGCTGCTCATTTTCCAGACTTCCTTCAGTATGTTGAACGTGCACACCTTCACAATCATCGTCTTGGTAGGACAATACCACGGCGCTGGGTATATTATCATTGTCATTTTCAGCCACACTCCACAAGTGTCTATGAGAAAATTTTTGAACAACTCGCCAGTTCTCACGATACTTCGTGTCCAGCAAATAAAATACCTTTGTTGCCTGCGTTGCTAGAATAAAAGGATCATCCTTGTACCACAGGCTGCCATGGTTTATGCTTCTGAAGTACCCATCTTCCTTCATTCGAAACTTCTTTCCATGAGTGTCAAACCAATCACATCGAAATAGAACCACTGTCCTATGGCCACTCGAATCTGCGTTGTACCTAAGCTCAATTATTTCCTTCAAGGAACCATAGAAGTCAATATCTTGGTTGTCATGTGTACCCTCAACCATAATTCCGCTATTTTGTGTTCTTCTATTTTTCTCACGGTCTACAGTGTGAAATCGAACACCATTAACAAGACATGCTGAATATATTCGAACTCGTAGCTCAGGCTCACATGAAAGTGCAAATAGCTCACCATTTATGTCTTGTTTCTCCACATAACGAAGTTTTGCCATCTGCACAAAATATCATTGGACAGTAAAAAATTTGCTTCTTAAACTAGGAAGAAATTAATGAAATAAATTAATAGAGGTCAAACTCACGTGCTTCTTAAACCAGGGAGAAAATTGCTTCTCAAGGTTTTTCTGAACATTAGGACATCCTTCATTCTCCAACTCCTTCTTGTATACCCTGAAAAAGATAATTAATTAAAAATTTAGGTCTAACAATTAAGTTATCAGAATCAATGAAAACAGATAAATGAAAATTAAGTTATCAGGACATTAGGTCTAACAATTAAGTTATCAGAATCAATGAAAATAGTAGATGGGCTGACATACTCAATATACGGCTCAACCTCCGGACAATTGTTTAGCACAAACCAAACCATTTTTTCATAATCATGCTCAAGGTACGTAAGATTTGGTGCTCCAAGAACATAGACTCCATGCTGGAAAACAGATAACTCCCCTTCCGCAATAGCAACACGCTCTTTATTCCTGCCCTCCCGATTGTATCGTGTCTCAACATCATCACCAAAGTACCTCGAGGAAGAAGTCAAACACTCAGCGGCAACATATGCTTCTGCAATGGATCCTTCGGGCCTTGCCATGTTCCTCACAAACCGTTTCAATGTAAGCAGCCTTCTTTCTACTGGGTACATCCATCCATATTGTACTGGACCTCTAAGAATTGCCTCTTCAGGTAAATGAACAGTCAAATGTAGCATCACATCAAAGAAAGAAGGAGGAAATATTTTCTCAAGCTTGCACAGGATAAGATGAATGTCAGCTTTCAGTCTTTCCAACACATCTAACTTCAAAGTTTTGGCACAAAGTTGCTGAAAAAAATTACCTAGTTCAGCAAGTGCTTCGTATATGTCCTTGTTCATGATTCCTCAGACAGCAGCAGGTATGATCCTTTGAAGAAGAATGTGGCAATCATGAGTTTTCAGCCCTTGGAGGTTGCATCCATCTGCAGTAACACATGTTGCTAAGTTGGAAGCATACCCATCTGGAAATTTTACACTCTTCAAAAAATCACAAAAATCAGTCTTCTGTGTTTTAGTCATTATGTATGGGGCATGAGGAACACTATATGAATCTCCATCACGGATCAAGTGTAAATCCTTCCTAATGCCCATATCTTCCAAATCAAGCCTAGAATTTATACCGTCCTTGGACTTCCCAGCCATGCCTAGAAATGTACCTAGGATGTACTCACATATATTTTTCTCAATGTGCATCACATCAAGATTATGTTGTAGCTTCAAACTTGACCAATATGGCAAATCCCACAAACATGACCTTCGTTTCCAACATTGGCCCTTTATGTCCCGCTTTCTTTTTTTGCTTTCAGGATGCTTTCCTGGTCTGACATCCTTGACCCTCTCTAGTTGCTCCATCAGCTCATCCATGGTAAATTTCTCTGGCTTCTCACGGTTTTCAACATTACCATCAAACATCCTGCTTCTCCTCCACGGGTGGTCCCTAGCAAGAAAACGCCGATGGCCAATGTAACATATCTTATTCCTTATCCTTTTGGAGCAAGGGATTTTGTCACAATACACACAAGCATAATAACCTCTTGTGATTCTACCTGACAATGTGCTCAAAGCAGGATAATCATGAATGCACCAAATTACAGCAGCATGTAAATCAAATTTCTTCCCAATAATTGCATCAACAGTAGGGACGCCTTTCCAAAGCTCTAACAACTCCTCAATAAGTGGCTCCAAGAAGACATCAATATCCTTTCCTGGGCATTCTCGACCAGGGATAAGCAAGCCCATCATAAAGTTGGATTGCTCCACACATTCCCATGGAGCAAAATTGTATGGGATAAGAAACACTGGCCACATGCTATACGAGGAGCTCATCTTACCAAATGGATTGAAACCATCAGTAGCAAGGCCAAGTCTGATGTTCCTTGCATCTTTTGCGAACCACCCATACTTTCTGTCAAAGTCTTTCCATGCCTCACCATCAGCTGGATGGCTGAGCTCATTCTCCACTGCCTTCCTTTTCAACTTGTGCCACTGCACCTCCTCTGCCATTCTTTTGGAAGAAAAGATTCTCTTTAGCCTAGGAATCAATGGAAAATGTCGCAAAACCTTCTCAGGAATCTTCTTCCTTCCATCATTGTCTTTCCATCTTGATGCACCACAAACCGGACAAACATCTTTCTTTTCTAAATTCTTCCGAAACAGAACACAATTATTCGGGCACACATGGATTGAATTGTATCCGAGCCCCAATGCACGTATAAGTCTCTTTGCTTCATCGTATGTTGCAGGAATAGAGCAATTTGGGAATGTTGATGACAACAACTTCAGTAGCGCTGTGAAAAAGCCATTAGATACTCGGTAAAATGACTTGATACGAAGTAACTTCACCACAAATGAAAACCTTGTGCAAGGACCACCAGGGTACAGTTGTTGCTTCATCTCTTCCAATAGAATTGCGAACATAGACTTTTTCCCTTTACCTTCCTCTTCAGCTGTGTACAGCTCCTCTACCATACCATGAATTCCATCGTCAGGGTCATCTTCTTCATCCGCATTCATGCCAAAATCCTCATCAAGACTAGTATGTTCACCAACATGGTCGTCAATTTCATGTGGTACAACCTCCAATGGTTCTCCATGATGTATCCATCTAGTGTAAGTACTAGCCATGCCATGAATATACAAGTGATCCTCCACCTGTCCTTTAGGTTTGCGAACTCGATTCAAACAACGACGACATGGACAGATCATCTCTTCATCATCACTGAATCTCTCTGAAACAAAGGTCATGAATTCATTCACCCCATCTACATGTTCCTTGCTGAACATCCTACTATTGATCCAAGATCTTTCCATCTGCACCAAATCATGAGATAAACTTGGTCAAAAAAATTGACATATATATGATACTTGACCGAAATTATCAAACATGTGGCATGCCATTATTTATATTCAGTCTGTGCACAATAGTTGAACATTGCTTTACCCCCACTAATTGGTTAAGAAAATGCACATAAATCAGGAAGCAGTAAGCAAGTAACATGCACTAATATACAAGACTATTTCCCTAAAGCAAATTGGTACCTTTCTTGCAGCCTAGCACTCTCAAGAGAAGAAATCAAGGGTGCTCCCGCAGCTGCTACGGGGATCAGCCTCGCCGGCACCTACTAAGCCAGCCACGCCGTCAGCGGCCGGCCACACCGCGATGCGCGCCTAGGCGCTGGCCGCCGCACTGGCCGAGACACGCGCCCAGCTGCTGGCCGCGGCGCTGATGCGATGCGCTCCCAGCCGCTGGCCGCCGGCGCCGACGCGATGCGCTCCCAGCCACTGGCCGCCGCCGCCGACGCCGACGCCGCGACGAGCGCTCAGCTGCTGGCCGCGGCGCTGATGCGATGCGCTCCCAGCCGCTGGCCGCCGGCGCCGACGCGATGCGCTCCCAGCCACTGGCCGCCGCCGCCGACGCCGACGCCGCGACGAGCGCCCAGCCGCTGGCCGCCGGCCCTCCCGCGAAGCTCGCTCAGCTGCTGGCCGCCGCCGCCCGCCCAGGTGTCCACGCTGCTGGCCGCACAAGGAAAAGAGATGACGTGGGCTGTTTGGAAGCCCATAAATAGGTGGGCTGAAAATAAATAGTAGAAAAAATGGAAAAATCAGATGACGTAGCAACTGGACATGCCAACATGGATAAAAATATTTTAAAAAATCTAATAAAACATTTTTTGACATTTGACATTTGTCATAGACTTATGACATTTAAAAATTAGACCTTTTGACATAGTAAATATTGTCACTACATGACATTAGACTAGATTATATAATGACATTATAACCCGTTGTCATACTAAAAATGTCAAAAAATCACACATTCCTTGTAGTGATTTTCAAAACTGCGAATTGTGAAACCAGAGAAGCCAGGAAAGAAATCGTAGCCTCATACATACAGGGGATTATACACCCCATTGATTGGAAGCATTTTCAAAAAAGCAAATCACCAGAACATTGAAACTAGCAGTGAAAACAAAGTTAAACATGCAGGCGAGAATTATCCTAATGGATATGTCACGAATAGTATTGTGAAGTACTTACCTTTAGCATTCAGATTACAAATATACTCACAGCTGAAGACCTATCGACATGAAAACACGTCACCAAACTAACATCGTCCAAGCCGCCGGGGTGATGCCAAAATCCTCTGGGAGAGATGTGATGTGGTTTTCCTGGAAGGTAACGGCGAATCGCCTAGAATCCTGGATATTGGTAGAGGATAAGCGAAAATAGCGGAAGATCTAAACGGATATAGAAACTCGCTGAATATACTCGATGACTGGATTATTTCATACTCGCGGAATTGGATCGGATCAGCTTAGAACCCATGGCTTACAGCTCCGATAGTCGCAGACTGAAGCACAAATCGTAAACAAAGATCAACGGTGGATTAACTAGGTGTAACTACACCTGGGAGTAATTAGTATTTTTCCTATATATATATATATATATATATATATATATATATATATATATATATATATATATATATATATATATTATGAGCAATTGTGTGTTCATGATTGCGGTGATGGCATAATTGGTAATGTTCATGGTTACTAGTGGTATGAGTTACGTGTATTCATGGTTGTTTGAAAGTTATGAAGTCCATGATTATGAACAGTGTAGCATGAATAGGTCATTCATGTGCAAGGTTGTTGTGGATGCATGTTTCTATTAAATTGAGACTTTCATACATATGCATCATGTTGGCTTATTAAGTCTTGGTCATGTGATGACCGAGCAACTGCTGAGGTCCCCGTCATGTCGATGATGGGCTAAATGTCCCCATACTTGAAGAGCATGGGCTTAGGTCCCCATACTTGCGGAGTATAGGCATTGGTCCCTGTACCAGATGGTACAGGCATGGATGTGCATCGACGGATGCGCACTTCGCATTATCGGTAAAATGCAAAAGAGAAAGAGAAAAGATAAAGATCTTGTTGAGCATATTGCATAGCAAGTGTTGTAAAGCAACTATTGGGTGTTTCTTATGGAGTTGTGTACATGTATGCTATTGTTACCGTTTATTATATTTGCTAAGTCTTGGACTCACCCTTGTTGTTTGTTGTGTTTTAGGTACCTTTACGAGATCGACATGCATGGGGGAAAGAAGGATTAGTCTTGTTGCACTTTTGCACGATCTACCCACAATAGAAGGAAAGGAAAAATTAATTAGTAGATGAATGAATTACTTTTAGTACTTTTATGATTATAGTTTGCTAGAAGTACACTGTAATAAAGGATTAGAAGATTTAGGATGCTCATGATTTATATCTTAGATGTTAATTGCTATAGATGTCATAGCAACAAATAGTCAGTTTTGATTAGGTCTTGATTACATTACCATTTGGTTTATCTTTATTTAATAGAAATGTTTGATGAAAATTCCGACCTAGGTAACTACACAATGGAGGTCATAGCGCACACTTGCATGGCGATACAGTCAATGCAATTCCACATAAACATGTCTTCAGACTTTGTTGCAAATATCATGTACGGAGAGATTGTGGACAACCTAAATTTTGAGTCGTGTTCCATTATTCTTATCGTAGTGCAGAGGTTTCAATACACAATAAACTATACTAAGGCTTACAGAATGAAGCAGAAGGCACTTGAAGCGGTTCAGTATATTCGAAGGCTCTTACATACCTGCTCGGTATGCTCTAAGTCATACAACAAAGGAATCCGAAGACCTATGTTCATATGCTAGATCAAGCCTCGAAGCAGTACCCTGGGAAGATCATACTTAAGCAATTATTCTTCGCTTTTAGTGTGTGCATCGATGCATTCAGACACTGTCATCCATTGCTTTGTGTAGATGGTACCTTCTTGACTGGAAAGTACAAGGGGCAAATATTAACTTCAATCACAGTGGATGGAAATAACCAGGTTCTTTTAGTTGCAATTGCATTGGTCAAGAGTAAAAACACTGATTGTTGACTTTGGTTTCTAAAGAACGTGATGAGGACATCACAACAATTATACTAACTTCTAATCATTCTCCACAAGTTGTTTCTTATCTTTTTGTTTGTGAGTGTAGGGAATCGAAAGAATATGTCTAGCAGGAGGTGAGGGAGGAAGGGGCATGCAATACAAGCACAAATGTCAAGGAGAGAGGTACTAGATGCATGGGCCCGGAGCCATGCGGGCTACACATAAGAAGAAGCCCATGGTGCAAGGAAAAAAAAGAATGGAGGAGAAGATGTGGAGGCTAAGTCCTAGCTGCAGTATTGTGGACCAACTCTTTTTATTCGGCCACCAAGTTTAAGCCTAAGCCCAATATGGCAATGGAGGCCAAAAGCATCACCAAGCCCACCAAGTACTTTGGATAATATTTTCAAACTTAATTCAGATCCAATTCAAGCCCATCCAACTTAAAATTCAGAATCAATTCTAAAAATTAATTTGGGCTCAGTTCAGAGCAGCCAGCAAGGCTGTATTAAAAAGCCCATAACTTTTACAAATGAAGTCCGATTCGGGTGCTCTTGTACTTGTTGGAAAGATTATTCCAAGATCCACACAATAGATAATGCCCTAGCCTTAGAAGCTGTGTGGATTGATTGGCATCTCCGAAACAATGTGATAGCCAAAAATTTATGTGTTCGTATTGGAGTCCAAGTATTGTTAGTTGTCTTTGAAAGGGTATAAAGCCAAGGGGTGCAGCCTATGTAATAGGGGGATAAAATTATTTTAGATTTTATACAAAAAAAATTGATCTCTTGATCTTGGAGAGTTTGCTTAGTTTCTAGTTCTTGCTAAACATTGTTTTTGCTTATTTTTTTAGTGAATTGCTAGAATTGATTAGTTGTGATCAATCAATTCATGTTCCAACTACGTGCTAGTTGTGTGATTTGATTTCCTTATGAAGGTCATGATTCAATTGCTATTGTCGAGGTCATGTTCTAGACGCAAGGTTACTACAATCATATTAGATTGTTATCTCTAAGTTATCTTCGTTCATCATTCGTTGATTGTCATCACAAGATCGGGCCACCCCGTATCAGAACATAAAAGTTGTTGTCGTGGGTGACCGCCTACGGATTTGCATCATCCATAATCGACATACCGACTTATTGAAGTCAATTATGTAGCTACAACAAGGGGAAGACAGGCTATATCAGTGGCATGATTTGCAGAGTAGGTGGTGCAAGAGGTATAAGCAATTTAGGGACAATGAGCTGATAAATATTTTAAAGAGGCTTTGTGATCAAAATCAGCTAAGAAAGTTTAATACATTGTGGAAGAAACTGGACAACCTAACGATCAAGTACACAAGAGAGGCGGCGAAGAAGCCTACCACATGTGCGAAAGAGCTCCTCATTACACTTGGTAAGATACCCACAGATCCTCCAAAATTGGTCAATAGGAATTCAAGGCAGACAAAATACTTCTCAGAGTGGATTGAGCATGAGCTTAAGGAAAGTGAGTATTGCTTTACGATACCAATGATGCAAAGTATGAAGTCATGATCACCAATTTAGCCGAGGTATACAATTGGGTCATGAGGTGATTGAGGCCCCTTCCTTTGGTACCTATTGTGGAGGGCGTGATACATGGTATTATCAAGTACTTTGTTGATCGAACATCCTAGATCACATCTCCACAAGTGATCTATAATTGAGATACTCGACTATGATAACAAATTACGTCGAAGAGAAGGGCAAGAAGGGGGAGATGCATAGAGCATTCAAAATGGGCACGAGGGAGCATTGTTTTGAGGTACTATGTAAAGCCAAAGATCGTCATAGGGCAAGCCATGATATAATTATTCGCGAGTGCACACTTGGAAGGTGCACTTATTCGTGCACTTGCAACAAGTCCCATCTGTTGCATAGGCTATACACACATGTGATGGCCGCTTGTTCAATAGTTGAACAAAATGGGAAACTCAAACATGCTCCTCCAACCACAACATGGAGGACAGGGTGGGTAGCTCAAGGCGTAGCAGGGACAACGAGCATAGACTAGGTTTCGAAGCCATGACCCTTACCTGGAAAACATGTATATCTAGGGTCCTCTAGACCCTGACCCCCAAGCCATAATCTACTGCTCGAAACCAGGGAGTTCTACACCACTATAAATCCCCTCCACGACTACCCACACACCCCTGAGGCTTGGATGCAATGCAAGCACAAATGTGACGCGGTGGTCCAGGTTTCCTACAATGTGGGGAAGCAATTCATTTCCTATCTATACTTCCACACATGCATCTCTTGTAGTCACCTTATCTTCCTTGCAGACCGTAGATTTTAAGTTCACCAAGTGGTTGGATCAACCGTATCCAATACCTACCCAAGTATACATCGACACTCTCCACATTCGCCTAGATGAGTTGTGGGAAGATCTCTAGACCGAGAGGATCAACAACGACGAGCTCCGTAGGCAGAGGATTAGGAAGACGAACAATGAGGAGGTGGCCCACCTCAATAGCAACTATCATTCGTACTGCTGCTACACCAACCCAAGATGCAATTGTGGCTGCCACTACCATGACAACTAGCCACGTCTACACCACCCTAATGACCGTCACTCCATATGGGTGCCCTATAGTGTTCATTTTCGCCTTAGAGGCGTTCACCAACAAACCCTGTTAGATTTACAACCACCATGTCATTTATATTCCACGAGGCGTAGATGTATCTTACATATAGTTTGAGTTGATGGTTCGTGCATGTTTCTATTTGTATCATGGAGTAGTGAGACAAACACATGCACTAACCAAACCCTACATGTCGTATAATTCGCACATTCATTATCAAGTGTTATGTTGGGTTTGAAATAATTTATTTAAACAAAAATTATTAATGCAACTTGAGACGCCCTACTCCAATTCTCTTTTTAATTGTTAGCTATTATTTCCAAACTACTAACGCCAAAAAATGAAAGAATTATTCATAAATAATACTTTTTAAATAAGAAAAATGAATTATTTAAAAATTCAAAAATGACTTTATCGCCATTTCAACTGGTGACAGAATCTCTGTCACCATTTGAATTGACGACAAGCCCTCTATCACCAATACAAATGAGGACAGATACTCTGCTGCCAATTCAATTGACGACAGAATTTTCGTCGCCAATTGAATTGACAACATGGCCTCTATCGTCAATTCATTTGGCAACGGATGCCTATAGACTATCACGCATGACTCTACGTAGAATTGTTGTCATTCAAAATGGCGATGGAGTGCTGTCGACATTTGGAATAGTGATAGTAGGCTATTTATGTAATTTTTTAAGTGATGATATACTAATATAATATTAATAAAAACATATTATTTCTAAAAATTCTTCAATCCAATGGGCAAGATAAATTGTGTTGATGTAGCATGTTGAGAGAAGAGGAAATTAGCTTTAGGCCTCGCTCTTTCTAACTTTTTGTAGTAGACACTATACCGACTTTAGCTGTACCGGCCAAAATCACATGCAACTGTCTCTCCGTACTCTCTCGCACGAACAATCAGAATTTAAAAGCCATAATCCATTTAAAAAATTATAAATCAAAAGTCATAAGTCGCAGTCAATAAAAACGCACCCTTAATTGTTGCTTGCGGGGATTACTGGTAAAGTATTATAGGATACCCTGATGGCTAAAGCTTTAACACATGCACGAGGATTCCTATTTCCATGTCAGGATTTGGATGTTGGTAGACAAGAATGAAAAAGCCACCTGAAAGAGGCTCCACGGAACGGGCCATGCCAAGTGCCACCCCT
The DNA here is from genome assembly GCA_017311315.1 of Dendrocalamus latiflorus. Lineage (NCBI taxonomy): Eukaryota > Viridiplantae > Streptophyta > Magnoliopsida > Poales > Poaceae > Dendrocalamus > Dendrocalamus latiflorus. The sequence goes on from CM029638.1 coordinate 26,324,236, forward strand.
AATCATTCAGCAAAAAGCTGATCGATGTTGCGATATGGCTCTCCTGTTCTGCATAGTCTTGCTCTGTTTAGTGCTTACCACTTCGACTCCTGCATTCGGCCCACAGGTTCCTGAAATTATCTACACTGGTCATTCGTGCATCCGCACATGCTGCATGTTTTGAACAATATTTTTATCATGGATAGTTATATAAATCCTTAAATTTAGCTGTAATTTTTTAAATTTCAAATTTTAGAAACTTCAAATACCAAATTATCTATTTTGAAATTCTAAATTATTGCTTACTATTTATACACATTTTTGTAATTCTCAATTTCAAATACATATATATGATTGGATGCCATTTTACCTTGTGAAAATTTCAATATGACACCATACTTTTTTTGGAATTTTATTTTGATGTACAGATGAACTTGTTTTTTGTTTCCCATGGATTTGTCCCATTATATATGTCGACGTATATAAAACTTTATCCATATATATACAGATTCACGCTTTCGATTTCCCCCTTGAATACAATTAACATGTAATTTATATATACCCTTTTATTTTATCTTATTAAATGGTTAATTGCTAGCTTTTTCTCTCTTAAGAATAATGTGGGGGCTTCTAGAGGAGTCTCCAGTTAGTACAGAGTATATAAACATGTCCTTGACTTGCATGGCTTATATCTTAAACTACCGAAGACACATGCATGGTCCATTCTTAGATTATTTACGCCGTCGACAACTATTGCATGAAAGCAATGCAAGCAAACAAATGTAATGCTTCAAAAAAATTTTGCTATAATTACAGTTAATTGCAACGATTTTTCTAGTTTATCTACATAAGTCTGAGGTAACGTAGGACATCTTAATGCAGTACAAAGATAGAAGCACATACATGAAAGTGCAAACGAAAAAAGGAACTGATAAAGCCAATTTTTTAAGCCAAGTCACCAATGAGGCCTGGGGCATATTTATTTAGCCACAGCCCTTTTTTTTTTTTGGTCCGAGACTCCAAGTCGGAGAAAAGTGCGCATGCTCTTTTTTCTTTTCTTTTTTTTTATAGTTGCATTGGAATTCTTCATTGAATTGTGATAGTATGTTAAAAAGTCAGACTTGGTCTGTATGCACGCACGACCAAACTCTTGCTTTTGCATTGATTGATATACAGTAAGCCAGTAAATTTGGATGCACATGCTCCTTTCTTTTTCTCCGATTAATAATATAGTTTAGTTTTCTCTTTTTTGATTAACGTGATAATTTGTATTTTTTCTTTATAAATTTGGATGCATATGGTGTTTTCTTTTCCCCTGATTAATGAGAGAATTTCTAGCTTTTCTCTGTTTCTTCGATTAATGTTGGCTTTTTTTCTTCCTATGGTTAAAGTGAATTAATGTGATAATTTCTGGCATTTTTCTTCCTAAGGTTAAAGTGAGAGCTTTAACTCTAATCAGTAAAGATAAGATCGGCATTCACGATTTTCGCTTAGCATCAGGAAGAGCTAGAACGACCACAGTTCCAATTGGACAAGCGCCGGTGAAAAGGCGTCATTGATTAAAAACAGTATTGCACTGAAGCATGCAGGCAAAATACAAAAGCTATCGATCTGGCCAGCGGACTAGACTCCAATCACTCGCGAAAAAGGCGCCCTTTTAACTCTCCAGTTTGATGCTCATCTCTGCAGCATTAACCTGTCCTTCACATGCATGGCCCATGCACGCACAATTTGCAGCATGCATGCATGCACCTCTGCTCTGAACCTACCAACGCAACCGCCAATTGGAAGACGGATGGCTCAGGATCAAATCAAAAGCGCCACGAGAAGCCACTCCACCCAGCCTTCTCAGCCAGAGCCGGTGACATCACTAGCAAAAGAAAGGAGGATCTCTCATATTGGAAACATAGTGATTTCCATAATCCTGACACACCAGGGGCATGAGTAGCTAGCAAAGGTTTAATTAGGCAGTGAATGAGTGGTGAGTGGTGAACATGTATGAGACTGATGCATCACTTTTGGGGGTCACAAGTATTTATAACTTGAAAGCCAATGGAAGTACTGAACTTGTAGTTAATTAAACTGCTCTCATCCTGACTACTGATACAAAGAAATATTTATACCCAGAACGATTGGCAGAATAGAAAGGTGTTCAGTGCTTATCGCGATTATCACGGTATCGCGGTGATGTGGCTAAAAAAGCTATTGTGAATAGCGGAAGCTATCATTGAGGCTATCCTACGTCGCGGTCCCATTGAAAATTATTAATTTTATTTTTTTCCTTGCAATGCAATGAACTAGATGAACATGAAAACTTATGCAAAAAAATAGGCTATCATATAAAGGAAATAAATGAAATTAAAAATATTGATGTTCCAGTCTTTTTTTGACATGTACAGTTGCAAAACAATAAAATATAATCTTTTGTGAAAATGAATTTATCAATAATATAAAAATAAATTGAGTTCAAATATTCATAAGTGGTTTATGTATACATTGATGTTTCAAAACACGTAAAAGAAATTTCAAATTTCTTAAAATGGAATATGAGACGTAAAATACCCAACATTTTAAAACTGAATTCAAATATATAGTATCTGAATCCAAATTTTTTTAAAAAAATATACACATGTTTAAAATATTTTTGGTGAACAGTAGAATTACATTTTTCTATTATTTTCAAGGTCAAATATTAGTATAAAAATACTAAACACCACATCTTGCAATTCTTTGTGCAAAAAATTGATTTTATGGGTTAGTAAAAGCCTAAATATACCATTAACATATTAAATAATTCTTCACGAGCTAAAATATCTATAAAATGTAGCATAGCGGGCCTTTTTTGGCTATCCGTGAACCGCTATAGTGGCCATAGCTGTAATAGTGTTCAGTTGAGCTATAGCTTACTGTTCTAGGTACAAAAACCGCTAGGCAGTGATCAGTTGGGCTTAAGCTTTTGGCTTCCAGCTTATTTTTCACTATTTATAAATTTCGTCTTTTTCTAAACTTTTGGTTTTTTGTTGAGCTTTTTTGCCGGTTCTTTTTTCCCGTATTTGTTTGTATTATACGTAATGGGCTAACATATTTTTTATATTTTTAAATTTTTTTAAATTGAATTATGCTAAATAAGTCTCTGTCAGCTATAGTGTTTTTTTCAGCCAGCTACAGTGTTTTTAGCTATGAGCTTTTAAGCCCAACCGATCACCACCTGCTATTTAAATCACTGAAAATGCTGCATCAACAAAAATACTTTCATAACTAGATTCCCATATCTAATATCCTGTCATGATAGAAATTGCGATCAAAATTACATCTCGAAAACTGGCCATGCCATTTGTCTAATATGATGTATATATATTTTGTGAACAGATAGGGATGCATATGTAACAAAGGCTGTAATTAAGGCCGGGAAAGAAGGGGGGTACGTAGGTTGCAGCACAGCACAGCATGCATGCAGGCAGTATGCTGATAAGGGGGAATCATGACGGGGCCATGGCCTTTTTGACCCGTCGTGCCAAAGGCAGCACCGGCAAGCAAGAGAGCTACGTACGGTTGTTCGTTTCTGACGGTGCAAATTTTCGCCATCGATGCGCAAATCGTCCTGTCACGGCCGGCCGGTCAGCTGGTCGCGCGCCACCCTTTCCGCTCTACGTACGTGAACCGGCGATCAGCGTACGAGCATGCAGTTAATGAGCTTAAGCACGCACTCTCTCCAACCCCGGCCGCCCTCGCCTTTTTCTGAGTCCTGCGCCAGGCATCACCGAGCGAGATGTAATCATGCTTTAATTTGTCAGTGCCATCAAAGAGATCGACGAGGTAGTCCCTGATGAGTGATGAGCGATGATGATGGGCCCTAACTTTCTATCGATCGATCGATCGTCTTTTGGGCTCCATTCGTGCCCTACCACTCTGGAAAAAAATTAAAATGAGGCGATGCTGGGAGCTTGGGGGTCAATGACTGTAGTCGAGGCGTCGAGCTGTGATGTACCTGCATTGGGCCATCTCCATGCCATCTCGCAGATCTCGAACCAGTGGCGGATCTGGACTTCGACCATCGATAACCGCGGAGTATATATGTATCGTAGTGAGGTCAATTGCTGTAAAAAAAACTATTTTCTACGTGCGTTTATGTAGATGTTACATAGTTTAATTTCAGGAAGAAAAGTTGGTCGATTGCCCCTCAAGTCTCTATGGATACTTGCCTCCATCGGTCCATCCAGTGATTAAGATGAATTTGAGTAGGATTTCCGGCTGGATTGATCTACGTGTAGTGCTGCTAGAGTAATGGGGCAAATTTAAACATTAATTTCTTATTGGGGATGGCCCAAATGTTAAGAGTGTGTACATGGTCGGCTGATTTCTGCGTCGAGTGAAATTGAATGCTAACCTTTTGGAACATATTAAAGAGATAAATTATAAACTTGTAAGAGAACCTTTCATCCCCCTAGAAATCATCAATCGACTATGGGTAATCTATGTCATTTTGGTAGTCATTTTCAAAGCCTTGGCTTTATCAAGAGGGGTAACTGTTACCTCCTAGATGTGTCGTTTTAAAATGCACGCATTCCGCAAAACATGCTAAACTTTGACCACTAATATAGATGAACGTATTTAAATGGAGTATTCATTTTGGAAATCACACACTGATGTTTGAAATAATATCTATTTACGAACAGATAGAGTAATTAGTTTAGAAGTACAATGAGCAAAATAAGCCTACTGCGGAAGAAAAAGACCAAATATGCCACTCACCATTTTACGAGTCACAATGCTGTGTGCATACTAATATTTTTCCTCCTGAGACTTGTACAATCTATTGCTTTGTGTTTTAAAGTCCTCTAGTTGATATTAATAATAAGACAATATTAAAGTACACATGTACTTAACTTTTACCCTGAACACATTAGACAAACAACACTACTACAAAACAGGCTATACTAGACGGCTACATCACAGACGGTTTCTGTGTGACTTTCACAGACGGTTCTTAACACGAACCGTCTGTGATGTCCCATTCGTACCAACTGTTTGTGATATTCTGTACATGATCAGAGGTTAATATATAAGTACACATTGCTTCTAATAACTTAACTGTAGAACTACTGACACAAGAGATCACAAATTAAAGGCAAATTTATTAATTTCAATTCGAGGTAAATTTATTACAAAAGTCGCACAGATAAAGAGATTCCCAGATTCTAATCTTCTGGGCTTCGTACGCTTCTTCTTCGACTTTGGGAATTGGAGGATCAGCCGCTAAGTTCTCGAATGCCGTTAAGATTGTTCTACACCTCAGCACTTCCTCCTCCAGCCTGGGCAAATGATCAATAGCATAGCTTATAATCTCATAGAGGATAGCATTATAAGATTCCTCAGAATCCGTCGTTTCTGCTTGATCGGCAATGCTATCCATCAGTCTCTCCAATGCCTGTAGAGCTTCTTCCGCTTTGTGCACATTGTTGAGAAGAACCAGGGTGAGGGCTGTTTCCCTTTCTTGAGCGGCAGCGAGACGCCTCCGTCGACGGCGGATGATCAGGTCGAGTTTACGGATGCAAGAAAGTCGGGGAAGGAGAGCAGGGCGTGTGCAGAGAAGCTGCTCCAAATGTAAATTGCTGGCCGCCTGTGTAAGGTTCCGGCCGAACAACTCTTGATGAACAGATGAGAGGAAGGAGATGATCACATGAATAGTAGAAGCCATTGTACGTACGTTAAGAATTCTGGAGAAGAAGATGAGTAGCTAGAGGAATGTACAGTACGTACGTACGTAGAAGACCTAGATTATGCACGCATATTTAACCTTTAGCACGGACGATTCGTATACCAAACATTAATGATATAGACGCTTCGTATAACGATCGAGATACGTTAGTATGAAACACGAGAGATACGTTCCGACTTTGCATTATTACAGACGGTTCTATTTTAGAACTGTCTGTGATAACTATATCACAGACGGTTCTAAACTAGAACCGTCTGTATTAAGCCCTTCTATATATACTCGAGCTAGGGTTTTGCGCGTGCGCTACAGTTATAGATCTAGCCCGTCGCCGTCTCTCGATCTAGCCCGATGTCCACGCCGTCACCACTCTCCCGATGTAGCCTATCGACGCCCGTCCACACCGTCGCCGCCTCCTCCTCGGACCTCCGTCCCCAGTCGCCGTCGCCGCCGCCTCCTCAGGACAATGAGTTTTTGGTGTTTTTCTACTGATATTAAGGTTTTCATTTTCGTGCTACATTGCTAACGATATCAGGTGTTCTTGCATTTGTCATAGTTGTTGTTGCTTAATGAAATTTAATGATGTATAGGAACTTCACAAGAATACCCCCCATACGGCCATATCATATCAGTGCATGAGTGGAGCCACTTAAGATCTCAGGCTATCATTAAATAGGTATGTCCAATATGTTCTCCCTTTGCATCCTTATGAAAGATACTTGTCTAATAGTTCTTTTGTCCTTATGGAATGCAGGAATATGACTTCATGTATGATGTTTATATGCAGTTTTTTCCATTGCTTCTGAAGTTAATTGCATCAAATGTTCAGAGGTATGCCCTTTTAATTGCTAGGCAACTTCTCATATATTTGCGAATATTTTACTGTTGATATTAGAAGAAATCCGTTCTGCTTCTTTCCTTCAAATGACTTGCTAGTTGCTACTGGTAACATAAATATTTCAGAGCAATCCTGTTGACCATTCGCCTATCTAATTCTTTTTAATTTCCTTCTATTCTAGATTGGAGAAGTTTTCAGAAGTGCTTCCATTAATGATGTCAGCAAGATCTTTTCTTCCTCTCTTCCTTCGCCTTATGGATTTGCCAAGTAAGCCTGCTGATTCCGTACTTTCAGAATTTTCCTGGAGTTCCTTTAGTATCGTATAAGCTACATGATTTTAGTGGCTAATTAGCCTTTTAAGTTAGATGCACGATGACATTATTAAACTCTTGTAGGTGCTGACATCTGGTGCACATCCCTTGCAACATGTGAGAGATTTGTGTAATGATCTAGTCCGTGCATGTGAGACATTGATTGTAATCTTGTATTTGTTAATGGATATTTTATTTCATTTCAATTAATTGATTTGCGAAATGGATATTTTATGTTTGTGAAATGAAGTGCGATATGAATTGGATGTTTTATGTTTGTGAAATGAATTGAGATGTGAATTGGATGTTTTATGTTTGTGAAATGAATTGAGATGTGAATTGTATGTATACATGTACATGTTGATCTGCTTGTTTCAGAGGGCATGGCTAGCATTTCCTGAGGCTAGTCAATAAACAGAAATAGATTTAGGGGTGGAAAAGAATATCACAGACGGTTTTTTACTAAAAACCGTCTGTGATTATCACCTATTACAAACGGTTTTTACTGAAAAACCGTATGTGATTATCGGCTATCACAGACGGTTTTTAGTTACAAACTGTCTGCTGTGATAACCTTCGATTATCACTGATCCATAAATTCAGACGGTTCAAAAAACCGTCCGTAATAACGTTTTTGAACCGTCTATAATACAGTTTTCTGTAGTATTGCAAACTGTTACCACCAGGTATTTAAGTCATTCTGTAGACTCCGAATCTTACAACTAACACGATTGCCATTTGCCAATGATCACAGAAGTGGGATGTAGATTATTAAGGATCTCCGTAAATGTGTAGAACCCTACCTTGATAGCAATGTTATCATTGGAAAAATAAGAGAAAATTTATATATAATCAACTCAGTCTGGTGTCGATCTTCAAGCCATTATGGGTACAAAAAATTCATCAAAGAACTTGACAGAAAAAAAAAAGAACAAATTGATCTAGCAAAAAATTCATGAAAACAAAAAATTATTTCTGCAAGTCAACGGATCTCTCACCTACTCAATGCCAGCGAGAACGCTGGAGAAGAGGGGAAGGGGTCGGCGATGGCACGGTGAAGTTGCGGCCAGGATGATGGTGCCCCTGGCAGCTAGGTATTCCACCGTCCTTCCCTGATGCTCTCTCATCAATCAATTGGATGCTCTCTCATCAATCAATTGGAGCCTGCTCAATGTTATGTTCAGTTCATTCTGCAAAGAACACATCGCATTGGGCAGTACTCCTCGTGGACCCTATTCACCAATCGGGCTCGACCCATTTACCCGCGAACAGTGCGACGCTCGCGCGTGGAGCGGCACACTCATAATCCAAAGACTAGAAACAAAAATGTCCTTGAATTAAATGAAAAGAACGAAACATTGTATGCTAGCTGTCTTGTGGAAACCAACAGGCGGAGCTGTAGCAAAAGCGAGTCTTCGTACCATTTTTTTTTGTTACCCACAAGAAATTTGTGATCATCTTATCATTGCCATGCATGATAAGATTAAGCAGAAGTTGCAGTTGATTGATGATGAGGACTAACGGATGAGCTTTGGTTGGTACTGAGATACCACTTAAACCTGCGGATAGAGCCAGCCCATTTTTCCCTGCAGAAAACGTGCCACCGCAATCTTCAATTCTCTCTATGCATGGGGATGTAATGTATCTAGTGCGAACCTTTCATTCGGTGCTAGCATGTAAGCTTCGCTCTTTGCATATTTGATGGGTCTTAACGCCACTTGATTGAAGGGATTTGAATTATGCATGCAATGAGCTGTTAGAAGGGATTTGAATGGATCGTATTTGATGGGTCTTAACGCCACTTGATTGAAGGGATTTGAATAATGTATGCAACTAGACTCGATTGGAATCTTTCTTAAGGGCTCCCTCCTCACGTCCTCCAAATCTCATCTATCCAAATCCCATCCAACGGTCCAGTGAGAGTTCACTGTTCACCGGTATCTAGAAAAAAAAACTCCAGTGCCACTAGAAAACTGTCACATGGTTGTTCTTATGAGAATTTAATCGTTCTGGTATCCATGTTACGGCTCTTTGTCCAGCAAGAGCCAATGACCTTTTGACTGACCAGTGGCGACCCTGATCCTTCACACTACAATATAACCCAGTTGTAAGAGCACTTATTGTGGCCTACAAGGGCTAGCCGTCTATTGGCAGACTATTACCGACAGACTCTCTCCCGATAGCGTCTTAGTCCGCACATTTGCTGACAGACAGTATGCCCTTTCTATTAATTTTCACCGAGTAAGACGACAGATTTGCCTGCAGAGAATTTGCCCTCCTTCTGATCTTTCTTGACAGACTTTAGGCCCTATTCTTAAGGACTTTTGGCTTTTGAGTTCTTCAAAACAGCGCGGTTTCTTAAAGCAGATTTTTCAAACGCCTTCTTAAACTTAAAACCATGTGCGTCATCAGGATGGACGTCTCCGCTGTCCGCTGCCATCTTAAAAAACGCAGATAAAAATTATCAATCACAGTCCAAAATAACAGGACCTTAGTCTTTAATAGTAGGTTGTATTGTAGACATGTAGTGACCGTTAACTCTTAAGACTTAATTTTATCGCTTTATCAATCAATGACCTAAGTATATCTTCAGAAAGGATATTACTCCTTTCGTCCAAGTTTAGAGGACGTATTTTTTAATGATCTTATCCATAAATATATAATGTATTTCATATTCTAATGCAAAATTAATGTGGTGTTTCCTTTATACCCCTAATAAATATATAGGTTTATTTGATGTTCTCTACATGCATGCATAAATATAGTGCTTATAGATAATAATTATGTGTAATCTAGCTATTTTCATTATCTACTTAGTTTATGTGCCAAGAGAAAATACGTCTTATAAACTTAGATAGAGGTAGTATTTTCTTGTCGGACCCAGATTTGCAATCGGAATCCTCTATGATTCCACCACACTATTCCCTAGATCAGTAGATAGTGTTCACAGATACAGTTCTGGACATCAAAATACAATCATACGGAAGCGTAAATATAATAGTAGACTTACTCATGGACCGGTCAAGCCGAAATCAATAAAATGCAGCAGCGGAAACAAGCACACAGGTGGGACCCTCAGGACGTGCCCACAGGCAGCCAACTGGGGGTTCGCGACCTAGGTATTGACATCTTCATTATCTTCACCATCATGACCAAGTGAAATGTTGAAGCGTTGCGATCTGACTCCTGATTCTGGATTAATTGAGTGAGCGAGGGTGAGCACAAACCACTGTGCTCCGCAAGCCAATACACAGGATGCAAATAGATAACATGCATGTCTTATCAAGAAAAGGGCTCGTGCTATTTTATTTGCCAAAAGTTGCATTTAAAATATGATACATAGAAATCTCCTGAGACCTAGCAGTTTGAACTAAAATATAATGTGTGAAAGAATGCAAATAATAATAGCGATCCAGATTCCATCTACCGTTACATGGCCTCTGCACCATATGCTAACCTTTCACGTTATAACCGCTTACCTTATCACTGGGGCGACACCAGGGCAACACAAATCAGGGCTTTCCACTGCCCTCCACTTTTCCAATTCCACCCGCAAAGTTTTTGAAACAGAACTATGTCTGGTTAAGTTCCCATGTCCACCCTTGACCGTGGGCACGACTATTCGAATAGTTTTGACTCTGTAAAGTTTGCACACTTTACCCACAAGAGACGGTTTGCTCGTTGCCCCACACGATTCCTTAGTCGTGCGGTTGAGTAAACCATCACAGTAACCGTTCAAAATATCTCGCCCCTTCCATCATCTCACCCCCATGGGCTTGGCCCGCTTGCGGCAGGTCCCATAGGTTGTGCGGGATGTTCTTCTTCTGAACAGCTAGCAGCTGGCTACCCACACTACTAGCACGCCATAGAAAACTTCACCCTCTGCGAGTGTCCCATTCAAGTCGTCACACGGACAGCCACTTGCACTACCTCACCTCCTCCACCGATGATATGACTTTCAGGGTCCGGTAAATCTACTAAGCCAAGTAGTATTTTACAGACTTGTGGTTGTACTTGTATTACACAGGAGGTCGTGACAAGATTCAGTTCTTAGGGTTATCTGGGCAGTTCTACCACTAACCACACTCTCGTGCACCGCTGCACTATATACCCCTGAACCATCCGCCCAGATAGATAAACAATTTAGGGTTTTTGGGAGCATAAAAATAATCATTCCAACATATACCAGTCATTACCACCATGACTGCCCAAACCAGTTTCTCATGAATAAAGTGATGCTTGGGGCACTTGTGGTACCCCCGGATATCTAAGCAATACTAAGCAGGGCGATATACCATATACTTATTTTCGAAAGCAATAATATTATAGTTTTCACTAGGGTGACAAGGGTTAGATATAAGGGTTTCAAATGAGAGTAATACTAACAAGTTCATTATTAGATATATAACTAGCAGCATGAAATCGAACATAAATTTGCACATAAAATAATAGCATGCAATTTGATAATTTAAACAAAAATAATTTGCAAAAAATATAGGATCGACATGATCAAAGTATTGACTCGCCTGACACAGTTTACCGTGGTCTTGAGCTCACTCATAGCTTTCTTATTTGATGGTTTTGAGTTCCTAGTCTTCGTCTTTCATTAGATCTTGTTCTCGCTTGATCCAATGATTCTTCAGTATTCCAATTCTAATTACGCGCTCAATAACTGAATCCAAATAAATGAAAATAACTCAAAAGATCCCAATAAAATCCAAATAAACTCAATTTAGTTTTATTATGAGTTAATAGGTGATTCAGGTGATTTGAGGCAAGGTCGGTGGTAGAATATAATGACTCGATCATTTTATTAATAACCACTTTTATTATTTTTGTATTTATCAAAGAAGTTCCATGAGTCAGGTTAGACCTATGAGTCAGTGTACAAGTCTAGCTGGGTATTATTTTGTCAAGCGCTAGTATTCAGGGCATATGTTATATATAAGCGATGTATATAATGTTTAGCTTACCGAATTAATCTTAGGGTCCGGTTTTATAGCATTTTGTGGTACAACATTTTATGCACCCTTAGATATTACTAGGCATGGTTTAATTTGAATTAGGATCTATTTATACGGGTCCTAGCTTGTTGTATACGTTTATGCTCAACATTATTATTTATTAAATCCAATGTTAAGATTTAATTAATGGCACTATTGTGGCTACAGACCAAATAGAGAGAGAGAGTATGGTAGTGGAGAGTTAGGTGAGCAAGTGCTTAGGGTTTCCCCCATGGCCGGTATCGTATATATATACCCACATGGAGAGTGTTTTTACAATAGTACCCTTACATTTGAGTATTCCCTCAGGGGTACTTTTGTCATTATACATGTCCCATTTTGGGCCTTACAACCTTCTAACAGGCCTGCTGGGCTTAGGTGGGGGCCACCCCTACAACAGGAGCCTCTCATGGTGAAGGGCTTCACGGGCCGAAGCCATGCTGCCGAGACATTTGGCCCCCTCCGTCCCTACGGCCTGTGAGCTTCTTTAACGCTTGGTGGAGCCTATTGCTTGGTGTAGTATTCGCCCCGCCGCAAAGGCACATTGCTGAGCGAGTTGGCGAAGTCGTCCTTGCCCCGGGGTCCTCCAACGGCGGGGTCAAAGTCAGAGTCGAAGTTGGAGTCGGGAGCGGGGCGGGATTGGGCAACTTCGGCGGGCCTACTGGCGAAGTGTGGCCACGACTTGTTTGCCCGGCCTCCCCCCCCCTCGACCGCAGGTTCCTTGGATGGTGGAGTCGAAGTAGAGGCGGAGACAAACCCCGCAATGCGGATTCTCCTAGGGGCGAGGTGTGCGAGACTCCTGCACATAACCCCGGGCGATCGAGTAGGGTGAGGGGCTCTGCCTGGCCGACATGGTCTGGCGGCTCCGCGGTGCGGTAGTGCGCTTTAATAGCATCTGGAATCCCGCCGACCCCGGAGCTATCAGGAACAAGCTACTGCAGCCGTACACACTGTTCCATCGGGAAGGCACACGCGGCGAGCCGCGATTGGTGCGTCATGGGTTGTCAGCGGTCGCACGACCGCGGCTGTTCGCCCCTTCCCAAGGGGTGGGGGCGCGTGGCAGGGTGCTAGTGGCACGTCATGCGCTGTCCGCCCACCTACCGGTGCGCATCCCCGGCTATCTGTGGTTGCGCTTCCCGATCGTAGGTAGCCAAACCGCTGGGCTCCCGCAGTTGCACTTCCGAGGGGGGTAGGGTGGGGGGCGAGCAGGCTTTATAAGGCGTCGCCACCGGCACGAGAACGTTCTTCTCCGTCGGTTGCTTAGCCCTGCTTCCTGTGCTGTTGGTATAATCCACTCCTGCTCCCGTTGTTTAGCACCCTACCTCAAAGAAGAATGGCTTGCCACGACGATCCCGCCCGTCGACCCAGCGGCAGCGCCTCGTCCAGCCGGCGCGGCTTGTCGCCTCCCCCGGTGGAGTATCCCCTAGTGGTGCGAGGATCCACACAGGTCGGCAAGCGGTGGGACGCCATGGAGCATTCGGGAGGTTGTTGCTCCCGTGTGCTGGGGCGGAGTCGCGTTACTGGGGAGATGATTCAGAGACTCGTCCGGGAGGGGAAGATCGAGGATCCTGCCGGGGCTCGCCTACCCGGCCCTGACGAGACGGAGCCTCGCCCGGCAGAGACGGAGGCGATCGTCTTCGTCGCATTTTTTGATGCCAGGTTTCGGATGCTGTCGACAATCTTCGTCGGCCATGTCCTGCGAATTTATGGGTTGGAGCTAGCGCAGCTGACGCCCAACGCGATAGTTCGCCTGGCGGTCTTCGTTTGGGCGATACGAACAGAAGGTCGCTGTCCCAGCGCGAACCTATTCGTCATCCTGCAGGATGCGCGCTGCCAGCCAAAGAAAGTCGAAGGGGGAGCGGTATCGAACTTCGGCAGCGTCAGCTTTGTGCTGAGGAAGCGGTGCGCGGGGCTCTTCCCTGCGTTGGCTGCGCGAGGAAAGTGGGAGTCCGGTTGGACGTGACGGTGGTTTTATTACCATGTGACGAGCACAAACGGCTTGCTGTGTCAGGGACGGCCGATAGTGTTCAACAGCTCGCCAGACGTGAAGCCGAAGGCTGACGACGCGCAGCTGGCGCGGAGACTTGCTGGTGTGGCCCGCCGGTTCAACATGCATGACCTCACTGAAGAGTTCACCATGTACGGGGTGGCTCCGCTTTCCAGTCGATGGCGGTACGAGCGACGGGGCGGTACGCGAAAGGATAACGTCCATCCGACAATGTCTTGCCTTTTAAAGCCCTCGCTCCTTGTAAGTTCTTCAGCCGTAGGCTGCGCAGCCGCTCACGTAGGCGCATGATCCCTTACGAATGATGCTTCATTTTTGTGTTCAGTGTCCCGGCTGGAAAACGCGGAGCGCGCGGTTGTTGCACTGCTCGGGCCATATACGGCCAAGGAACACATGCTGCGCGAGGCCGCGACCGCATCGGCAAAACAGGGGTGGATAAATCGGGTATACGAGGTCCTGGGGATTCCTGTACCCGAGCGCGCGGTGCCGGCAGAGGTCACAAGTCACCGTAATGGCGACGGCTAAGTGGGGGCGCTGCCCTCCCGGCGCAGGGCCCGATCTGATGCTGTCGTCTCCAGCCCATCGGTCGCGTCACCGGCCAGCACCGTCGGGACGGGGGGCACAACCGATGCTGGTTTCGAGCCCGTCAACTCTGGGAGGCACGCTGCCCCTGGCCCCGGTGCCGTTGCCTCTGAAGACGAAGCCTCGTCGCCTGTAGGGGCTACCGAGGACTTGCCGCGCGTGCATATCATCGCGGCTACTGGAGCAGGCGAGGACTTGCCGCTAAGGACAAGCACATTCGTTCGCTGGAGGCTGAAAACGCGAGGGTGGTTTCCCACACGGAGGAGGCCGTGGCGGCGGCGCAACACGCCACAGAGGAAGTCCGGCGCGCCGCGGCGAAGGAGTGCACCGCCTTTCTTCAGCAGATTTTCACGCTGGAGGAAGAGAAGACCCAGCTCGCTGCATCCCTTGCGAAGAGGAACTGGACCTTCGATGATGCGTCTGTGTCAGCGTGGAGGGCGATAGAATCTTTGGAACGGGCCCTCCGGGACCTTTCCGTTGACGTGCCGGATGTGACGCATGGCCCTGAAGATCTGATGCAGACGCTCGAGCTAATCGAGGAGGGGTCGAGCGTTGCCCTCCGCAGTGCCAAATCCTTCGGCGAGCACTACGGTTTCATCAGTGCCTGCCTCGGCTTTGCCATGCTCCATACCCATGGGTGTAGGCACGTCAACGAATTGACGAACCCTCAACTAAATCTTCCCGCTAGGCCCGAGGCGATGACCGACGCCATTCGCTTCATCCAGCCCGGCCTCTGGACTTTCCACAAGCGGATCTAGGGTTACGTCGGGGAGAACGCAGCCAAGGTCCTTTGCGGCGAACGCTGCATGAGGAGGGGGACTTCCTCTGGTGGCTCGAGGAAGTTCCTCAGCGCAACGAAGACGGCACGAACCCGTAGGTGTGATGCCGGGGTTGGGTGTGTGCTGTGCTATGTACGCCTATTTGTATGGTTGCCTTGCAACCTCTTTATATGAACGAAGCAACACTTGTCCAAGGTTTTCTTGTTGTTGCCTACTACTTTGCTCTGGGCAGGTGCCCTGTAAGGCTCGGATTTTCACGCTCGACCTTGCTCCGCTTATCAATAGTCACCGAAGTAGACGCGCGAGCGCTCCGTCCCCTACCTTCCGAAGTGGTGGCAGCGGAGCTGGCGCCTAGTCTAGGTAGACAGGCGAGCGCTCCGTCCCCTACCCTCCAAAGTGGTGGCAGTGGAGCTAGCGCCTAGTCAAGGTAGACGCGCGAGCGCTCCGTCCCCTACCCTCCGAAGTGGTGGCAGCGGAGCTGGCGCCTAGTCGAGGTAGGCGCGTGAGCGCTCTGTCCCCTACCCTCCGAAGCGGTGGCAGCGGAGCTGACGCCTAGTCGAGGTAGACGCGCGAGCGCTCCGTCCCCTACCCTCCGAAGCGGTGGCAGCGGAGCCGGCGCCTAGTCGAGGTAGACGCGCGAGCGCTCCGTCCCCTACCCTCCGAAGTGGTGGCAGCAGAGCCGGCGCCTAGTCGAGGTAGACGCGCGAGCGCTCCGTCCCCTACCGTCCGAAGTGGTGGCAGCAGAGCCAGCGCCTAGTCGAGGTAGACGTGCGAGCACTCCATCCCCTACCCTCCGAAGCGGTGGCAGCGGAGCCAACGCCTAGTCAAGGTAGACGCGCGAGCGCTCCGTCTCCTACCCTCCGAAGCGGTGGCAGCGGAAGTGGTCCTACAACATCGATGCCTCACCGTGCCAGCGGCCATACCGGGGGAATGGGGTTGAGGCTCGTCGGAGGCCTGCAAATGACCCGTCCCATCCATTGGCAGCCTTGACACCAGCGCACGAGATCCTGGGCGTTGGCGACGGCAATTGTCCAGTAAAAGCCCTGCCTGAATGCCTTACCGACTAGCGACCTCGGCGCGAGGTGCAAGCCGCAGATTCCCGCATGAATTTCTGCAAGGAGCTGCTTTCCTTCTTCGCGAGAGAGGCACCGCAGGAGCGGTGCGCAGACTCCTTTTTTGTAGAGCACCCCGTCGAGCACCTGGAAGGATCTGGCGCGATGCTGTAGGCGCCGGATCTCAACGAGGTCGTCTGGCTCTGCAATGCCCTGCAAGAAACCTTGCTGCGTGATCTGGTGAACGAGGGCTGCGTCGCGGTTGTCCTGCGCGATGGTGGCCGTTGGTAGGATCTCATAGAATGCCCCCTCGGAAGTTGGGAGCTGCTGGCTGGTGGCCTTTGCGAGGACGTCGGCTTTCTCATTGTCCGCCCGAGGGATGGCTTTCACCGTGACACCCAAAAAGTGTCGCTCCTTAGCTCTTACGGCTGTCAGGTACTTAGCTAACTCCGGGTCCTTGGCCTGGTATGACTTGTCCACGTGGCCCGCCACCAGCCGCGAGTTGGTGCGGACAAGAACTCGCCACGCGCCCAACGCTTTAAGCTTCGCGAGGCCAAAGAGTAATGCCTCGTACTCAGCCGTGTTGTTGGTGGCGGGAAACGCGAGCCACACCGAGTATAGCAGGCGGTGCCCCTCTGGCGTGGTAACCACTGCCCCCACGCCCGCGCCCGCCACGCCGTAGGCTCCGTCAATGTTGAGCATCCACACCGGGTCTTCCGACTGCTGGGCGGGCTGAGCCGACGGGGTCCACTCCGCAAGGAAGTCCGCAATGACCTGGGACTTGATTGCTGTTCTCGAGGCGAATGTTAAGAAGGTGGCGAGCTCGGCTGCCCACTTGCCGATTCGCCCTGTGGACTCTTTATTGTGCAGCATCTCCGCCAAGGGGAACGAAGATGGCACCGTGATTTGATGGGCTAGGAAATAGTGTCAGAGTTTTCTCGAGGCCATAACCAGCGCATTGGCGAGCTTCTCGAGCTCCGTATACCGCGTCTTGGCGCCCTGAAGGGCTTCGGAGATGAAGTACACAGGGCGCTGGAGGGCGCCTTCTTCCAGGACAAGGACAGCGCTGACCGCCGTCGCCGAAGCGGCGAGATAGAGCAGAAGGGGAGCCTCTGGCGTCGGGGTGACTAGAGTGGGGAGGCTTGCAAGATGTCTCTTGAGGTCGTCGAAGGCCCTCGTGCAATCGCCATCCTAGTGGAACCCGTCGCAGCCGCGGAGGGTCTTGAAAAATGGCAAGCCCCGCTCCGCTACCCTAGACAGGAAGCGGCTCAAAGCAGCCATGCGGCCGGCAAGCCTCTGGACCTCCCTTGTCGTCTTGGGCGGCTCCATAGCTAGGATAGCGTCAACTTTGTCGGGATTTGCCTGGATGCCCTGTCCGGATACAAGGAAGCCCAAGAGTTTGCCCGCTTGCACGCCGAAGACACACTTGTCCGGGTTGAGCTTGATGCCCGCCTTCCTGAGGTTGTCGAAAGTCTCCTGGAGATCCCGACCGTGGAAGGCGAGCTGCCTGGTTTTCACTAGCACGTCGTTGACGTAGGCCTCCACGTTCCTCCCAAGCTGAGCGGCTAGCGCCAACGCGATGAGGCGGGTGAAGGTTGCGCCCGCGTTCTTCAACCCGAAGCGCATCCTGACGAAGCAAAAAGTCCCAACCAGCGTAATGAAGCTGGTTTTGTCCTCGTCGTCTTTGGCCATGTAGATTTGATGGTAGCCGGAGTAAGCGTCCAGGAAACTCATGAGCTCGCACCCCGCGGTGGCATCGACTAGTTGATCTATACGCGGCAAAGGATAGTCGTCCTTTGGGCATGCCTTGTTGAGAGCGGTGAAGTCGATGCACATACGCCAGGCGCCGCTAGCCTTCTTGACCAGCACCGGATTGGCAAGCCAATCCAGATGTTGAACTTCGCGGATAACTCCAGCTTGGAGAAGCTTCGTCACTTCCGCCTTGGCCGCTTGTTGCCGATCCATAGACATACGCCAAAGCTTCAGCTTGACCGGCTTGGCGTCGGGGCTGACCGCCAGGTTGTGCTCGATGAGGGCGCGGTCCACACCCTTGATGTCCTCCGGGGACCATGCGAAGACGTCGGCGTTGCTTCGGAGAACCTGGAGCAAGTCTTGCTCCACCTCCGGAGGGAGGCGTTCGCCAATGGACACAAATTGCCCCTCCGCTTGGAGAGGTACCCTTTTGACCCTAACCTCCGGTTGAGGCTTTGGCGTCCACCTCGGAGCGGACGGCGTGTCCGCCTTGAGTTCATCAGTGATGACGTGCACCTTGTGGTGTGGAGCTTTGGCACCAGCCTCTATGCGCCTGGCGAGGTCCTGGTTGCCGAAGATAGTGATAACACCCCGCGGGCCCGGGAGCTTCATACACAAGAAGATGTGGTGCGGGGTCACCTCCAAGGCGTTGATGGCGCGGCCCAGTATGGCGTTGGACAGGTGCGGGATGTCTACAACGTCGAAGACAACGTCCTCGCTCCTAGCGTTGTTGACCTGACGCAAGGAAACTTAGAGATGCACCTGACCCAAGGCCTTTAGTGGTTGGCCTCCGAAACCTTGGAACGGGGTCTCCGACGGCCCCAAGCAACTCCGAGGGATTCCCATGCGGTCGAGGGCCTGTTGGATTAAGTGGGCCAAGCCCATATAATAAGAATAATTCCTATTAAATCTCAAAGGCCCACTCATGCAAAGGAGGCATGCATGAGACCTTTAGTACCATATTGCTAGTTCTAGGAGAGGAAGACCACCTTAAAAGGGATGGTGCACTCCTAGCCACTTGAGGCATGTGTGGGAGAGAACTAGAGGATAACACGCGTGCGCTCGCCTCGCCTCGCCGGGCCGGGCCGGGCTGGGCTGGGCGGGGCGGGGGGCGCGGGCGCACGGCACCTGCGTGAATGGTCCGCCAAAATCCGCTCCAAGTGCTTGCGCAGATGCGGCTTCCTTTTGCAGTTTTATCTTTTGCTGTTTTGTGTGGCGGTGAATCCGGATCGGTTACGCGACTAATCCGGTTCGGTTACGAGTTATGGAGAATGTGCAGGCGTCTTGATCACGCGTCCTGGTTTTCTATAAATACGGAGTCGCCGCCTCCATACAGTACTATGCGAAAATCAATCTAGGGTTTTGCCTCCTCCATCCATTGTGCTGCGCCGTCCCACGTAGTCTACTCCGTCCCGTCCGCCGGCGTGCACTGTCGTTCGGGAGAGCAGGTCTCCGGAACCGTCGCCTTCGAAGTTCTGCACCGGGAGAGGGCGAATAAGGTTTTTGGGAAGCGCTCTGCGCGACTGCTCGCTGTAGCTCTGGCTCGTCTTCCACGTCGTTCGCCTTCAGCGAATCGTCATCGACTTCGTGTCATCCTCACCGTGCCTGCGGCGTCTACATCGGCAAACCGATCAGAACAGAACCATCGGTACGTAACAGTCATGTTCTCCGTATTAGATCTGTTCATGTACAGTTTCCTGGTTTACATGTCTAGATCTTTTATGCCTGTGATGGTTCTGTTATTTTGCGTGCATGATGTCATGATTTATTTATGGAATAAATTAAACCTACATGTGCTTACATATTCAACAATCCAAAAACCTTATTGTAGGCACTGTGGTTTTACTATGGCTGGATTTGCCGATGCACTGAGGCCGGATAAGTTCTCCGGTGTGCACTTTAAGAGATGGCAGATCAGGGTCACTCTGTGGCTTACTGCTATGAATGTATTCTGGGTTAGTAATGGCAAGCCTGAAGGTGTTCTTGATGCTGAAAAGCAGAAAGAATTCGAGACTGCCACTACTCTCTTTGTTGGATGCATTCTTAGTGTTCTTGCTGACCGTCTGTGCAAGGTGTATATGCACATGACAGACGCGAAGGAGTTATGGGATGCACTGAATTCCAAATACGGTGCTACTGATGCCAGCAATGACATGTATGTCATGGAGCAATTTCATGACTACAAGATGGTTGATAACCGTTCTGTAGTAGATCAGGCTCATGAGATACAGGCTATTGCCAAGGAACTCGAACTCCTGAAGTGTGCCTTACCCGACAAGTTTGTGGCTGGATGTATTATTGCGAAATTACCTTCTTCATGGAGGAATTTCGGAACAGCACTCAAACACAAGAGACAAGAATACTCTGTTGAGAATCTGATTGGGTCTCTTGAAATTGAGGAGAAAGCTCGGGAAAAGGACGCTGTGTCTAAGGGTGATGGAGGGCAGTCTAGTGCCAATGTGGTACAGAAACCCTCAAGCAAGAACAAAGGGAAATTTGTTAAAGCCCAACAGACAACCAACTTCAAGAAGAAGAAGAACAACAACAATCAGGATGATAGAACTTGCTTTGTGTGCGGTGAGCCTGGTCACATGGCCAAGAAGTGCCCACAACGCAAAGGAAAGAAGGCACCTGCAGGACAGACTTCTAAGTCTGTCAACGTGACCATTGGCAAGACTGGAGATGGGACTGGGTATGGTAATTTACCTACTGCTCTTTCAGTTAGTCAATCTACCAATTGGTGGATTGATACAGGAGCTAATGTACATGTGTGTGCTGATATTTCGTTGTTTTCTTCTTATCAGGTCGCCCGAGATTCCTCCGTCCTAATGGGGAATGGGTCACATGCTACTGTTCATGGTGTTGGCACGGTAGATCTGAAGTTTACTTCGGGAAAGATCGTGCAGTTGAAGAACGTGCAGCATGTCCCTTCTATAGACAAGAATCTCGTTAGTGGCTCCCGTTTATGTAGAGACGGGCTTAAGTTGGTATTTGAGTCTAATAAAGTAGTCGTGTCTAAACATGGACATTTTATTGGTAAAGGCTATGAGTGCGGAGGCTTGTTCCGCTTTTCCCTTTCAGATTTCTGCAATAAGACTGTAAACCATATTTGTGGCAGTGTGGATGATGAGGCTAATGTTTGGCACTCACGTCTATGTCATATTAATTTTGGTTTGATGTCTCGGCTTTCCAGTATGAATTTAATTCCAAACGTTTCCATCACCAAAGGTTCTAAATGCATAAGCTGTGTGCAATCAAAGCAACCTCGTAAGCCTCACAAGGCTGCCGAGGAGAGAAACTTGGCACCACTAGAACTCCTGCATTCAGATCTTTCTGAGATGAATGGCGTGTTGACGAAGGGTGGAAAACGATATTTCATGACATTGATTGATGATGCAACTAGGTTCTGTTATGTGTATTTATTGAAAATGAAAGATGAGGCTTTAGACTATTTTAAAATCTATAAGGCAGAAGTTGAAAACCAATTAAACAGAAAGATAAAAAGACTTAGGTCAGATCGTGGTGGAGAGTATTTCTCAAATGAATTTGACTTATTTTGTGAGGAACATGGCATTATACATGAGAGGACGCCTCCTTATTCCCCCGAGTCAAATGGGATTGCCGAAAGGAAAAACCGCACGTTGACTGACTTGGTGAATGCCATGTTAGACACTGCGGGCTTACCTAAGGCATGGTGGGGGGAGGCTTTGCTAACATCTAATCATGTATTAAATAGAGTTCCTAACAGAAATAAGGACAAAACACCATACGAGGTATGGATTGGGAGAAAACCATCACTTTCTTACTTGCGTACATGGGGGTGCTTGGCGAAAGTTAATGTGCCAATAATTAAGAAACGCAAGCTTGGACCTAAAACTGTGGATTGTGTCTTTCTGGGATATGCTAATCATAGCATTGCCTATAGATTTTTGATAGTTAAAACTGAGGTACCTGACATGCATGTTGGTACAATTATGGAGTCTCGAGATGCAACATTCTTTGAGAATATTTTTCCAATGAAGGATACACATAACACTACTAGTCAACCTTCTGAAATAATTCCTAGTTCAATCACACCACCTGAACCTTTTGAACATACACATGAACTTGTCCATGAGGAGGATGACAGTGGAGCTCCTAAAAGGAGCAAGAGACAAAGGATATCCAAATCCTTTGGTGATGATTTCACTGTGTACCTTGTGGACGACACTCCCAAGTCTATTTCAGAAGCGTATGCATCTACTGATGCAGACTATTGGAAGGAGGCTGTCCGTAGTGAAATGGATTCTATTATCGCTAATGGCACCTGGGAGATGACAGATAGACCTTATGGGTGCAAACCTGTAGGATGCAAGTGGGTGTTCAAAAAGAAGCTTAGGCCTGATAGTACCATTGAAAAGTACAAGGCTCGGCTTGTTGCCAAGGGCTATACTCAGAAAGAAGGCGAAGATTTCTTTGACACTTACTCACCTGTTACTAGACTGACCACAATACGAGTACTACTTGCTTTGGCTGCCTCACATGGTCTTCTCGTTCATCAAATGGACGTTAAGACAGCTTTTCTTAATGGAGAGCTGGATGAGGAAATTTACATGGAACAGCCTGATGGATTTGTAGTAGAAGGTCAAGAAAGCAAGGTGTTAAAACTGTTGAAATCTTTGTATGGTCTGAAACAAGCCCCTAAGCAGTGGCATGAGAAGTTCGATAGAACACTGACATCTGCAGGCTTTGCTGTCAATGAGGCAGATAAATGTGTATACTATCGCTATGGTGGGGGTGAGGGAGTTATTCTATGCTTGTATATGGATGACATTCTGATTTTTGGGACAAACATCAATATGATAAATGAGGTCAAATCATTCTTGTCTCAAAACTTTGATATGAAAGATCTGGGAGTGGCTGATGTTATTCTAAACATTAAATTGGTTAGAGGTGAGGATGGCATTACACTTTTGCAATCTCATTATGTGAAAAAAGTCTTGAGCCATTTTGGCTTTTCTGACTGCAAGCCTTCTCCAACACCTTATGATCCTAGCGTGTTACTTCGTAAGAATAAGAAAATTGCTAGGAATCAGCTGGAATATTCTCAGATAATTGGCTCACTTATGTACCTAGCTAGTGCAACAAGGCCAGACATCTCCTTTGTTGTGAGCAAGTTGAGCCGGTTTACATCTAACCCAGGAGATGATCACTGGAAGGCGCTTGAGCGAGTCTTGCGCTATTTGAAAGGTACCTCGAACTTTGGACTTCACTATACTGGGTACCCGTCGGTGCTGGAGGGTTATAGTGATTCCAACTGGATCTCTGATGCTGATGAGATCAAAGCCACTAGTGGATATGTTTTCACTATTGGTGGTGGTGCTGTTTCATGGAGGTCTTGCAAACAGACCATTTTGACGAGGTCAACCATGGAAGCAGAGCTTGCGGCACTAGACACTGCTATTGTTGAGGCAAAATGGCTACGGGATCTATTGATGGATCTACCTACGGTGGAAAAGCCAGTGCCAGCTATCCTTATAAACTGTGATAATCAAACCGTTATCGCTAAAGTCAACAGTTCTAAGGATAATATGAAATCGTTTAGGCATGTTAAGAGACGATTGAAGTCTGTCAGGAAATTGAGAAACTCCGGAGTTATAACCTTGGATTACATCCAAACAGATAAAAACCTGGCAGATCCCTTTACAAAGGGACTATCACGGAATGTGATAGATAGTGCATCGAAGGAGATGGGTATGAGACCCATGTGAGTTATCTATGGTAGTAACCCAACCTATGTGATCGGAGATCCCGTGAATTAGGATCTGGGAAAAACAAGCCATTAGTTAACTGGAGGAGAGTAATTTCAACCCTCTCTATGTGAAGATGCAATACTCTCAGAAACTGCAAGGCAGGTTGACTAAGGTCTTAATGTGTTCCATTGGCTTTTAGAAGCGAAGACGCTATCCTGCAGAGCGTTCTTGAAAGAACACACCTATATGAGCCCGACTGTTAGTCGCAGTCTATGGAGATCTTGGGTAATTTCCTACTAAGCTCATGAAGAGACCAAGGAGTATGACTTATACGCTCCAACCGAGGGGTAGCCTACTGGCGGCCTAGTATCAGTTAAGTCTTTAAGTGAAGCTTGCTTGCACCAAACTTGCAATTCAAGGCATAGTCCATTGTTCAAGTTGTGAGTAAGTGTAGCTTGGAGTTCTAGGTGGATGTTCAACCTTAATCGGTCTCCATCGAAATACTGATATATAAACAGTACATTGGAATTCAGGCAAATCTCTGTGCGACTTTGAGATCTGGTGGGGGATTGTTGGATTATGTGGGCCAAGCCCATATAATAAGAATAATTCCTATTAAATCTCAAAGGCCCACTCATGCAAAGGAGGCATGCATGAGACCTTTAGTACCATATTGCTAGTTCTAGGAGAGGAAGACGACCTTAAAAGGGATGGTGCACTCCTAGCCACTTGAGGCATGTGTGGGAGAGAACTAGAGGATAACACGCGCGCGCTCGCTCGCCTCGCCTCGCCAGGCCGGGCCGGGCTGGGCTGGGCGGGGCGGGGCGGGGGGGCGCGGGCGCACGGCACCTGCGTGAATGGTCCGCCAAAATCCGCTCCAGGTGCTTGCGCAGACGCGGCTTCCTTTTGCAGTTTTATCTTTTGCTGTTTTGTGTGGCGGTGAATCCGGATCGGTTACGCGACTAATCCGGTTCGGTTACGAGTTATGGAGAACGTGCAGGCGTCTTGATCACGCGTCCTGGTTTTCTATAAATACGGAGTCACCGCCTCCATACAGTACTATGCGAAAATCAATCTAGGGTTTTGCCTCCTCCATCCATTGTGCTGCGCCGTCCCACGTAGTCTACTCCGTCCCGTCCGCCGGCGTGCACTGTCGTTCGGGAGAGCAGGTCTCCGGAACCGTCGCCTTCGAAGTTCTGCACCGGGAGAGGGCGAATAAGGTTTTTGGGAAGCGCTCTGCGCGACTGCTCGTTGTAGCTCTGGCTCGTCTTCCTCGTCGTTCGGCTTCAGCGAATCGTCATCGACTTCGTGTCATCCTCACCGTGCCTGCGGCGTCTACATCGGCAAACCGATCAGAACAGAACCATCGGTACGTAACAGTCATGTTCTCCGTATTAGATCTGTTCATGTACAGTTTCTTGGTTTACATGTCTAGATCTTTTATGCCTGTGATGGTTCTGTTATTTTGCGTGCATGATGTCATGATTTATTTATGGAATAAATTAAACCTACATGTGCTTACATATTCAACGGGGCCTCCACGAACAGAATGTTCGCGGAGCTACCCCCATCAATGGGGATGCGCCTGACATCGCAGCCTGCCATGTCAGCCTGGATGACTAGGGGATCTTGGTGGGGGAACTCCACGCCCTGAGCGTCGGCTGGCGTGAAGGCGATGTTGTGGTGCGGCATCCCCGGAGGTAGTCGCACCGAGAAGGCTCCCGACGAGGAGCCTTCAGTGATGATGCTCACGATGCGGTGCTGGGCCCCCTCTATAGCCGCAGCTCGCGGGGGGCTTTCCTGCGGCTGCTGTACGTGGGCTACGGCGGGGGGCCATGCTTCCAAGGCCTGGGTTCTGGCTGCTGCCTACCGCAGCTCCATGACCGCCGTACATGCCTGCGTGATATGGTCGTTGTAGCCGTGCACTTCGCACCACCTGCAGTAGTCCAAGATTTCCTATTCCGCGCGCGGTCCCTCATCGTGGCCGCCCCCGCGCCTCCATCTCCGGCCGTTCCCGCGCGGGGTGGGGGTAGGTTCCCGGGGGGCACCTTCTATGTCGAGGACGTGGCGAGCCTTCTGGGACCTGCGCTGATTATGTCGAGGCTTGCGCCTACCGCTTGACGAGTTCTCATGCTCCCCAGCGTTGCTGCATTTAGGGGTGTCCTCCGTGGACTTTTGCTTGCGCTTTCTTGTGGAGGGGCCCTTCCTCGCGCTTCCTTTTTGCGATCACTCCTCCGCTTGAATGGGGTCAGAGTCGTCGCCCTCACGCCTTTGCGCGTCCTCCTTCGCCCGTGCGTACTCTTCCATCTTATCGAAGAGCTTCGTCACCGCCCTGATTGGCTTCCGCGCGTGGTATTTGGCCAGCAGCCCTGGACAAAGGCCCTGCACCACTGCGTTGATTATGGTTGTCTCATTGACATCCTTAACCTGGCAGCGTACCTTCGCGAAGCGCTTGAAATAGTTCCGGAGCTTCTCCGAGGGTTTTTGCTTGACCGCTAAGAGCTGATCCGCATCGACGCGCTCAGCGTAGTTCCCTTGGAAGTTGTTGTAGAGTCGGTCACGGATCTGCTCCCACGTGTAGATGGAGTTTGGCTCGACGGTGAAGAACCAAGAGAGCGCCACCCCCTGCAACGCGAGGGGGAGCCCCTTTGCCTTCGTGGTGTCGTCTCCGCCGGCAGCTTCGATGGTGGTTTCGTACACACGCGCGAACTCTCGTGGGTCCGTATCACCTTTGTTCGGCTCGATGGCGCTTGGGAACTTGAAGCCCTCCGGCCATGCTACCTGCTGCAGGGCTACGGAGAGCGGGGACTCTGGGTCTACGCGTCGCAGTGGGACACGGCTGGCCGTGGGGGCGTCGCGGCTATCTGCCCGCTCCGTCGCACCCGCCAGCGAGGTCTGCGACTCCGAGCCTCTTGCATGTCCTACACGGCCCCGCGGAGATCCGCCAACCCCCGCTGAAACGCGCTGAGGGCCGTCAGCAGGGCGTTCTCCGCGGGGTCCGTCGTCGTGGCGGCGGTGGTGGGGTCGGTCGTCGTGGCGGTGGCGGGGTCGACTGTCGTGGCAGCGGTGGGGTCGACCGTCGTGGCGGTGGTGGCGGGTTCGAGCGTCGTGCCGTGAACGCCGATGTTTGCGACTGTCGCGCCCGCATCGCCGCCCGCGACTGCCGACGCCGAAGCCCTGGCGTTGACGCTAGGCTCCGTCGCTCCCGCCTTCCTCTTTTTCGCCGCCGACGATGAAGCTTTCTTTGGTGCCATCCTTCTTCGGATCTTGGGGCTTGCTCTTGTCCTCCCCACGGACGGCGCCGACTGTTGTGGCTACAGACCAAACAAAGAGAGAGAGAGAGTATGGTAGTGGAGAGTTAGGTGAGCAAGTGCTTAGGGTTTTCCCCATGGCCGGTATCGTATATATACCCACATGGGGAGTGTTTATACAATAGTACCCTTACATTTGAGTATTCCCTCAGGGGTACTTTTGTCATTATACATGTCCCATTTTGGGCCTTACAACCTTCTAACAGGCCTACTGGGCTTAGGTGGGGGCCACCCCTACAACAGGCACCATTATTATTTTGTCTATACTTTAGTTATTATTAGGCTTTACTTAAATTTAAATTTATTTTTTTGGGCAGAGCTAGTTATATAGGGTCATATTTCAATATTTGTTATTTAGCAACACCTACCACTAAGATTTATTTAATGGCAGCATATTAAATATGGGGCATATATTTTAACTATAATTAAGGGTAGTCTTTATTTAAATTTTGACATTTAACCAAAATAGTTTTTCTTTATTAATGCCTTTAATTAATAATTAGTCTTTTAGATAATTATTCAAACCATACTAATTAATCATATATGAACTAATCCAAATTTCAATCTTAAATATTCTCATTTACATCCTGCCTAAATTTATTAGCTTCTCTAAATTATTCTCTAATTTCCCTTGATTTTTCTTAATTGAAATGGATTACAAAAATTAAAATAAAAATGAGGTGGAATAGGTGCGGTCGGCGGATTTGAACTAGGGACCTGAGGGCTTGCAAGTGTTTAGCGTGCGCTCTGTTAGCCAAATGGGCCGAAGGCCTGGGCTGACAAAGGGAAGGAGCTAAAACAGGAAATGCTAATTTGCTGCTGGGGCCAAAACAGAGAAAAGCCGCGCCGGCGGAGAGCGGTCTTGCCAGCGGGGAGTGGCGGCCGGAGGGGTGTTGGGGACTACCAAAATGGGTGGTGCGGAAGGTAAGCAAGCCACAGGAGACGGTGCATTGGTCGGGGCGGCGGCGAGGTGGGCGAGCGGCAATCTGATGTGGCTGGCGGCGAGGTGGCCATGAGGCGACAGCGCCGAAGAGGACGAGGGAGAAAATTGGCAGGAGCACGAGCGGGAGGAAGGTTCTAGAAACCTTACCGCACATCCGGCCGAGCAGGAGGGGTGCCGAGGTGGGCCGGCAGCGATGGCCGGTGGTGGCGCAGACGGGGTCACCGTGGGCAGCTCGCCAGGGAGAAAGAAACCCAATGGTGGCGCCGTGGTTGGCTTCGGGCAGGTGTGGAGGTTCTCTCCCACGGAGGAATCGGGCCGAGGGGCGTTGGAGACGAAATGCCTTAGGGGGAGGCGCTATTGGCCGGAGTTGGAGAAGATGGCCGCTCCGGCGAGCACGGGGTAATTGCAGGCAATTCGCCGCGGTGGGAGGTTCGGTGGGGTGCGAGGGAGGCTTTGGTGTCCTCCTACGGCTTTTATAGGAGCTGGGGAAGGCAGGCGTTGTGGGGCTCCGAGCGGCGGAAGAAACCAGCGACGCATGGCGCAAAACTGTGGGCAGTGGCAGCTGAGCTGTGGGCGGTTGGGCATGCGGAGGGGACGTGACAGGACGGGGCAGGCGTGTGGCAGTGGTGAAGCTCTGGCGGCGCGGGTGCATGGGCGCCACGGGGAGGCGAGGCAAAGAGCACCGCGCAGAACGAGGAAGAAGGAGAAAAGGAAGAGAATGAGGAGGGAGAAGGAAAAAAGAAAAGAGAGCACTGCACAGGAGTCGGGCCCGCTGGGCAGAGAGAGGAAGTAGGAGGGGAAAAAGAAAAAGGAGGAGAGAGGAAAAGAGTGGGGCCCACAAGTAATAGAGAGAAGGAAAAATGAAGGAAAAGAGAGAAAGGTTTAAACATAATTTTACAATTTGGATTTTCAATTTAAATTTCTTTTTCATATTTAGGATTATTGATTTTGTTATGAATTGCATATATAAATTTTTGAATGCCCAAACTTGGGTTTTGTATGCTAATTAAATTAAAAGAAGGAATTTTTGGCTCAACATTTTCGAGATATGTTTTAACATTCCTTTCGGTTTCATTTTATTAATCTTGAATTTGAGCTCGAGATTTTAGTATTTGAATTCATGATCCGCAATTTTCTATTTTTATTATTTACATGATCTTATTTTTATTTAAGATTATCCTTAATTATTAATTTGCATGCCTCAAAACTCAGAAAGATTTCAAATAAATATTCAGAAGAAATTTGAAAGCCAGCAAAATGCAAGGAAAGGTTTTAAAAACTCCATATTTTGAATATATGAATTTTGGGATGTTACATTTCTCTCGACACATAGACTAAGAAAATAGTGAAAATAGATAGATTATCCCTAATTATTTTATCTAAACACTATAGTCAATACATTCATATAGAAAATAACAAATCAAGCTATATTTTTGTTAGAGGTATAAAAAATATCATACTAATTTTACATTGTAATATGAAATATATTCTATATTTATAAATAAAGTTATTAAAAAATACGTCTTATAAATTTGGACGAAAGGACACAAGGTACACGCACTCCACCTAATTGATCATTTTTGTGCGCACAAATTAATAAATTAAAGGTGCCGGAGTTACGTACGTACGTGCAATCATTTCCGAAGCCCCGTATTACATACATCATTGTACGCTACGCGTGCCGGCCTTACTGATCTTTAATACACATATATATAAAAAATGGTTCCTGATAATATGTACTCGTACTTTTTTAACAGTGTTGTTATACCTTTATCTATTTAAGTATATTTTAATAATAATTATAAGATGTTCTAAAATAAGTTCTACAAATTTTTTTTATAAAAATCCATTTTTTATAACATAATTTATATATGTACTCCTTTTATATATGGAAAAGTATATATAGCAAAAATAAAAGGCTTTAATAAAAAATTTTCAACCAAGTCACATTGAAGTATCTTAGAATTAGTATTTAAGTATACCAAAAGTGATAAAAAATATAAAATAATTATTTAAGTGGTATATTAAAATTAGAACTATATACTTCCGCAGTACGGAAAAGGCTTCTAAGAGCAAGTCCAATAATAGAGCCAAGTGTTTGGCTATAAGTCAAGTTATAAGAGCCAAATTATACAATAATTTGTCTACAAAAGGTTTTTTATTATTATGTGATATCATGGGCCTGTTTGGTTGGTGCCTAATCTTACCATGCCTAAGCTTAGGCAATATGTGGCTGCCACAGAAAGTGTGGCTAACAAAATCGAAGCCACACTTGTGGCAAAGTTTGGCAAGAAACCGAGTCTATGACGTGTGGGGCCGGGTGCTAAGAGAGTGTGGCATGCCACAGTTACGTCAATGAACCAAACAGCTACCTAAAAACTGTGGCACGCCTAACTTGTGGCTAGGCAACTTCTGGTCATGAACCAAACAGGCCCCATGTCTCACATTCTCTTTCATATTTCTCCTCACATATATTTATTATATAGTCCCACCACTGCATAGGCTCCCGTGCCTAGCTTGTTGCTTGCATGAGAGCCAAGTTCTCATCTCTCCTTCACATCAGCAAAAATGCTGACTAGTTTAGTTATAAAATCATTATTGTACTTGCTCTAACGCCTCGACACAGTGCAATACACTACGCTGCCGCGCTATAATTGGTACGCTCCTACGTTGGGCGCGGCCAATTACTAGGCTTACTTTAGAAACAGTGTCCGGCGCAGTTATGCTCCTGCGCCGGCGCGCGGTGGGGTTGAGAGTTGCAGCAGCTAGCTACTCGCTAGCTCCGGCCGCGTGATCGGTCGGTCGATGCATGCATTGCTGTAGCCTAGCTCAGTGTGCTGGCCCGGCCCCAATATACGTACTTACTCATGTGCGCGCCGCAGAGCACGACACTCACCATGCATGCAACGTCTATTATATATTTTGGTAATTGCATACAGCTACCTGGTTATATATATATATATATATATATATATATATATATATATATATATATATATATATATATATATATATATATATATATATATATATATATATATATATATATATATATATATATATAAAATGACGTTGAAATGGGGCACCAAGGCTCTCTGTCTTTGGATCGCTTTTAGACTTATCATGCATGATTGAGACTTTTCTTCCATTATTAAGACTTTTCATCCTGATATATTATATATCATTACATTTACATGCATCTAAAAGCGATCTAAAGGCAGAAAGGCTCGGTGCCTAGACACCATGGTGCCCCATTTCAACGTCATATATATATATATATATATATATATATATATATATATATATATATATATATATATATATATATATATATATATATATATATATATATATATATATATATATATATATATATATATAAAGCCTCTTTTCTACTCCCGGGTGTAATTACACCCTATGTCGTATCTCACAACGTAGAGAGTATCTCGCGTAACGGAGGGTATGCACCTGTAGTATACGAGTATTTAAGGCTATTTGGGTGGTATGAACAATTTTTCAGAGGTGGTATGTACATTTTTTTCGACATACTCCTTTTTATATACGTATACGAAGGTATTTACAAAATACGCTAAAAACTATGGACTTTCTTGTAATTTTTTCGTGTGGTTCACATTGGAGCATCTTATAATTAGTATGTGAATATACCTAAAGTGATAAATGAGTATTTCAAGTTTGTTTAGGTGGTATATTAGAGGTGGGTGTAATTACACCCGGGAGTAAAAAGTATTTTTCCTATATATATATATATATATATATATATATATATATATATATATATATATATATATATATATATATATATATATATATATATATAGTACGGTGCATTTCCATGTTGATTATTCGGTTATGTGATAGTGGAGTTTGAGCTAAAACCTATCAAGGACCGATCGATGGTTGTAGCACCGTTATTAGTGACTTGGTATATAAGAAACAGTACTTCATCGAGGAATTTCGAATTCCAAGCGGTGGTAGTCCCCACTTCGGCTATTATCAAGCTTCCCCTATGTTGAGCTGTACATTGTTCCTAATCTCGATTAGGTGAGTTTTGCTCATTATTATTGTTGCTAGTTTTCTTCACAATCTTAACTAAAGACTAGTTTAATGTCTATGTTTTATTCCGGACTAAAAAATCATACTAAATTAATATATCAAGCTGATATCAGCAGGCTCTGTCTACATCACCCACTCGGCTGCGCCATAGCACTTGGTCGAGCTCCGCCCTAGCACGTGTTCACGCCTTCGCTGTGGTACTCAATGTGCTCAGCTCCGCTACCGTGACCTATGTAGATTAATCATGAACAGCTTAAAAATATGAAATAAAGTATACCCAAATAGCAAAGGTATCAATGTTAACGCAAGGCAAAATTTTCTGGTCTTTTACTTTCTAGCCACTCTAGACATGGGAATAAATTAAGCCAAATTTATATATATTTATTTGATAAATCACCTCCCTTCCTAGATCCAAAAAGACCATCACCTACGTATTGTGATAGATAATTCAACATTTCTTAAGAAAAAACCACCAATGAAGTGAATTTCCTTCCTTTCTTTTTCTTTGGGGTTATTACCAGGAAACAAAAAACACAAGTGTTGTGGCTACAGACCAAACAGAGAGAGAGATGGTAGTGGAGAGTGATGAAGATAAGTGTAATGGCCTGGGTCCTCCCCATGGCTTACTCGTATATATACATGCACATTGGGGAGTGCTTTTACAGCTATACCCTTACATCTGGTTATCCCCTCTAGGGGCAGTTATGTCATTACACATGGCCTATTCTGGGCTTTATAATCTCCTACCAGGCCTGCTGGGCTTAGGTGGGGGCCATCCCTACGACAACAAGGGATTGCACAAAAATGAACTTGTACCTAATGTTGAGTACTGCATCTTGCACAAATGGAGACCGAGAGCTACCTCCTCGCGCATTCTGCAGCAACCACACCATCACCAAGATCTTCTCCCCTTTGTCCTCTTCCTCCAGTCTGCGCTACCCTGCCACATCTCCTTGCTGGCCTTTTCCCCCACCTGCCTCCACTTCAGCCTCGTTGCTTCCATGTCACTGCCTCTTCATCGCCAAGGCGGCAACTACCATGCTCGGCCGTTGTCCCAACCCCTCAAGCTCAAAGTAATGTTGGTAGGATGCTATGACCGTTGCCACTTCTTGAGCTATACAATCAAGGTAAGGTCTCATATGGATCCTTTCAAAATCTTCGAGTAAGCAAATGACATTCGCCTCATTGATCCCCTTGTCCGTGCCACCGCCCCTACAAAATGCTTGGCACAAGCTTTCTACAAACCACATAGACCCATTTTGACAAAACAGGTTGTGGGCATACAAAAACCACAGTATAACTCGGTTTATATTGACTTATAAAATCTGCTTTTCTACAGTGCCTACTTTCAAACGGAGTGTCTTTTCAAGACGGGGTTTATTAGTCGGTTGTAGTACACCTTATAGTGACTTCATTTATATCGGCCAAAATCGCACGCGAGTTTCTCTTTCTCTGTATGACTCTCTACAAGCTGTTACTATTCATAAGCTAAAGTCAAAAGTATCAGCAAAATCCAATATGAATAGACCATATATCTCTTCACTGAAGTATCTAACCAAAGCGAGGAATGGGTAACCATGAGGGTGGTCTGCCGGCAGCTAGCCCTATAGGCCAGCAACAATGGTTGTCAATGAGTGCACAATCTTCGAGTTCTTGCTATTGCTATCATAGCATCTGAAAGCATCTAGACCTCTAAAAATGGTTTTGGTAATTAATGAATTTATATGAATATAGGACTAACATGTTTACTGAGTGTTTAAAAGGTTTAGCCCCTAAAATGATGATAAGACACATGCTACGGGTCAACATGAAGTATATGTAGACTAGGATCTCCTTTTGCTTTTACCGGTCTTAGGAGAAAGGGTGGAAGACCAGAGTATAGGATAAATACTATACTATTTAAGAGGGATCATGGCTAGTAACTTGATAGCATATTCTTGTGTCGTTGGATCAATTTAGGATCATGCATTTTCTTAAAACTAAAAATTGATAGCCAATTTGTTGTCTATTTGGATAATCAAAAGTACCGGAGTATAAACGGCGGTACTTCCACTTTCCAAAAGTTCCGGCAAAACGAGCGGTACATTTTTTTTCCAGAGAACACCCTTGGAAGCACTTTGTCTCTATGGAAAATGGAAGTACCGGAGTTTCAATAGCGGAACTACATAGAGCGGTAGTACTGCAACCTTAAACGGTACTTTCGGATCACGGAAGCTATGAAAATCCAGGCTGTACATTTTTTCCAAAGAGTGCCGACTTTTGGCCTCAAAGCAAACGGAAGTACCGCTCCAAAATTTCGGAACTTTCGAATATCGGAACTACCATGATTACAACAGCGGTAGTACTTCACCGACTTTCAATAGCTAGTTCAGAAACTCTGAAGTAGCTATTACTGTTGTGTCAAAATAGGTGCGGTAGTACCGGCCGATGATCGGCGGTACTTTCGCTCGCCCAGAATTTTTCAGGGATTACTCTGTAACGGCTAGTTTTGGTTGTTGGAGGTATAAATACCCTCCCACCTACTCAAGGACAGATGCATGAGAACATTGAGCATTTACTCCACACCTCAATTTCACATATGCATTCATTGAGGTGGTTGAGTCAAAATCAAGTGCATACATCTTAGATTGATCCTTTTGGCACTTGATCACCGTCAAACGAAGCTGTGATCTATTCTCTTGGTGCTTGCGGCACCTAGATAGCTTGGCAAGAGTTTGTGCAGTGACTTCTTCAAGAAGGTTGTGAAGAAGTCCGGCATCGACTTGTAAGTAGTTTGGTGTCCACCATCTCTGGAGCGTAGAAAGGATAACCACTAGTGGATTAAGGAGTTGAGGCTTTATTCGTGGAGCTAGTCTAAGTCGCTTGGGCTTTCCTCAATGTGGATTAGGAGAAACCGACAAGTTTCCGAGCACCATAGGAAAACATCGAGTGTCAATTGGTTATTTTTTGTCATTTCTTCCCACCTTTGTATTTCTAGAATATTGTGATTGTCATATTTATTTGTATTAGAGTTATTCTTGTAGAGTCATGTGCTTGTAGTGCCTTAGACATACTAAAATTGTGTAGGTTTGAATTACTTTAAAATCTTGCTTGGCTAAATTGTGATAATTATTTTAGAAAGCAAGATAATATTTTTTAACCTCCTATTCACCCCCTCTAGACAGTTATCCTTGATCCTACAATATCTCCCCTCCCTCGGATCCCTACAAACCTATCCATCACGCACCAGACTAAACACACATCAAGGAGATCTCAAACATACACCACCAACTAATCCGGAAGGTTTTTTGAATTTTACTAATGGCGACATAGTGCGCCAAGGTCCAGTGGTTGCCGGTGACCCCGGACCTCAAGCACTGTCACCTCATGTGATCTTACGCATGAGCTCCGCATCCCTAGGAGGTCAACATCACATGATTGGTCAAACTAACCAAACACCAGAAGGACAAGTATGGTGAGGTGGTCAACGAGTGTCACATTATGTGATTTGGTACCTAGAGGCACCAATGCCGATGTTGTGAAGGAAGACCGTGGCGCCGACGACATTGTTGTTATCGTGGATGGTGTCGGCATCATAGAGGATGGGGACGGTGAGGTGGGAGGAGAGTGTGAGGCGCTGCATGTCGACCACATGGACCTAGTCCGTGGGGGAGGCATGGTCGCTGGGGCGCTGCCACCAACGCTAACTCCATGAGCACGTGGGGTGACGTGACGGTTCACTTGATTTGGGCCATCTACGCGCGCCATCTCCTGCAGCATCATGCGGCCCAGCAGGTCACGCATCCGTACCTCCACCGGCACCAATGTGTCCTTGTACAACGGCGCCTCACTTTGTGTCGCCATGCAAATGAGCACAAGGTTGAGGAGAAGCGGAGATGGATGTAGATTGGACTCATGAGAGAAACGAGGTGTGCTACCTCAACCGAGTAGGATGTTTGCTCAGAGCAGATGGGGCCACATACAAATCGTTTTTAGAAGGGAGAGGGAGGGGAAAAAACTACAACTCACAACACATTCTTTTAATCTTAATTAAAGATAACACGAGAGCGCGCCACATTATCCAGTTTCTTTTCTCTATATACCGTTTGATTTTAGATAAAACCGACCCAATTATATTTAAATCTACTATAAATTTTTAGATTTTAAAGGAATCTCAAAAATAGACAAGCAAGTAGTGATACACACAAGTCCCCAGTCTGCGTGCTTGCAAGGGGAAATGCAATTGGAAAGTTGTAGAATTTCCGCAAAAAAGGGTGGGATCATTTCGAGTTATTGTAATAGGATCTATTATTTTTCAGCTTTTGACTTTTCTACAGTAACTAGTTTTTAAATAGAATATCTTTTCAAGATGAGGTCTACTAGTTAATTATAGTACATATTGTACCGACTTCATTTATATTAGCAAAAACCGCACGTGAGTTTCAGTTAATCTGTAATCTCTCACATAAACAGCGTAAAAGCCACAAATCACAGCCAAAAGTCATAAATCTCAGCAAAAAAAAAACAGACTCATAATACTGTGCCACACATATTTTACTTCATGGACTACCTATCATACACACATCCCTTGTTTCTTTCCTTTTCCCCAAGATATACCAATGTTTCTTTCCTTTTCCCCAAGATATATCAATAAAAAGTGAACCGGTTAAACTTTATTACGAAGTAGATGTGAGAAAATGTGGCAACCAACTATTGGAATTCTCATGTAGTTCGTTTCTGTTATAAACTAATCAGACAATTATGAAGCATGAGCGCCCTGATCAATATGGCTTCAGCTTCTGGTTTCAGCTTATTTTTGCACTATTCATAAATTTCGTCTTTTTCTGAACTTTTGACTTTTTTTTGAGTTTTTTTACCGGTTCTTTTTTTCCTCGAATTTGTTTACATTATACGTGATGGGCTAATATGTTTTTTCTATTTTTATTTTTTTTAAATTTAATTATGGTAAATAAGGCTCTGTCAGCTACAGTGCTTTTTTCAGCCAGCTACAGTGTTTTCAGCCATGAGGC
Source organism: Dendrocalamus latiflorus (assembly GCA_017311315.1). Classification (NCBI taxonomy): domain Eukaryota; kingdom Viridiplantae; phylum Streptophyta; class Magnoliopsida; order Poales; family Poaceae; genus Dendrocalamus; species Dendrocalamus latiflorus. The sequence goes on from CM029638.1 coordinate 26,361,322, forward strand.
TTTCAGCCGAACCGATCACCACCATTTCAAGGTGTGCGCGCACGCATCCTACACTCAGGCGGGAAAATATTTGGTGCAAAAGTATTTTAGGTGCTAATGTGGTAGGAACTATTTATATTGATTTTTGTTTTTGCCTCTACATGCAAAAATAGAAATCAATATAAATGTCCCAACTTCTATAAACCACTTGTATCGATCGCTACCATCCACCAGCTATTACTTTTCGCATTTACATATTATAATATACTTTGTATTTTATTATATTATAATTCCGTAAATCGTATGACAGTCTAAATGTTGTAGTGTCTTCCGTTACACCGTCTTTCTTACATAATGCAGTACTATTTATCAGCCACTACTATTTATCAGTCGTTTCTATCAACCACTACTATTTATTAATCACTATTATTCATCAGTTACAGTTAAATACCATAAATAAAAGCTAATATGAATAGACCCTCTCACCCTAAGACGATATTTGCTGGATAAATCATATGCGGAGCAGTGTGAAATAGATACGTGACTCCCGCAAACGTTAGGGAGGTATTTGTGAACCTCTAGCATTCCACTGAGTCTGGCCCACTGAAATCTCATTTACGCCTCATTTGGAACACAAGAATTGACCTGAAAACTGTGAAATTTCTGCGCCCCAAAACGGGCCTTTAACACTTGACACGATGAGTTAGCATCTTCAAAAAGATTTGCGCTAAATATTGGATAGAGATTTTATGAGCATAAATCCATAATCACTCATTTTGGTTTGTGCAATTGCGCACCACAGAAAATTCTTTAAAAAAATTCATAGATGTAGACATGCTACAATATATATATATATATATATATATATATATATATATATATATATATATATATATATATATATATATATATACACATGCAAAATTTTGTATAAAATACGGTCATATATGCACTGTGCAAAAAATTAAAAGTGAAACATATATATTACAAAATATATACGTACAAATTGTTTTTTACAGTGTGCATATATGATCATATTTTTGCATAAAATTTTTGGTAATACAAATTCTTTAAAACATTCAATTTGTAAACAATTTTTGAAATACAAAAGTACATTTTTCAGCTTAGGCGCATGTGAAATTTAAGTTCATCTCTGAAGTCCGAATTTTCCTGTCATACACAAGAATCTAGATGCCAATGCAGCGTTCAATTATTTTTTTATATATCAGTGTACAATCTCTGCCGCCCTGTTAAAAAAGAAGCTCTAGTGTGGGCTCTCACCGACTGTTCCACCGCAATAATTGCCGAGGGGCCTCGCACAGGGGCAACAGCACAACTCGCCCGTACCAATCCCCACCTTTTTTATTATTATAATTGGCGTTGTACCATAAAGCATACAGTAGCATTATATCAGAGTATTCCTCTTGCAGTCTTGCAGAGGGAGTCAATCCCTGCCAAAGACCCTAAAAAAAATTATACCACAGAAAATACCACGTATAGCGAGTGAGAGGAACAGTGTAAGAAGAGAGAGAGAGAGAAAGAGTGCTATCTAGGGGTGTTCGTTGAGCTTGAGTTATTAGTTTCTTAATTTTAGTTTTTTTTCTATTTTTTTGATTTTTTAGGTTTTTTTGTATTTTCTCTTATTCTTTTGTATTGTCTTTAATAATATAGTCTTTATTTATTTTTTGAAATTAATTACGTTAAAAACTATCAAAAGTTGCAGTATAAAAAACTACTATAATATCAGAAAAAGTAGAGTTTAAGCTTTAAAAGCCTAAATAAACACCCCTTTATAAATACCAAGCTTGCTCTCTCAGTTCTCAGTTCCTGCCCCCCCCCCCCCCCCCCGGTGCGCCGTAGTCCCAACTCTCAAGATTTACCAAGTATTGGGCGCAAGAAACCAGGATAAACACAGAGAAGAGAGAGAGAGAGAGAGAGAGAGAGAGAGCGAGCGAGCTAGAGAGAGGGTTTTTGGCTTTGGAGGCTTGATATGTTTCTTCATAAATACTACCACAACTACACAGCAGCCAATAAAAATTGGGAGGAGAAAAAAGAGTAAAAATACCACTCCCCTCCAGTAGTAGTGAGAGAGGCACTGCCTTTTGGTTTGGTTTGCCAGTCGCGAAACGTTCGAAGCCCCCGAAAGCCTCCAAGAAACGAACCCAACCGACGTAACCGCGGACATGACGGCCGCGTGACGGCATGTCGGCGGAGGAGGCGGGGGCGTCGGCGGAGGCGTCGGGACCGGCGCCGGCGCCGGGGGCGGCGGCAATGGGGGCGGAGGAGGCGGCGGCGAGGAAGCGGTACGAGGCGCTGGTGCAGGTGCGCGCCAAGGCGGTCAAGGGGAAGGGCGCGTGGTACTGGGCGCACCTGGAGCCCGTGCTCGTGCCGCCGCCGGGTTCTGGGGTGCCGCCCAAGGCGGCGAGGCTACGGTGCGCGTTCTGTGCGGCGACGTTCTCAGCGTCCAACCCGTCGCGCACCGCCTCCGAGCACCTAAAGCGCGGTGCGTGCCCCAACTTCGCGGCACCGCCGCCGCCGCAGGCGGTTACCATGTCCGCGGCGTCGTCCGTTGTTCCCATCTCGTCCATCCCGCCATCGTCGCAGCGCCGGCACTCCACCGGTGGTGGAGGGCGCAAAAGGCACGCGTTGGCCGTGGCGTACGCAGCCGTGGAGGCGGCCTCCCAGCACGTGGCGGTGGGCGACCCGGTCGCGTACTCTCCTACGCCACCCACGCCGCCGGCCCTTCCCGCTCCGCGGCAGGTGCTCTCAGGTGGCAGAGGCGACCTGAGCGCTCTGGCCCGGCTCGAGGACAGCGTTAAGCGGCTCAAGTCTCCCTTGGCGTCCCCCGGGGCGATGCTGCCGCGGCCGCAGGCCAAGGCGGCGCTCGCGCTGCTCGCTGACTGGTTTCTTGAGTCGTCGGGCAGCGTGTCCCTCACCGCGGCGGAGCATCCGAAGCTCAAAGCCTTCCTGCGCCAGGTCGGCCTGCCGGAGATATCGCGGACAGAGCTCACCGGCGCGCGCCTCGACGCGCGCTTCGCCGAGGCCCGCACCGACGCCGCCGCGCGCGTCCGGGAAGCGCGGTTCTTCCAGCTCGCGGCGGACGGGTGGCGCGAACAGGTGGTCCCTCTATCCGTTAACCTCCCCAACGGCACGTCCGTGTTCCACCGCGCCGTGCCCATGCCGATGCCGGCGTCGTCTGACTACGCCGAGGAGCTGCTGCTGGACGCCGTCTCGTCCGTCTCGGCCTCCAATGACCTCCGCCATTGCGCCGGCATTGTCGCCGACCGCTTCAGCTCGAAGGCTCTGCGTGACCTCGAGAGCAAGCACCAATGGATGGTGAACCTTTCTTGCCAAGTCCATGGTTTGTCAAGCTTAGTAAAAGACTTGGCGCGCGAGCTCCCGCTCTTCCACTCCGCCGCGGCAAATTGTGCCAAGATTGCCGCGTACTTCAACACCATGCCCGCTGTGCGCGCACAGCTGCACAAGCATCAAGTCCAGGAGCATGGACACGCCGTTCTCCTCCGCGTCTCCACCCCGCCATTGGAGCGCGGAGACAATGGCAGTGGATTCAGCGCAGCATTCGCGATGCTCGAAGACGTCCTGACCTCGGCGCGGGCGATACAGCTCGCCGTGCTCGAGGAGTCCTATAAGCTCGTCTGCATTGACGACCCTGCCGCGAGAGAAATCGGTGACATGGTGCAGAATGTGGCGTTCTGGACCGAGGTCGAGGCGGCTCATTCGCTCGTGAAGCTGATCATGGACATTGTGAAGGAGATGGAAGCCGAGAGGCCCCTCGTCGGGCAATGCCTGCCACTCTGGGAAGATTTACGTGGTAAGGTCAGAGGATGGTGCCACAAATTCAGCATTGATGAGAGCATTGCCATGAATTTGCTCGAGAGGAGGTTCAGGAAGTGCTACCACCCGGCGTGGTCGGCGGCATTCATACTGGACCCCTTGTATCTGATCAAGGATGCCAGTGGGAGGTACCTCCCGCCATTCCAATACTTGACGCCGGACCAGGAGAAGGATGTGGACAGGCTGATCACGAGGCTGGTGTCGCCGGAGGAGGCGCACCTTGCATTGATGGAGCTGATGAAATGGCGGTCGGAAGGGCTGGACCCGTTGTACGCGCAGGCGGTGCAGGTCCGGCAGCCTGACCCTTCCACGGGGAAGATGAAGATTGCCAACAAGCAGAGCAGCCGGCTTGTCTGGGAGACATGCCTCAGTGAGCTCAAGACACTTGGCAAAGTTGCTGTGAGGCTCATCTTCCTCCATGCAACTGCAAAGGGGTTCAGATGCACGCCGTCAATGGTTCGCTGGCTGACCGCTCCGGGGAGCTCAGCCAGTGGCATTGGCCGTGCGCACCGGTTGGTGTTCATCGCGGCCAATTCGAAGCTGGAAAGGAGGGATTTCTCCAATGACGACGACAGGGATGTGGAATTGCTCACAGAAGGAGATGATGATATGCTAACTGAGACTGCCCATGTGGATCCCACTTCAGTGTAGCATCCCTGTTTAATTGTTTTTCTTGCTCATTTGCTGTTAGCATTTGTAGAATTTGATCCCTAGGAATTGTTAGATTCTTTTTTTGCTTCTTTTTGTTGTGCCCATGTTGCTAGTTCTTGCTCCCTCCTCTGGTTTTGGTGGGGTGGGGAGTAGGGGCCTGAGATGGAGATATGCAGCTTAAGTGTGGTTAGTAAATGACTCTATCTTGCTATATGGATATAATAGCTATGTAGTTCTGTTGGATACTGAAATTAAAATTGCAGAAGCTGAGGGAAACTTCTTGCCTATATTTAGAATCAGCAAGGCAAGATGAGCAGGGTGATTGTGTGTTTGTGTAACTATTTTGAGATCGTGTGCAAATAATAATGTCGTACACAATGGAATGAAGCCTTCCTTGCCCCCAATAGATTATTGCTTCTCGCATTCTCGGTTATCTCTTGGGGTATATTCTTCATGTTCTGGTTGTGGTTGGCTTATCAATTTGTCATTGAACAAACCTTGAAGATGGCATCAAATACATAACAAAAGTAGTAGTATTCTAGTGACAAGGTGTTCTTTTCTTAATTTGACAGGGGGTCTTTCTTTTTCTTATTTGCTTCTCTGTTTTTTTTTTCAAGAGTGCTAGTGGTGTTGGAGGAGCACATATACACGTCTATAAACATGTTCTTTTATAATGTGGGGATGGTTTTTAGTTTTAACGAATGAATTGAATGTAGATAATTTGATAAGCCGTTTTGAAAAGATTGTTGGGATAAATCGCTTTAAAAAAAGATAGAAAAACCATCTTATAGAAAAATAAAGAGTAAAGTCTATTACCGGTCCTTAAACTTTTTATGCTGTGTCATCCCGGTCCATAGACTTTCAAAGTGTGTCATCCCGGTCCTTAAACTTTTAAAGTGTAGCAATATCCTATGTAGTTGTAGCAGTGAACTTTTTATGCTGTGTCATCCCGGTCCATAGACTTTCAAAAGAAATTGCCACACTTTGAAAGTTTAAGGACCGGGATGACACACTTTGAAAGTCTATGGACCGGGATGACACAGCATTAAAAGTTTAAGGACCGGTAATAGACTTTACTCTAAAATAAAAAACCCTAAGCTGAAAGAACGACATGATCGTTAGGGCTGCTTGCTTGTGGGATTTCTGTCATGTGGCCAATGCTCACGTGGCAATAGTATGTGCCAAAGTACATTCCTTGGCTCTACTCCGCCTACATTGCTTTCCAGCCACAACTTCTGTACCTATGAAGCTTGAACAGTAGTACCACACTAGTGGCAGCCTCAGTGTGGTGATTTCCAAGATGTATTGTGCTGCCAGCCTTGTCATTGCTTCCTAAACCCATTTTACTGCTTTCCCTTGAATAGGCTCAATAGGACATTTACTACTCGTGCCCAATGATCTTGTGAGACTACCATACCTTACATGTCATTGTTACTACCATGATCTATCATCACCTTACCCCCTAAATCCTGCCGCGCAACCGGATGATGGACCAGGCGATGCTAGTTTACACCATGGAGTGTATAGATACATTGTCTATGCCTTTTTCCGACAATTCAAGTTTTTGGATGAATTAATTCTGATTATTCATCTCGATAAATCCAGAAATCAAAGGCATGGAAACGTAATAAGAGTTCAGAGGTACACCAGGATGCGCCTCCATTTTTCGTAAGTTTTCACCGCAGAGGTACAAGTTAAAACTTTTGCAGTAGAATTAAAAGGTATGGGCACCTCAGGCACAGGCATTGTGTTGCTTGCAGCACGCATTGTGGTGCTTGTACTCTCATATGTGCTTTCAGATTATTTTTTCCCTTCCTTTCTTTGCAATGAAAGGTAGTGTTGTCCCTTGCCTCTTCTCAACTGTCAGCGTCGTCCTATTAAACCAAAGAGCTCGAAAAAAAAAGGGCAGTAGTAAGGATGTGTGTGCGCGCTGTGTGGCTAATTGGACAGTTCCATTAGTGAAAAAGCCTGCTTCGTACAGGCTGTGAATGGCTGATACGTCGGTAGAAACACATGGGTTTGTGTGTGTATTGGTGGTGGTGGCTCGTTATCGTTGGCGCGTATCACCGTATGGTCTCCAGCCTCCGATCTCTCCCCCTCCCAGCAGGCACATGCCTAAGTAACAACCGGGGGCCATTACATTATAAGCCGTGGCAGGCAAGTGCAGAGGTAATTGTCGGAGCTAGCGCAGCGCCAGCGCAGTTAGTAGCATCTTAATGACTCAGTAATTCAGTAGCTTCAGTTCCATCGCCAGCAAGCCAGTTGTAGCCTAATAGCATCTGGCCGCGCTCTCTCAATTGAATTCCAACGTACTACGTCTCTGTTTGTTATGAACGGTTTTTGCCCCTTAACCTTTAGAAGTTAATATTTGGATGAAGTAATTTTTTAAAATGGTTTCTATTAATTCTTCTTAGGAGTTATGGTAGAAGTTATTTTGAACAGAGTACTACTGTTTTAAACAGAGTGACTTCTCAACGCGAGTGTCTCTTGTTCCCTCAATCTCTCGTAGTCAACCAAAAGATACAGTTAAAAACTAAAAGTTACAGTACTTTTGAACAGAAACTATAAATTATAGGTTTATGAACACATGAATTTTACAGAACCCAATTTATTTTCCCTACCACTGAGTACTAGAAAACATTTTACACATTTCAAAACAAGGTCACGAAGGGCTGTGTGTTACCTGTTCTTAGTGGATTTTTTTACCTCGTCTTGAGGTACTTTCTCTACCCAAGTAGTTTCTTCTTATTTTTTTCAACTGCAGCGTTCCGTACTTCGATAGCAGTCGTTGGTGCAACAATACAATTGCTACTGGAACCGGTGTATTGTGCTTTTTTATTTTATTTTTTTGATATGCTTTGCCAGCATTGTACTAGCACTATATTTTTGTACATGTGGTGTGTAGTAGTTGAGGGATGGATACGATGATGTGTTGTGCAGTGATGTTCCTGCTTTGCACGGGTCCTACTGAGACACCTTTTTCTTCATTTTGGACTGGCTGTCCCAGACTCCCAGCTTGTACAATTACATTGGTATTTGCCTTTTTGTCTTGTCAATTGACAAACGAAGGGAGAGAGAAAATGAGATGTGAATGGACGTGGTTTCCAGCTTTCCATGTACCGACGTGGATAAAGAAATTTCCATGTTCCAACTCCCAAGTAGTAGTACTAAAGGTGAAAAGGAAAAATACTTGTTTAAGATAGGGACCTGTGGAGATTGGAGAGGAGCCTCAAAAATTCAAAACCCTGTTTAAGATGCTTACAAGGACGATTGTTGCTGTTTAGGGAGATCCAGTATACCACTAGATGGGTCAATTTAACTGTTACTCACTCTCGTCATAAATATATATAATTTTTAACATAAATATAGTCTTTAAATATAACTTTAACTATTAATGTTATTATAAAATATTTATAAAATCTAGTAAAATTATAATATTATGAAGTACTTTTTCGTGACAAATCTAAGTATATAATTTTTATATATCTAATTTAAATATGTTAAAAGATATTTATAGTCAAATTTTCAAGTTTGACTAAAACCTATATCCATATATATGTGTGACTGGACGGAGGATTAGCGTCAGATAGGATTAGCGCTAGCTGCCTGGAATGGATGGAGGCTTTACGATTTTTTTTATAAATAATTTATCTTTTATTCGAATTAATAGAAATATACTCAATCAATTTTTTTTACAAAAATAGACTCTAGTTGCCGTGCCGTAGGACGATTGGAATCTATCGCCCAACGGCCGTGTGACACGTAGGCAATCCGCTAGCTGTTGGACGAATTGATTGCAGTCACCGAACCACTGGACGACTGCTTCCAGTCGCCGAAGGGTCGGACGACTGGAAGCGTAGATAAAAGGACCGCGCGGCCGAGCGGGCTCGCCCGACCGCACGATGAACAGACGCGATAGAAAGAAAAGGAGAGGAGAGGAGAGAAAAGGAGAGGGAGAGGAAGAAGGAGAGGAAAGAAAAGAGAGGAGAGAAGAGGATAGGGAGGGGGAGAGGAGAGGGCGAGGAAGGAGAGGGAGAGGGAGAAGGGAGATTTTGTGACTCTTGTGAGGTAATTTTTTGTTGTATTTTAAATTTTACATATGAAGTAGATAGTTTATTTAGTGTTAGTATCAATAGAAAATTGTAGATGTAGAAAAGAATAATACAACTTTAGTATATAAAATTTAGTCAATGTAGTTTTAGAAAATTAGCAGCCGTAGTAACCTGTAGTTTGTAAAATTTAGTGAATATAGTTGTAGAAAATTAGCATCGCTAGCAAATTGGCATGCGTACAAAATTATAGTTGTAGAAAATTCAATCAACATTACGTAGAAATTAATTATCCATAGAAATTTATAGTTATTCAAAATTTAGTCAATATTTTTGTAAGAATTTAATAATTTGCTTTGTATAAAATAATAATACATAACATTTATGATTTATTACGAATGAATGTAATATCATTAGTACATTGGAAAAACACGTGTACCGTTGTAACTGGTATATAGACATTTAAATCGATATGCCAATGTAAATTATCGAAACCATTAGGAATTATTTGCAGTAGGGGATAGCTCAAGTAGCGAGAAAAGAGCAGTGCCGGTGCGTTGTTTGCCAATAGGAAGTTAATGCTACGAGATTAGTGTAGTTAGTTACGATAGACGAACGATCGTTGAAATGTAAATCATAGTACATCAGTACTTCCATAATGTGCGATGCAATTTGACTAGTTGCAAAATTGAAAGTATATGCAGGCAGATATCAGTAATGCCGATACCCACTACATTGAAAGTACATTACGGTGTTGGAACCTTTCGTGAAGGTCCGAATGGTGTGGACTTGAGCGGCTTTGTGCAAGCCACTTTGGTACACCCGGACGGCGAGAATGCTCGAATCATAAATGTGATGCACTGGCTTACCCACAATTTTTCGTTGGACTCCGAAGTGTGCAACGTCGTTATACAAAGACTTTGGAGCCGATCTCCCACAGACATAAGATGGGAGTTGAGAACATTGATGCGCACTGTTACGTGGAAGGGGTTTGTGCAAGAGTGCCAACGCCATGGATACGAGTGCGTGATGCTTGTGCAATCATGCCCAGTAGAAGCTGTGCAAGGTCGTGCAGACGGCCATCATCCGGGAGGTGCGAGCAGCTCGGACGGCCCGCATGTTGGGGAAGAGAAGGAAGTTGCTCATGACAAGGTTGATACGGTACATGGAGGAGAGGGAGAATGGTCACGTCATGGTGAGTGTACAGGACAAGCCGATGAAGGGGGAGCATATGGAGTATATAGTGCATCAAATGGAGTGAGATGACCGGATGGCTTGGGCTAAAGAGGAAGCTGTACAGGAGGACGACGAGGACAGTTTAGATGATGACGAAGCTCCCGTCTCACAGGAATGGAACCAGTTTGATGCCGAGGGTGTTGCCGCACATGATGAGCATGAATCACCGGGGAGTATCATGGGATAGAGGTTTGGTTGCATTCAATATTTGCTGACAAGGCATCGCTACAATATGCCATCAAGCTATGAGCCCTGTCTATGCAGTGGACTTTTCGGGTTGTGAAATCTAACCAGGAGCAGTACATCATGAAGTGCGAGCAAGCAGGCTGTCTTTGGAGGGTGCACGCACGTAGACCCAAGTATGAGACTCATTGGATTATGTCGAAGGTGGAGCTGTACTCTTGCATTTTCAGTAGTGTTTTGGCGAGGCATCGTAACCTAATGTCCGCCTTTATAGCCAATCTGATGTATGGAGAAATAATGGAGAAGAAAGACATGGAGGCCACGCACATCGTGTTAGCTATCGAGAAGAAATTCAAGTACAAGATTAGCTATGCAAATGTGTGACGTGTGGAGTAGAAGGCATTAGAAAAACAGTTCGGTCTTTCAAGGCGGTGTACGATAATCTTCCTCGTATGCTTCAGGTGTTGCAGGATAGGAACCTGGGCACGTATATCATTGTGAATGACAAGCCTTCTACAAGGCCACAGGTTTTGCAGTGTTACAGAGGGCCTTCTTAGCATTCGATGCGTGCATCGAGCCATTCAGCCACATGGTGTCTGTGATCTCAGTTGACAGGACCTTTTTGATCGGCAAATACAAGGGCCAGATCCTTACGACCATTGGCGTTGATGGCAATAATTAAATTATGCCGCTGGCCATCGCATTCATGGAAAGTGAGAATTACGATAGCTGGTTGTGGTTCCTTAAACATGTGAGGGTTGGAGTTATCGGTGCTCATCTTGGTGTGTGCATAATCCATGATCGCCACGCCGGAATTGTGAAGGCTATAAGAAAACTTCATGAAGACCCCGAGGAGCCCGTCCCTTGGTCGAATATGAGGAACAGATGGTGCATTCATCACCTAGGGGTGAACTTCTTCAAGCAGTTTCTAAAACAACTGTTGATGAAGCTATTCAAGAGGCTGACTATGCAGAACCAGTAAAGAAAATTGATGCTTTGTCGGTGTTGTTTGAAGAGCATAGCAGGTAGCATGTCTATGAGAGGAACAAGGGACCGGTCTTGCTTGGGGCGGCACAACCGGAATGCCTGACAACATTGGATGAGCCTAACGCTGCTGGTCCAAGGAGGAGGAGCTCACAGAACATCAAGTGTTTCTCGCAGTGGATCAAAGGAGAACCATTGGAGAAGTGGTCGCTGTTGCACGACATGGACAGTGTAAGATACGGTATAATGACGACTAACCTTGCGGAGGTGTACAACTAGGTTCTCAAGGACTTTCATTTAAGCTCCTCATTACCATCATAGAAGGTGTTCTGCACAGCACAATCGGCTACTTCAGGGAGAGGCATGAGAATGTCGCACTTCATGCGGCTCATTGAAAATTACGGTATACATGGAGACGAAGGCACAAAAGGACCAATTGCACACGGTGCATATCATGGGCAATAGGAAGCATCATTTTGATGTGGTACTTTGAGATAGAGCTGGATTTGGGATAGCTCATGCCCTTGTTACCCACGAGGTATGCTTTGGAGATCATGTAAATGAACCTAGCTGCTCGTGCAACAAGCTGAAGTATTACACAAGCCAGGTTCTCATGTCCTCGCTGCATGCGGGACTATGGTATGGATCCTTCGAACTTCATATCGGAGTACTTGTTGTGGCTATTTGATTGGGTGCTCTTCACCACCAGCCACGGCAACACTGTCGATGTGCGCCTCATCACTCATGCTAGGGCCATCGCCGACAGCAAGGCCCCCAAATCAGTTGGGGTTCGGCTGCACTTGCTGCGACCTATCGCAGCTTGTGCGATGCGTGCGCCAGGATCATGGCGAAGTCAGTTCTCATGGGGTGTCTACTGCTACTGTAGTTGTGGTTGTTCGAGCGCTTTAGCCTTGGACGGCCCATGCTCGAGGACATGACTCTATATGGGGCAGAGATGTACCCCAAGGGCGACATTGACTGGCCTATGATGGGTTCTCTTTGGTGTCATCGATGTGTAAGTAGTCTGACAATGAATTATTTCCTTCGCATTAACGATGGTCGTACGTAACAGCTATTGTTCCTTGCAGGTACAGTTCACACACGTCTAGGTCACGCAGGCATATCTACCCTTGGTGGAGCAGTTCGACCGCCTCACAGCTGGCGACGTGTGCTGGGAGCCGTACTCACATGCGGAACAGCGGAGCCGCGCTCCTGACGGGCTGTCCTCGCTCTGCTGGCATGACCAGGCTTTCTTGCTGACGCCCCAGAAGCTCATGTACGACGTGTTCATCAAGGACTACACAGCGCATCGTGTGATGAGCCAGTTTGGCCTACGTCTGGTCATTCCAATACCAGTCAGGCGATCGGTGCCATAGAGCATCCAAGCGTGAGTGATCGCCTCTCAAGAATCTCCTTGTACTGCCTATTCAGTTGACAACTACTAACGAAATGGTGCCATAAGCAGGCACTCTAGGAAGGGAGTAAAACGTGGCACGGACTAGACGGTGAAGATGGAGGGGTGGACAACGTAGTGGAAGGGCGCGCTTGATAACTGTGTGGAGGAGGCCACCCCCTCGACAGCAGCGCGTACAAGGAGTACCTGCACTGGTACCTGCCTTGGACACGTACTAGGCACATGTCATCGACTAGCCCATAGCACACGTCGCCGCACCAACATACACCTACCCCGCGCACCTCGCGTGGGACACTCATGTCGCGGTACGTTATATCAAATTTGTAAATATTCCCTAATGGCAATATCACTGAGAGGATTGACCTTTTCGTGTTTTTCTTGCAGGCTGATGTCGGGGCTGCGATTTGGAGGGAGTCTCACACCATGGCGGATAGGATTGCCAGTGGTGTGGAGGTGACACAGGAGGAGGTGGTGCACACTTTTGCGTCGTGTGCAGGCCTTAGGCGCACATGTAGTCACCCTATTGTCGTGCATGAGGCTACCGGAGGTCCACACGCCCGCGCTCGGTGCACACACGGTGCGTCCACTAGGGCTACCCCGACCAGCATGGCACCACGCGGGGGCTCTGCTTGGCCACGTCCTACACCACCTCAGCCTGATGAGGCCGCGGGTCAGCCTGGGCACGGGCTCCTACACCGCCAGGGTAGCAGTTTGCCCATCCTCTGTACATCTTCGGCTTCCCCACACAGGGAGCATACTCCGTGCCATACGTCCCCTCAAGACGGCTTCGAGTATGCCATGGCGCTAGCTGAGGGTACGCTTTGCCTCTTTTCGGTTTTGTCCCATCGCCTTATATAACAAACTAACGATATTTGCACTGTAGATCTTGTCCTCCCCGACAAGAGTTGTAGGGTTTCCCAGGGTCAGAACGACATGGACCAGTACTTTTCTGACTGGGCCAGCGAGGCGACGGGCTCCGCACCTCAGGCCACACCCCCGGAGGTTCTTTCTAGGAGTGTCCTCACCGGTGCACCGGTGGCCATACAGGCAGTGGTGTAGTCCACTCCACCAGCTTTGAGACGTGTGTGATGGTCTCATGACCGTCTTACCTTGTCGGGGCGCCATCACCCGGCGCTAAGGAAGACAACCAAGCGAGGCTGTATGGGAGGACGTGGACGCGGAGATGGAGGGGGGAAGGGTGGCGGCGGAGGGGGGCTGGAGATGCTGTTGGGGGTAGTTAGTGCTGCTTGTACACTTGTTGTTCATGTATTGCTTACGTTTCTTATTTACTTAGTGATATTTACAATACTGTGGTGAGCTTAATTATACTTCTCTTTACCGTGTCAACGTCCGTACCACTCAATTAATGGCAGTCGCATCGACAACCACACCACTCGAATAGTGAACTGAATTGATGACAACTGACCGATGTACAAACCATTCGATTACATACTTAACGGCATTGAAAAATATTTCGAACAACACGCGAGAGTACCATGGTACAACCTTACACGTCATTGCCTATAGGTGAAAGGAGCTTCGTGGTATTCACATGGAGTGTTGCTGAGGGGGTCGCCTCGGATGTGGTTGGCCGTCGTTGTAGTGGCAAGCACATATACAACTAGGGTTCACGCAGCAGCATGTTGGGTTATATGAACTTCCTATGTTGATGACTTCCTCGTTGCCCCTCTCGCGCTCCATCTGTTGACGGTGGTCATTGTTGTGCTCTTCGAGACTTTCAATCCATGCCTCCAAGTTAGCGATTCTCTCCCACAGCGTATCCACTAACTCACAACGTACCATTCATGGGGAGGGTCAATCCATCGCACGAAGTAGTATTTATCCATCTACTACAAAGGAACGTTAACATTAAAACTCTATTAGCAATACTACAAAATAGACGATTGCCTACTTGTACCCTAAAGTATGGGCATCGGAAGAAACGTCGCCCGCCATCTAAATGGCCTTCTGCCATCTGCACCACTGTGTCCTGCATGTGTATGCATTTTGGCCACATTAGCTGAGCGCACTTGTTTGGCAACAAGCGGTAGTTAACGCCAAAGCCATCCTTTCTTTCGAGCGGAAGGTCCCCCCTTGATGACCCATGTTCGACTGGCCCCTCAGCGTCTGTCATGGTGGCTTACTCTACGATGGAGAATATAGTTGTTCCTACCATCAATGCCTCGGGCATTCATTTTATAACGTAATTGCAGTGTCGCGGTGTGCTTTATAACATAGGGCAGCTTTGCACAGCGACAAGACCACATGGGCCAACTTTGCGCAGCGACATGACAGGATGGGTCAGCTTTGCGTAGTGAGAAGACTAGACGAGACACCTTTGCGTAGCAACAGGACCACATGGACCAGCTTTGTGCAGCGACAGGACCGCATGAGCCAGCTTTGTGTAGTGAGAAGATCAGAGGAGACACCTTCGTGCAGTGACAGGACCACACGCGCCAGCTTTGCGCAGCAACATGACCACACGAGCCAACTTTGCGTAGTGAGAAGAACAGATAGGACACCTTTGCGCAGTGACAGGAGCACACGGGCCAGCATTGCGGAGCGAAATGACTGGACGGGCCAGCTTTGCATAGTTAGAAGATCAGACGGTCCACCTTTGCATAGCGAGTACACCAAATGGGACAGCTTTGCGTAGTGACAAGACCACATGGGCCACATTTGCGCAGCGACAAGACCAAAGGGTGCAACTTTACGCAGTGCGAAGACCTGACTGGCCAGTTTTGTGTGCCAACAGTACAACACTGATAGCTTTGTGCAATGACAAGACCACACATGCATTTTCATGCAGCGAGAAGCAATAAAAGGAGGTCAAAGAGATTTTTGAGAGAACACTACATAAGTAAATCCAATACTACACCGGCGCTTACTTCACCACACCGGGTTGGACAAGTGGCAGAAGAAGCAATGAGACAAGATGATGAAGCAATGGGAGGAGACCCACGACCTAGTAAGGTCAGTTGTCGTCCGTGATGAGAAAGTAAAGGCTGCTGCGGCCCAGGCAGAACAAGCCCAGCGTGCTACGAGGTCAGCTCCCCGTAATATACCACCTGTAGCAACAACCCCATCCCGAATGTTTCTACCGAGCATTCACCGTAACACCCACCAGAGGGGGGAGACGCCCCCTTTGTTGGTGCTGAGACCCATGCAAGTTCTTCAAGTCTAAGCACCATCTCAGCCTAGGTATGCGTTACTAGAGTTGTGCAAACAACTCCATTGACTATCTGACTGTCGTCTAGACATCGCCAACTATCGGTAGTCGATAAGGACCAGGTGCATTGTTTTTCCCTACTTTTTTCTCCTTTAAAGTACACACTAACAACCTCTCCCGTGTATCCACAGTCCCTAGAACCCCTATGTGCTACCACAAATAGATCGATCTTGAGATCCACCCAGAGGACCAGTGGGCCCTCGACTTCAAGGAGTGGAATGTCACAAAGGTCCTGCGAGATCCGAGAGAAGGAGCGCCGCAAGGATGAGCAAACTGAGCGTATACATCGGGAGATAAAAGCTTATCTCGAGGCGTGCACACGTAGGGAGCGTGATAACATCATAATATCACTTACCCTCGTATTTACCGATCATTCTTATTTCAATCATTCTTAAAAAAGTTTCATGAATTTTTTGCACTACAACAACATACAACAATCATAAACTCTTATTACAAATTCAACAGATTATCGGCCATTCATAATCTACAAAAATCACAAATAGATTAACCCACACTACCTCTTGTTTGTAGTCGCTGCACAGCCGAGTGACTGCAATTGCAGTTGCCCGGCCACTGGGCAACAGGCTCTAGTCGCCCAAGCATCGGGCGACTGGAACCTGTCACCCAATGGCTTACAGACAGCTTTCTTGTCGTGCGACCGTTGGGCGATAGGCTCCAGTCGCCCGACGGTTAGGCGACTGGAGCCTATTTCTATAAAAAAAATGTTCGTGTAAGTATATTTCTGTTATTTTAAATAAAAAAAGAATATTCATAAATTTTTTTGAGGCTTTAATCGGTATAAGGACTACAAGGACGTTGGGGTTAAAGGCACACGAAGATAGTGAGTGTGTATTGTCCAACAAGGCTAGTGGGTAGATTCCCCACCGGTTTAATGCTTAGCTCAAGTTTCTGATTTATTTTGCACTGTTATGATTTTTTACTATAATTGTTAGTAATTTTTTAGTGTAATTAAATTTTAAAAAAAATAAATAAGTTATATCATCATAGTTAATACAAAAGAATAAGGAAAAAATAAAATACAAAAAACCCAAAAAATCCAAAAATAAAAAAGATAAAATTAAAAAGTTAGAAATTATAAGTCAGAAGCTAGAAACTGAAGCTCTAATGAGAAGCACCTTAACTGGATCCCGTCATATTTGCTGTCGCAAGTTTTTTTTAGGAAAACCTTAGTAAAGTGTGCTTGTAACCTTATAAAGTGTGCTATTTTATATATTTATAAAAAATAAAATATGTGCAAGGAATATTTCACAAAAAACAATTCAATTCTCGCATCCATATTTTTAGAGAAAGAAACAGATGAGAGCTCCATTTGATTTCTTGTATACGTTGTTCTTTCTGCTAGACTTCCGTTCAACAGAAACTTTCTCGTGTACTTGGATTTCACAAATGAACAACTAGGCAGTTGGGAAGTTCAGTACTCAACGGACAAAACATTAATCCATACAAACACATAAGCCACATGTTCATAAGCGACTTCTAGTTTCCCTATCAAACCAAATAGGCATCATGTTGATGTTGACACCCTTTTTGTTGATGACATTGGTTTCAGAAATGAAACACCTGATAGGTGGTAGATTTTCCTTGTCTTGAGCTCTCTCATCGCAGTGTTGTTGTTATCTACGGGGTGTTTATTATATTAGCTAAGCCTGATGATTTTTTATTATAGTTGCTAACTTTTAGCTGTAAAATAAATAGTAGTGGTAGAAAGAAGTGACTTTTAGAAGGACAGAGTGAGTAATGGAGAAGTGTGAGAGAAATACGTACGCGAGATAGGAACAAAAAGAGTGTGATCGGTCCGTCACTTCAATTTCTCCAAACAGAAATGCGACGTGGAAGCCAAAAATACGCAAAAGCCTCAGTCTCTCTATCCACCGTGGAGCGTGGAGCGGTGAAGGCCCCCACCGCGAAAGCAGTGGACGTCAACATCAGTCCCCCATCACTCGCTTGGGAGGGGGCAAGGGACCCTCTCCTATCTGATGTTTCGGTCCTGTGCCATAGCTTGTCTATTAGACACTACCTATGAAACAATGGATGGATCGATCCAGAATTTCAGATGGCCAGTGCATGCCATGCATCTAGTAGTTGATTAATTGGAGATTAGTACCGTTTTAAAAATACTAGTTGAATACTCGTGTATTATTATAGATTTTTAAAATTTATCATACTATATGTTTTAAAACTCACGGGTGGTAAAATTTTTTAGAATATGCATACAAACATATTCTAAAAGTCTTTAAATCCATCAAGTAAGTCAAAAGCCGTCGATATAAGTCGAAAGATATCGAGCACACCTCGTCGTCGTAGGCCGGGAGCCCTCGAGCACACCTCGTCGTCGTAAGTCGGAAGCTATCGACCATTGCGTGTAATCGTAGGACGGGAGCGGTTGACTATCGCTGGTGGTCATAAGTTGATAGCGGTTGACGATCGATCGTAGTCCTAAATCGGAAACTTTCAACAATGCCTCATGGTCGTACATCGGAAGCCGACAACCATTGTTCGTAGTCGTAAGTCGGAAGCCATCGAGGATACCTCGTGGTCGTAAATCGGAACATATCAATCAACGCTTGTAGTCGTAAGTCGGAAGACATTGACCACACCTCGTGGTTGTAAGTCGAAACACATCGACCAGTGCTCATGGTCATAAATTAGAACCCGTCGATCACACCTCGTGGTCGTAAGCTAGAAGCCGTCGACCATTGCGCGTGATCGTAGGTTAGGAGCAGTCGACCATTGCTGATCGTTGTACATTGGTAGGTGATACGGGGAGGGGTCCCGATCTTCTCAGTGAGGAACCGTGGATAGTTGATGCGAAGTAGACAATGTCGTTAGTTGAATACTCGCGCCAATGCACGAACCCTCAACTCTTCGGAATACGCCCAAAACACACCGGATAATTGTTCATCGCGAGACCACAAACGACGAACGTCAAGTCCCTAATTCCCAATGGAACGACGGCTTGACCTTGAATTGCAGAACGAACAATTGATCGCCTAGTTCTCTCTCAAAGTCCTCGCATGAACTATGGTGCTGAAAGAACAAGCAATATCTATGTTTTAATCTTATGCATAAAATTGGTCTCCCCTAAAGGCTGCAATACAAGGCTTATATAGCCCCTTGGGACGTCCATATGGTCTCCAAACCAAGTACAACTCAACCCTATATGGTTTTAGATACGAACTCTCACAAAAAGGAAATTATATTTTTCACCCGTCATATTGTTTCAGTTATAACTTTTAATCCGTGATGAATTTGAAGGTGGGACCAGATCCATTGCGTAGCCCTTGCAATTATCTTTCCAACGAGTACAAGAAGACCTGAATCGGATTCCGTTTGTGAAAGTTATGGCCTTTTATTAACTGCCTGTCAGGCTGTCCCGAACCGAATCCGAATTGAATCCTGAGTTGAATCCGAGTTTGAATTGGGTTGAGCACGTGGGAAGTCCGAATTTAGCTTGAAAATCTTATCCAAAACTTGTAGTTTAAGTCCTTAGGCTCCTCTCTTTTGCTCTTCCAAGTCTTCACATGAGTCATACCTAAGAATACATAAAATAGTAGCATGAGATAGTATTCCAAGTTCATCATCAATTAAAGGAAACTCCTTAAGAAACAAAACCACATGTTTGTTTAAACGCTTGGCTCTTGCCTTCGTCATTGGGCCCTCTGGTTCTTGGATATCCTCATGCATGCTTGGAGTGGAAGATGTATATGTAATGGGGATGTCCTCATCAGCACTTGTATTACTTGCAGCTTCACTTATGGTGTCCATCTCAGTATGTGCATGACCACCAATAGGAGAAGATGTATAAGTGTTAGGGATGCCCTCATCAGTACGCCTCTGGTGCGCTTGTGCCCCATCGCCCGACTGTCGGCACCAGCCTGCTCGGCCCCGACTTCGACCATGGCCCCAACTTCAACCATTGCCACCTTCGACTTCGACCACTGCCCCTTCAGCCACTGTCCCCTTCGACCACAACCCTTCGACGTCGACAACTTCTCCCTTCGACCACGGCCCCCTTCGACCATGACTTCGACTTCGACCACTTTGTGGGTCTTGCCGTCGAGGGTGGGGAGCTCAATCTTAGGGGTGACCTGGGGGTAGGCGATGAGGATGTCCAACTGGAGGGGAAACTCGTAGCGGTCGAAGTTGTGGACGAACCAGCAGGTGCTCTCTGGGTTGGCACTACGACTACGACCATGTCCACGGGTGCTACAACTACGATCATGACCGCGACTTCGAGCACTGCCCCCTTCAACCACTGTCCCCTTCGACCACGACCCTTTGACGTCGACCACTTCCCTCTTCGACCACGGCTTCGACGATGATCATGGATCTTCAACTTCGACCACTGCTCCCCTCAACCACTTCCCCTTCGACCACGTCCCTTCGACGCCCACATCCCTACGACGTCGAATACTTCCCCCTTCAACCACGGCCCCCTTCGACCACGGCTTCGACTTCGATCAAGGATCTTCTACTTTGACCATGGATCTTCGACTTCGACCACCGCCCCCTTCGACCACTATCCCCTTCGATTACGGCCCTTCGACGTTGACCACTTCCCCATTCGACCATGGATCTTTGACTTTAACCACAGATCTGTGACTTCGACCACTACCCCCCTCGATCACTATCCCCTTTGACCACGGCTTTTCTACAACCACGGCCCTTCAATATCGACCACTTCCCTCTTTGACCACCGTCCGCTTCAACCACCGTCCGCTTCAACCACTGTCCCCTTCGACCATGACCATTCGACATCAACCACTATCCCCTTCGACCATACACATACACTCAAGTACTCAGAATCTCAGTATTGGCAATGACAACTTCCTGTTAAGCGAATATTGCTACGTATGATGATGATATGATGTTTATTTGTATCATAATATGCTGAGCACCTCCAGTTCCATTGACTCTTTTGCTACTGCTGTTGTTGCTATCTATATCTGTTTTGTTTCCTCTGGAGTATGCTGTGAACTGGTATTTTCAGAGCAAAGCATACATGTTAACAGAGTTAGGATGAACATACTGAAGTGATGACTTACCTCTATCTTCTTTTAATAAAAAAAATTGAGAGGCTACAACAATGTTTTTTTGTTTATTAAAAATCAGTCCATCATCAAATGTTTTCCTTTGTTAATATTTTATGAACTGTCAGACATGTGCTTCCCCTACATATCCATATCAGTTGAATACTTTTGTTCCGTAGCAACGCACGAGCATTCAACTAGTTATATAATATGATGGAGTCCCAATTGGTACTTACTAGGCTCTCTGTTCATCTATTATATTGACGATGTTTTGCTACAGCGTGGTGGACTTCTTTAAACATCACTTATTCAACAGAGATTACTAAATCTAACATATAACTACTATAGGAAAGTAAAGACTTTTATATGCCTAAGTAAAATAAATAAATATTGCAACCATATTTTCATCTATTCTTCCTGTTCCAACAAATTAAAGAAAGCCATGTCCAACCCAGTACTGGACAGTAGGGGCAGAGCCCAGTTGGGCCAACCGGTATTACGGAACACTGGGTCCAAAATGTTTTTTAGCCTAGATCATAACCTCCGGTCCATGTGTATAACCCTTCAGCCTAAACTTGGTGCACCCAGTCCCAAAAGTCAGGAATAGCCCACGAGGAGCTTTTGCTATCCCTTGGCCCATGAGGCAACTGTAACATATCTAGCCAAGTCTTGAGCCAACCCAAGACAAAGGACTGCAGCAGGCCATAGCATCCATTTATTTGATCTCGAAGTGTATCACCTCACAACAACCCTCAATGCATGTTCATCTCATGCAGTCAGCTAGGAGGTGTGCGCCACATCTGCGCACGGCCGCATTTACTTTTATTCGATCGTTCTACTATTCTTTTTACTTGAAAAAGTTAAGTAATTTTGTTCCTTAAAAGTCATTGAAGTCGGATGATGCATTTTACTAATGTTGATCAATTTTTGTCTATGGTTGTACTCTTATTTCCTTCATTTTGCCGCTACTTCTTTATCATCACATATTGCCATTAGTTATGTTGAAGCATTGATGCTAAAAATTATTTAGTATATATTAATTAAAAATTATATATATTATATGTATGATGAAATAATAAATTTGATCATTTTTGTTGAAGTTCCATCCCGCTGACAGAACCAGTACACTGACGGACAGATCCACGCACTCGACAAGCCGAAACGGCAGTAGGCATGACATGCAATGCAGTCTAAGTCCATTATTATGCCCATGAGTTGCATAATGAAAGATTATGTGGATTTGAGAGCTGATAATATATCTATGCATTGGTGGAGTGTCACTGATGCATCAGAAGCCTGCAGCAAGCCCCAGTAAAGTAGTCAGGATATGGCAGTGATGATCTTTAAAGTTTAAACTGAACATTGAAAAAAAGGGCAAGACGGCCTTTCTGAGAGGGATAGGTGATTTGCAGCTAAGGCCCTCTTTGATTTTCAGCATTATAAAAATATAGAAATAGAAAGAAAAAACATAGAAATAGAAAAAAACACAAGATTGTAATGCCATGGCCTCTTAAATCCTATAGGATTGAAAACAACATGAATTTGCAACAAAGGATGTTTGATTACACAATAGAAAAAACATATGAATTTTTTCAAAAGCCTTGAGCCAATGTTTATATTCCTATGGAATTGAGGGCATAGGAACATATTCCATGGGAATCATACAGTCCTACAAATCAACCAACCTAGTAGGAAAACTTCCTAAGTATTATCTCCAAAAATCAATTTGGAAATCCTTCAAATCAAAGAGACCCTAAGTATTTGGAAAGCCTGAGCAAACACAGAATGGCATAGAAGCCATCATTGTGGGGTAAAGAAAATGGCAGCAGGGCTTCTTATTGGCTCCCGATTGTTCATGTTTTAGGATTTATTTATATTAGTTTCTGCTTCTAATTTTTAGAAGCAAAAGCCAATATGAACAAATCAATTTTTATAAACCACTTCTATCGGTCATCAGTAAGTAAAAGCCAATATGAATACACCAATTTCTATAAATCACTTCTATCAGTCATCAGTAAAAACTAAGACGAATGCCTCCTTAGAAAGTGTGCATGCAAATGCATTCAAACTACAATAAGCAAAGATGTATGAGCCTTTGTACACCCAGTCAAAATTGCAGATTTGGGGGTTGGGGCTGGATGAATGGACCCACAATAAGAACATAATCAAAAGCAGGAAGAAAAAACAGTAAGCATCCGATTGGAGTAATGAATACGTCTGGAGAAATAGTGGAATATATCTACTGTATATGGCCCTGTACAAGATCACTTTCTTGACCGATATAGCTTAGCGATGCAAGGTGGCAAATTTACCCTGATAAGATCGTCCTGTGTACTAAGCCCAAGTTGTTTTAATATTCTAGAGGACAAAATATAACTTGGCAAATTTGCCCTGATAAGATAGTCCTGTGTACTAAGCCCAAGTCGTTTTAATACTCTATGGGAGAAAATATAACTGTTGCCGTCAGAAGATTTTCGGATCGACAACACCGATGTCTCTATAAAAGATACAAAGGTTAAGCATATGGTGGAACAAAGCGTGCCAACCGATTTGATCGAAATCGATAAGGAGATGCAAACTGGTGATGATTGCCGATAGTAAGATGACATGAGCGAAAGTTGATCTTGAAAGACATGTTGATGCGAAGTAATATCAAACAAAAATATATCTTAAATAGGTGTAAACCGATGAAGATAACACGTCGATACGAAGCAACATCGATCAATATTAAATTACAGAGAGTAGGTTTGTTCTACTGGCTAAAACTAGAGACCACTCCTACCATACATGAAAAGTAAAGATATATTATAGGTAAACTTTGGGTGGTCGAGGACAATATTTGCATATGGCCTCTAGGTCTTATTTATACTGCGAAGGCCTAACTGATCCGTTTTTCTATCTTCGAGCTGTGTTTCCTTGTTTCCTTACTTTCTTGTGCACGGAAGAAGATTTGATCTCTCTCTCTCTCTCTCTCTCTCTCTCGCTTCAATTTCATATTTTTGATGCACGGGACCCACTTGGAAACCAATCTTTACCATAGCGGATTATTGCTACGTGCATGAGATCCCTGGCCCATATGCAACATCATTAACCGAGTAGTAACAGGAGCGTGTATGCCCTGTGCCTTCCATGTATGCAGCTTTTCGGTTCTTTGCATGCACATAGATATTGTTAAGAAACCTGGATCTAGACTTAAAAACTTGCTCATAGTGGGTACCTCACCACTAGACTATAAATAGAGAGTACTATTAGCTATTTTGTATACAAAATTAGAAAAGAAAGTAATAAAGAAAAATCAGGAGTTTTCTCTATCTCTATGTTTCAATCTACTATTTCTGTCTTTTGTGATTGATCTGTTTCGCATAAGCAGAGGAATCGATCGAACTGATCGCCAGCGACGATTCCTCAATACGTAATCATCACGAATCGCTCCGGTAAATTGAAAGGTAATCATCGAAACATTAATAGATTGAACTGTCTATATCTAGATCACTCTAAATTCCACAGATTTCGCTTTCTAGATTAACTTTTCTATGGTGCAAATTCGCTCTAATCTACCGCGAGCAGACTTGAAGTCGCCGGCACAATGTCGATCGGTAGATTACACGAAAGAATAGATGTTGATTGCACTGTAGATGGAAAAAAAGAAAAAAAAGGAAAACCCGTGCACGGCCGGCACCATACGGCCACCGTGCGTGAATCCGGCCACCGGCCTCCCCTCGCGCACTGGCCCCGAAGTCACTGCTTAGGCCGTCGAAGAGCCGCCGCCGCCCGAGCATCGATCCCGAAGCGCCTGGCCCAAAGCCGAGGCCACCCGCCGCTCTGCTCGGTGCCGCCTCAGTTTTCCTGCGCCGTGCGCCGGCCCCGCATAGCCACCTGCATCGCGCGATGGCCCTGCACGGCCGACCAACCGCCGCTTCAGCTCCCGGGTCCCGTATGGCCGCCTGCCGTTGCCTGGCTCCGCAAGCCGGCGCTCGCGCCCGGCAGCCTGAAGCCGCCGCCGTGCCCGTAGGCCATCACCCACCACCGTTGCTCGGCTCCTCCACCGCAGCAGCCGCTCGGGCAGTCAGCTGCCCGAAGCCACCGGCTGGCTATGCTCGACTTCGCCTAGTAGTACGGTGGGGCGAAACCACTGCGCGCATCTGGCCGTCGGTGCTTGAAGCCACCACCTCTCGCTGCCCGGCGCCTGGCCGAATCCCGCTTGCATGGTCGCCACCCGCGTCTGTCCATCGTGACTGTCCGCTGGTCCGCCCTTACCACCGCCGCCGGGCTCAGCTCAGCCAGCCGCTGCCTTTGGGCCCCGCTCCCAAAGCCTCTGCCGCTTGCTCACATCCGAGAGCACCACTGCTAAATGGTGTGGTGGCTAGGGCCAACCCTAGCCACTAGGTTTTATTTGGGCCGACTGTAGTGTTGGGCCAATCGGTAGGAGAAGCCCGGGAGGCGGGCTGATTGGGCCAGGAGAAGATGGCCGGAGGGGGTGTCGGCAAAATTGCAAAAAGGCCCCTGAGTCCTGAAATTGCGGAAGGGCCCTCAGGCATCACGAACCGGGAGTTCAAGGAGTTGGCCCAGCATGACCAAAACTACTTGACTTGGACTTCCGATGTCGAGATAGTACTTGGAGCCAAGAAGCTCCGCGCTGCTATTGGGATTGACGCATCGTAGGATGCCCAACCCACCCTTGAGAAAAATGATCAGGCACATCACTTCCTCAGGCATCATCTCTGTCTCACTCTCAAGAATGAGTACATGGTAGAGAAGAGCACGCTAGCATTATGGACTACACTCAAGAAGCGGTTCGAGAGGCTAAAGTACACCATTCTTCCTCAGGCAGAGCAAGAATGGATCTAACTAAGCTTTGCCGACTTCAAAATGGTCGAGGAGTACAATTCTGCTCTGCACAGAATTTGTACCAATCTTCAACTTTGTGGCAAGCAGATCACAGATGAGCAGAAGATTGAGAAGACCCTATCTACCTTCCATCCCAATGCAGTGTAGTCTGCACGCAATTATTGTCAAGACTGCTACAAGGAGTATGCTGAATTGATCAATATGATGCAAGTTACAAAGGATTAGGACGAAGACCACAAGAACTACATCACACAGTCACCTGGAAACTTCGCTAGCCGTGAAGCCAACGCCGGGAGCTACAAGGTGTGAAAACCCATGATGAAGAAAAGGGGAAGGAAGGGTAAGGCCGCAGCCTAGAAAGGCAAGTCAGATGCTCCACGTGAAAATAATGCAAGCAAGCCAAACTGGGATGGCAAGGCCTATGGTCAACAAGACCAATCCTGCTATAAGTGTGGCAAGTGGGGCACTGGTCACGGACCTGTAAAGAGCCGCAGTATGTCATTTCCAAGCTCAGAAGAAGAAGGATGGCAAAGGGTAGCATGAAACCCACTTTGCATTTGTTGGGGGGAGAGTTCTGAGCAGCTGCTAGCGCTAATGGAGGTTGAAACTAATCCGGCAGCAGCACCCCCTTTTGACATTGCAGCTGCCATTGCCATGATTTCTCTCGAAGAGTATATCACCCCCAAGGAAATAGCAGCCAATGTCTTTGACTTCTTAGCAGATTCAGTCTAATGCACAGAATGCATTTAAACTTTAATTGTCATTTATTTTTGTGTGAAAGAATAAGTTATAATTTGTATGGATGGTACTCAAACAATGTTTGTGATGGTTGGATGATATTGAATAATTCATTCATTTATTTAGTTTATAATGGCATGATATGTTCTGATATTGAAATATTTTATTTATATGTTGATTGTCTTCTAATGCATATTAATAAAATACCTTATATTATAACACGTGTGGCACCCTATGAAGGAAGTGTGCTTAGCCAACAGCGACACAATGAATACCATCTTAAGAGAGACAAAGTATTTTCAGTCGATTAATAAGAATGCTGGCAGCCTTACAACAATCGTCGGTAGCGATATTTGTTTAATAGGTTCAGAAAGAGTCACAATTATGCTCCTAATGGGCACAACTTTGGTCATTCAAGAAGCCTTATTGTATGTAAAATCGACTAGAACTCTCCTAAATTTTAAGGATATTCGCGCTAATGGTTTTCATGTTGAGATTGAAGAAGAGTACGGTAAGGAATACCTGTTCATTACGAAGT
Source organism: Dendrocalamus latiflorus (assembly GCA_017311315.1). Classification (NCBI taxonomy): domain Eukaryota; kingdom Viridiplantae; phylum Streptophyta; class Magnoliopsida; order Poales; family Poaceae; genus Dendrocalamus; species Dendrocalamus latiflorus. The sequence continues at coordinate 26,388,077 of CM029638.1, forward strand.
GTGAAGCAAATGAAAAAAAGGTATTAGAAAAACTTTCTTCATTAGAAACTGGGCTATACTACACCAACATCAAAGCACCTGCAGCCTATACTGCCCTGAAAATAGTATTTAGAAGCTCTAAACTTTTCTGTCTCTAGCATGACAGATTAGGCCACCCAGGTCTTAGAATGATGAGAAATATAATTAACAATTTACAGGGGCATAATATTAATGTAAAGAATTTTCTGAATCATGAAGATTTTGTGTGTCCTTCATGTGCCACCGGGAAATTTATTACTAGACCTTCTACTCTGAAAGTGAAGGATGAAATCCTTGCATTCCTAGAACACATCTAAGGAGACATTTGCGGTCCCATACAGCCACTTTCAGGGACATTTAAATATTTCATGATGCTCATCGATACTTCCTCAAAATGGTCGCACGTATGTTTATTGTCGACAAAAAAACATGCTTTCGCAAAGCTGATCTCACAGATAATTCACATTAGAAATATTTTCCCTGATCATCACATAAAGTCCATCAGATTAGACAACACCGGAGAATTTACTTCAAGGGCATTTGATGATTATTGCATGTCAATGGGAATTACAGTTAAGCATTCTGTACCGCATGTCCACACCCAGAATGAACTAGCAGAGGCATTAATTAAGAGAATTAAATTTATTTCCTGACCACTTTTGCAGAATTGTAATTTACCTGCTATATGTTGGGGACACGTAGTCCTGCATGCAACAACTCTCATCAACTTTAGACCATCGGCCTACAACATCCAATCACTTATGCAACTAGCATAAGGGTCAGCACCAAAAATTTCACATCTCTGGAGGTTTGGATGCAAGGTTTATGTACCTATACCCCCTCCATAGCGTACTGTAATAGGTCCTCTCCAAAAGACTAGGATATACATTGGTTATGAGACAACATTAATAATCAGGTATTTAGAACCCATGACAGGAGATTTGCATAATGCCCGCTTCGCTGATTACATATTTGATGAGGATAATTTCCCAACAGTAAGGAAAGGAAATCAACTCCTTGATGAAAAATGTTGGAAAATTACATGGCAAGCTACGAAAATCCATGCACATCCCCACGCGCTAGTGAAGCAAATAGAGAAGTCTAGAAGATCATTGATTTGCAAGCATTAGCAAATCAACTGCCTGACCACTTTAGTCATTTGAAGAGCGTGACCAAGTCGCATGTGTCTGCACGCAATGCACCGGAGAGAGTTGAAATACCAAAGAAAGTTGAAGGTATTCTTAATCCCGTCCAGAGGCCTTAGAATAAAAGGACCAAATCCTAAGTAACCGGGAGACGCCTGGTGAAGAAGGATAAGAAGGATTCGACACAGCCGATCACTGAAGTTCCCTAGAACTAGAAGGGGAGCCAGTTGAGATCTGGCATCAGTATGACACCTTCAGAACATCCCCATGGAAGGAGAAATCGACATATATTTGTGCACACACATCGGAGCTGAAAAACTAAAGAGACTTGCCACCACAATTGAAAGAAGCGATGAGCAAGTAGAAGCGCAAGAAGAAGCAACTCATGATAAAATAGCTTTAAATTATGTGCACACGAGAGAGTCCATGAATAGGACAACAGCCAATGTTGATATCACAATCATCGATCTTGATCCAGAGCCTGCATCGCTCGCTAAATGTAAGAAAAGATTAGATTGGGAAGATTGGAAGTAGGCAATAGAAACTGAATTATTATCTCTGAATAAAAGAGAGGTGTTGGGCCCGTAAGCCGCACACCTCCCCATATCCACCCTGTAGGGCACAAATAGGCATTTGTTCGAAAGATAAATGAAAGAAATGAAGTTGTAAGATATAAAGCAAGGCTTGTTACACAAGGTTTCACTCAACGTCCAAGAGTTGATTATGAAGAAACCTACTCCCCAGTCATGAGTGGAATCACCTTTAGATATTTAATCTCAATGGTAGTAAACCTAAATTTAGAAATGAAATTAATGGATGTGGTAACTGCATACCTTTATGAAAACTTAGATTCAGAAATTTATATGAAGGTACCTGAAGGTATCACTGTCCCGAACCAAGACAGAACAAATAAAAATCTGTACAGTGTGAAACTCAGAAAATCACTGTACGGACTCAATCAATTAGGCAGGATGTGGTATAATCGCTTAAGCAACTTTTTATGCAAGAAAGACTACACGAACAATGAAGATTGTCCCTGTGTATTTATACAACGATCGTAGAATGGATTTTGTGTAATCTCAATATATGTAGATGATCTGAATATTATCGGGACCATGGAAGACATAAAAAAAATTAAGTTCTTATCTGGAGTCAGAATTTGAAATGAAAGATTTGGGTATGACCAAATACTACTTAGGCTTGTAGCTTGAGAAAAAGATCCATACCGACCTAGGGAAGATGGGGAGGAAGTCTTGGGATGTATTTCTATGTGGTGGAACTGCAATTTCATGAAAATCGTCTAAGCAAAGTCTTATAACAACTTTTACAAACCACTTAGAAATTATAACACTGTATGAAGTCGCACGAGAATGTGCTTGGCTTCGACGTATAATTCACCACATCCAGCAGTCATGTGGGATGAATATTATGCAAGCTCCCACAATTATCTATGAAGATAATGCAGCTTGTGTTGCACAAGTGCAGACGGGCTACGTGAAGAGTCATCTTACAAAGTATATCAACCCCAAGTTTTTCTACGCTCATGAATTGCAAAAGATGGACGAAATTAAGGTACTGTATACTAAGTTATGTGAAAATCTTGTATATTTATTCACTAAGTCACTCTTAGCATCTAGTTTTGAAAGATGCGTACGATAAATTGGAATGATGAGACTTAGAGAAGTACAGAATTCAGGGAAGAGATTTTTCTCAAGCTCAATATTAAAACTTGATTATAAAGATCGAGTACCCAAAGAATAAATCCTAAATATTAAATGAAATTGGGTGGATTGTACTCTTTTTTCTTTGACGAGTTTTTCTAATATTTCTCGGCTAAGGTTTTTAATAAGGCAATCTGTACAACGCAGCATAACATGTATCATGTACTCTTTCTCCAAATTTTTTCCACTAGGTTTTTGTGGAGTTTTGATGAGGCATGAACGTGTAGGATGAGTGCCCAAGAGGGAGTGTTAAGAAACCTGGGCCTGGGCTTGAAGCCTTAGCCCATGGCAGACACCTCACTACTAGGCTATAAATAGAGAGTACCATTGGCTATTTTGTATACGGAATTAGAAAAGAAAGCAAGAAAGAAAAAACAGTAGTTCTCTCTATCTCTGTGTTTCAATCTACTATTTCTATCCTGTGTGATTGATCTATTTTGCATAAGCAGAAAAATCGATCGGACTGATCGGCAGCGATGGTTCCTCAAACAGATATGTACGCAGGAGATAGAATCCTTTATGCCCCAAGCTTGGTTGGTTATTCTAGTCTCATAGCTTGTTTTTTACAGTAACCAGTTTTTTTAAGACTGAGTATATAAGTTGGTTATAGTACACACTGTTTCGTTTTAATTTATATTTGTCTCTGGCAGCTTCGATGGCAGATCATGTCTCCGTCTGACTCGTACGTCGATGGTCTGCTTTTTTTCAAGCTGAAGAGCTCCGATTGCTCCCGGTGAGTGGCAGCAATCATTTCGGAAGGATAATATACGCAACAAGAGGGTGCAAGAATAATCTGGTGTGATGCCACGCGAGTGGATCCCTTGGTGGCCATGCAAAATTGAATTCTCATTTGGACTAAGTCAAGACGGAGTGCTCGTACCAGCAGAAAGTCAAGAGAGCTAGGAGTAAATATGAAACAATCTAGAGGATCTTTTGAAATACGTCCATATCTATCGTGTCTAATATCCAAGATTGTTAATTCTCACTCTTGTGGATATAACAAGTACTTCTCTTTTGCTATGTTCTCAAGATGCATTATCGCATTTGCTATTCTCATTTTTACATATCCCAGCTTGCTTGCTAGTTAGCCGGCCTATAAAGCCTTGCTCCGTTTAGGCCCTATTCTCCAACGACCCGTGGGCCACACGATGGACCTGGCCCCAGCTCAGTTCTTTCACTGCCATCCGCAACGTTGTTCTTTTACCGGTTAAATATACTAGTTTCGATACTTGGAATGCCCCGATCGTTCGGCTTCGGCTTCTTACTTATTTTTCACTATTCTTAAATTTCGTTTTTTCTGATTTATTTTAGATTTTTTGAGTTTTTTTACTGGTTTTTTTTCCTGTATTCGTTTGCATTACACGTGATGGGCTAACCTATTTTTCCTATTTTTAAAATTTAATTATACCAAATAAGCCACATTCAGCTAAAGTGTAATTTCAGCCAGCTACAGTGAAATAAACTATAAGCCACAGCCCAATCGATCACCACCTAAAAGGTAGCATTGATTCAAGCAAAAAAAATCCAAGGAACTGATGCAAAAGAGGCAACCGGATACAACTAAATAAAATATTGTTTTCTAATAGGTGGTTAGCCGGTGCATTTTAGGTTAATTGGAGCAGGTCACCCCGTAGGAAAATCTGAGTAAGGAAGTCACGCCAGGAAAATCTATATTATTTACCAGTGGTCACACCTAGCGCGTGTGCGGTAGATTCATTACAGCGGAGCAAAATGCACACTGGTAGTGAACCATACTTACGTGGTGTTACTTTGAACTTGCACCGATTCAATACGATATAGATGCTCTTGCATCGCCGGACCAACATTAATTTTGCTCTATAACCTATGGGAACGGTGGCCTTGTTTCTTTTGGCTTTTTTTTATAGTGAAATCATTTTTTAAATAGCTTCTTAAGTCTAAAATCACATCCAGATTTATGTCAACGTCTTTATTACTCATTACTTATTACCCACTAGTAGTGTGCCCGTGCTAACGCTACGGTAAAATATAAAACAAGATAAAATTTATAAAAAATAAAACAAAAGAATTTGAAGAAACCACCTCTCATGTTGCTGGACACATCAGTTTGACAGCTGAAAACGTCTCGTGTTCATATGCGTGTGAAAATCTGAAAACAAGTGGCTTCCACTGACAAGTCACCATCTCAGAAAATTGGGTGTGGTCGGGCGCTGCAATTCCCAACTGCTGCTGAACTCTGCTACTGTCAACAAGAGGATAATATCACAACTATGTTCCTGGCACACCAGTAAAATAACAGGTGATGCTTCAAACACTATAGCTTAAAGGTCAACCTCCTATACAGCCGAAAGAAAAAAAAAATACAACGTAGCATATTGGTCATAGCTGGTGTTGGGTTCATGACGAGCAGGACAGCATGCCCACTCCAGGCCCACTCCAGGCCTGTATGCCCAGGCTGGTGGCAACCGTGCGTATTTCTCCATTCCAGGATGCTCATTATATAGATGTTCCATAACTTTCAATAGCCGACGAACTTCCTCGTAATCACCTTGATGTCGTTATCTTGTAAGCGCAGATGTATTGCAGGGCTGTTATATTTATTGGTCCTGTAGCTCCAGATGTGTGTGTAAGTCTGTCCTGTGGTTTGGTACATTTGGTTTATGAACTCTTCCGATGTCTCGAGTAAACTATATCGAGGGAGGAACTGATCAAATTAGAAAAACCACCCAAGTACCAGCTAAATAGTAACAACTAACAACCCAAAGAAATGAGCTATTTTTATGCACCAACCCAAACCCAAACGAAACCTAGGAAGTTCACAAATTAAGATGCCGATCATAATCCGCCTACCAAAATTGGGTCTAAGCATCAACCTAACCAACGAAACACACTCTAAGATCAAACTTGACGGCAGAAGGATAAACGGAGGGAAATTCATTCCAACTCACCTTGTGCTCCCTCTCGATTAACTTGACGGCGAACAGCTCCTTGGTCCTCACATCCCTGATCAGCTTGGCCAACAAAGACGAATGCGCAGAGCAGATAAAATCAGATAGCATGATTCGAGGGCAGAAAGCATGGGGCTAGCCTGGCTGCAATTTCATGTCGGCTGAGGAAAGCACGTACCGAGCAACAGGAGCAAGGAAATCAGCGAGAAAGCATAGGCCGTGAACACACAGTACAAACCAGGACCCAATCGAAATGAAACCAAGGCAAATAAAGAACACATAGAGGGACCAATGTGGCCTCGTCCGACCATACGGAATCAGTAAACATGGCCCGACAAAACAAAGCAACAATCGAACAACACGAAGCAGAACCAAATCCAAATGGAACCAAATAGGCGATGAAAGAACGCAATGAACCAATCTGGCCTTGACACAAGATGCAGTAAGCACGGACCGACAAGGCAAAGGAACAATCAAACAATAGGAACACCCAAAACGACCGAGAAACACAGGCCGTGAAGCCAAATCGCCATTAGCATTAGATAGGAATGAAACCGGTACAGACCGGCAATGCAGAGCAGGGCTCAGAATCAAGGGGGCGGAAACCATACAGATAACAATTCCATTTCAGAAATCAGTTGATAAAAGGGTAAAGCATAAATTAGTTGTGGTCAAGCTCAATCTAAAATTACATATAAGAGTTTGAATGTATTAGTAGATATAAAAGGAGTAGAAACAATAGAACATAACAATGAAAGAAAAATTGGCAGAGAATCACCTGTTTTTTGTGGCTCATGGAATCTTCGTACAGATAAACCAAACACCGGAGCGTAGCTCTGCAACCATCTCACTTTATTTTGTACACGTAAGACCTACCAATCCATAACCTGGAAAAAATATAGGATCTATCTATGAACCGCAATATTTCGAGAATTTTCATTTCTGGGCAATATATAACCTATGACGATAGACAAAATCATCCTAACTAACAAAGAATAAACATTTATCTTTCGATCAACAAAATATAAGTCTGAAGGTAGTCTTGTAAAGAATTAAGATGTTCCAGTTTTCCATAAAACCAGGTCAAATGAAATACAGCACATCAATAATTAAGACACTATGTTACCTTGAAGTTATTCTAACAAGGAGAAGTTATCCTCAGAATAGGGATAGACAGATTTTTTAGATCAAATGTAACCGGTGCATGCAAATCTGCTGTATTTAACCATCTTGATCAGGTAACAAAAGGGCACTTGCCTTATGCATGAAATGCCAATATGGGTTGTCCAGTTCCCGTATAATTGCACGGTTTGAAAAGTTCAATGAATGACAGAATTCTGAAAGGCTGTCAATAACTTACATTCCGTCCTGCTTCAGGACTATCTAAATTACACGGGACTATCTGACTTACACAGAAAGTGCAAACTAACCAGATGAATAGCCTCCTCTATTACATTCTTGTACCCTCACTTGAAACGATGGTGGTTCCCTTCTTAAGTAAAAAAGAAAAAGAAAAAAGCAAATAAACTTTTAATCAAACAAAGCACCAATATATAGCTAGTACCTACCAAGTTTCTCTTCAATAAATAGTCAGCCCATCTGAAGTCACACTATCCGTCACAATGGTAGTTCCTGGTTGCCAGTAGCAGGGCAATGGTTTAGTTAGTGGCAAGCAAAAGCTTAATATGAAACATAAACACCAGTCAGCAAAATCTGACCTCCTCAAGAACTATGGCAGACATATATTTCAGCAAGTTCTCTCCAGGCATCGTGATCCGCCATAAATCTAACACAGGGAAAGAGTTATTATTTTACACCAAAAGGACAATTGAGATAACAATATCTAGTTCATAACACAAAGTGGATGCAGAAACTTACAATTCCAAATACTTTTTGAGATAATCGACAGCTAATGACATGTCGCCTCGTGCCTTTGCAATAGCAAATTTTCTCTTGTGGACAATCTGCCAAATACACAAGTAAAATATTCAATATAGTGTAAAATGGCATAATATTAAGGTTTGCAGAACTATCACTCTTAGCATCTGAACAGTTCTAGATACCAAGGATATCAGATTCCTCTTGCGCACCAAGTTCACAACATGAAAACCAGTATCATCATCAGAACCACAAGGAGGAACCATCCACCCTCCAGCCTCTAGTTCCAAAAGAAGCCAAAACAACAAATTATCGTACCTGATCAAATGGATTGTTTTCCAGGATAAGCGCATATGCTCTTTCAGCTTCAACCCATTCACCCTTTGCTTCAAACAGCAGGGCTTCCAGCTGGGCTGCATTTTAGAGCAAGGTGTGTTCAACATATACAGAAAGATGGCCATAAGAACCAACATCATATGCCTTAGCAGATATCAATACTTTAAGCACTTAAATAGAAAATAAGGGGTTTTGATCTTAGCACTTTTTGTGTACACCAGGACTTAGGTACTTAAAGTCACAAAATCTCGGCAATGGCGACGAGCATAACACACCCTAATCTCTCTAACAGCCTCTGCAGGCATTGGCCTTGAAGATCAAAGGGGGCAACTCATCTCCTCCACAAGAATTACCACACGATATGATAAAGGGCAATATCAATGCGGGAGAAAGCAAAGGGGATTCACGCTTTCCATATCTTCAACCAAATATTGTCATGGAATTTATTTGCATCGTAAGTGGCAGCTAGGTTAAAATAAAAGGCTAAAAATAAATGCAACAGGGCAGTGAACTTTACAATGCAACACCCACAATTATTAACGATACAGGAAAGCTGTTTGGACATAGTTTCCTCAGAGGAGACACTCTAAACAACAGACCATTTCTGCTCCTGTATTGTCTCAGTAATAACTACGAAATCCGCCTCCCTTAGGATATAGGCCTGCTTAATTGGCAAAATGTGTGAAGCATTGAACCTAAGGCATTACCAAAACATATTACACAACCCGAATTCGCCACATGAAATTGGGGATAACCCAACCAACACCATATGCTAGGCAGCATAAACCGCACATCACAATGCAACAATTCGAACAAATCATAACTCTAAATTTGCATGTATCTCGCTTACCCCTAACGTGTAAGATCCATAGGTCAAGACCGTGGCCGTGGCTCGCCTTGGGGGCACCCCCTGCTCATACGCCACCACCTTGGCCCAATCCGTCACTATCTGCGACAGCAGCGAAAACAATACAAGATCAGAAACCACACGCTGCAAAATTCAACCTTTAAGACAAAATCCCCGGCCCGTTACCTTCTTGAGCTTGCGGATCACCTGCTCTCTCTTCTTGTCCTCCTCCGGCGGCGGGACGGCCCCCTCATCCTTCAAGAACTGTATCCCCACAAGCGTACATGGTTCAGAGCACACAAATTAGTCAAACGCGATCAGAATACTACATCAGTCCGATCGAGATTAAACTCTTGGGGGCTCACCCGGGCGAGGGATTGGCTCCGGCGGTAGTCCATTTCGGCGATGAAGGCTGGGTGGAGTCGGAAGATGATCGGACCCGGGGGAGGAGGCAGCGGCTGAAGGAGAGGGTGCCCCGCGGGAAGAGGCGGCGTAGGCGGGGGAGGGGATAGGAAGAAGGGTAGGGCTTGGGAGGGCCGGAGGCAAAGGTCCCAGTGGGGAGGTCCGGCGCCATTGCCGATGAACGCTGCCGGGGAACAGGATCGGTGGTCGCGGTATGGGGGAGGTGGAGGTCGCTGGCGACATCGGCGGAGAAGAGGAGGAGGAGGAGGGGAAGGAATTTTTTCTCTCTCTCCTTTTCTCTCTTTTTCTTGAGAGGTTTGCTGCGTTGTTTCTCTTGTCTTCTTGGGGAAGGAGGCGGCGGCGGGCGGCGGAGAGGAGGAGGCGGGGAGAGGCGGAGCAGGAGGCGAGGACCAGGCTCTCCATGCCGCGTAGCGCCAAACCCTAGCTCTGCCGTCCGTATGTGAGGCCTCTCTCACCGGCGCGGGGAGGAGGAGGAGGCGGTGGCGCAGGGGGTGGGGGGAGGAGGAGGCGGCGGCGGAGCGGGCGAGGAGGCGGAGGAGGAGGAGCGGGGGAGGCGGCGGTGGAGGAGAAGCGAGGGCGGAGCGGGAGGAGTGCGGCGCTGGGGGGGACTTTCGCGAGGTGGGGGATCGCGAGTCGCGCGCGGGGGGGGGGGGGGGGGGGTGAGGGGAGCGGCGGCGCGGGGGAGGACGGGGGGAGCGGAGGGAGTGGAGGCGCGGGGGAGAGGTGGAGATGGGGAGCGGCGGCGCGGTGGAGGACGGGGGGAGCGGAGGGAGTGGCGGCGCGGTGGAGGACGGGGGAAGCGGCGGGAGTGGAGGCGCGGGGGAGAGGCGGAAATGGGGGAGCGGCGGGAGTGGAGGCGCGGGGGAGGAGGCGGCGGTGCGGGATGGCAGGGCGGGGGAGGAGGGGCGATGCGGGGTGGGGAGGGAAGGAGAAGGAGGCGGCGCGTTGGGAGGGAAGAGGAGGAAGGAGGAGGTGCCGGGGCATGGAGGCGGAAGAGGAGGCGGTGCGGGATGGGGAGGGGGTACTGCAGATCCATTGAAGGATGACCGTCGGATATGGTTGAGTAAGGAGAGAGAATGGAGGAGAGTTAATCTGGTGCGCACGTTTTTAGGATGGTGTATTTCTGGGTGCATATTGTGGTGTGGATGTAGTTAAGGTCATGACTGTGGAGCAGGTAATTGTTCGGTGGATGTAGAATAATTTGAACTGGTGGTTTATTAGTTTACACTACATCAGTCCGATCGAGATTAAACTCTTGGGGGCTCACCCGGACGAGGGATTGGCTCCGGCGGTAGTCCATTTCGGCGATGAAGGCTGGGTGGAGCCGGAAGATGATCGGACCCAGGGGAGGGGGCAGCGGCTGAAGGAGAGGGTGCCCCGCGGGAAGAGGCGGCGTAGGCGGGGGAGGGGATAGGAAGAAGGGTAAGGCTTGGGGCTCGGGAGGGCCGGAGGCAAAGGTCCCAGTGGGGAGGTCCGGCGCCATTGCCGATGAACGCTGCCGGGGAACAGGATCGGTGCTCGCGGTATGGGGGAGGTGGAGGTCGCTGGCGACATCGGCGGAGAAGAGGAGGAGGAGGAGGGGCAGGAATTTTTTTCTCTCTCTCCTTTTCTCTCTTTTTCTTGAGAGGTTTGCTGCGTTGTTTCTCTTGTCTTCTTGGGGAAGGAGGCAGCGGCGGGCGGCGGAGAGGAGGAGGCGGGGAGAGGCGGAGCAGGAGGCGAGGACCAGGCTCTCCATGCCGCGCCGCGCCAAACCCTAGCTCTGCCGTCCGTATGTGAGGCCTCTCTCACCGGTGCGGGGAGGAGGAGGAGGCGGTGGCGCAGGGGGTGGCAGTGCCCGGGGTCGCCTCCTCGCCACCAACTGCGCCGGCAAATAAATGCAGCGACAGCCCTCGTCTTCAGCGTCGTCCCTCGCCTTCAGCGCCCGGCGGTGGCAGTGCCTGGGGTCACCTCCTCGCCCTCGTTTTCGGCTCCACCGTGCACGCTGCTCGCCGTCCCCCCCGTGCGCTGCACCGCCGTGGTCCTTCCTGGGTCACACCCGTCCCTTCGGCGTCGCTCAGCTCTGCCCTCTGCACCACGGCCCCCTCCTGCGACCGCCGGACCAAGCGTCGCATCCTCGCATTTACTCGCGCCGCTGAAATCATCTAGGCCCCTAAATATAGTTTTGGTAATTAAATGACATCATGTGAATATGGGACTAACGTGTTTTATGAGCATGCAAAGGTTAGTCTATATATGTGCTACAAGATGCAAGCCAAAGGACATATGTGAAGACCAAAATTGGCTCAAGATAAAGGTATACTTAGCGTAGGATCCTTTTTATTTTTACCGGTCTTTGGTGAATGGTGGAAGACCGGATTATAGGATAGATGGTCGTATCATCAAGAGGGATCTTGGCAAGTAGCTTGAAAACATATCTCTTGAGTCATATGGATCAACATTAGAAACTTGCATTTATCAAAAATCTGTTTTAAATCAAAATCTGTGCTCTGTCTGGAAGAGCAGTAGTACCGCAGGTTTGAACGTTGGAACTACTGAAGAGCGGTAGTTCCGCGCCCAAATGCGGTAGTACCGGCAAACGGAAGATCCGCTTTTTGAGCGGATCAAATTTTCCAGAGAGCACCCTTGGTCCATCCTAAAATCTTGCGGGAACGAAAGTACCGGCTGGTTGAACGCCGGAACTACCGCTAAAAGCGATAGTACCGCATCCTTAAGCGGTACTTCCGGATCCCGGAAGATCCGGAGGAAGAGCGGATCAACATTTCCAGAAAGCTCCCTCCGGATGGAGTCCGAGTTTTCCTGGAGCGGAAGTACCGGTGATTTTAACGCAGGTTGCGGTAGTTCCGCTTCTCAGAGCGGTACCTCCGGAGTCTGGAAGATCCGGACCCAGAGCGGATCAAGATTTCCAGAGAGCGCCAAAATTTGGGACCTTTCGGAGTTTGGCTGGAGCGGTAGTACCGCGCCGACTTTGCGGAACTACCGGCAAGCGATAGTACCGCAAATGTCAACGGCGGAAGTACCACGCCGCCAAATCCAACGGTCACTGCAGAGCTCTGACATAGCCGTTCTGGCGCGAATATTTGGTTGCGGTAGTATCGGCCCCAGAGGGCGGTAGTACCACTCATCCTGATTTTTGCGGGAAATTGTGCTAAACGGCTAGTTTTGGTTGGTGGAGACTATAAATACCCCCACCACTGCACAAGGGAAAATGTTAGAGACTCATTGCATATTCATTGAGCCCAAGAGCATTCATTCCACCCATTTCCTCACATTGAGCATTAAATTGAGGTGGTTTTGCAATTAGTGCAAGTTTTTTTTGATCCACATTGGCACTAGAATTGCATTCAAGTGAACACCGGGGTTTATTACTCTTAGTGCTTGCCGGCACTTGGACGATCCGGTGGAGATTGGCTTGGTGATCTTCTCAAGAAAATTGTGAGAAGACCCGGCAAATTGTGAAGGTCGGAGCTCGCCTACCCGGAGTGGGGAAGAGCTACATTAGTGATCGAGGTGCTTGGCTCAATTCGTGGAGCCGGTCCGATTCGTCCGGGCTTACCTCAACGTGGACTAGGGGAAACCGGCAAGTTTCCGATCACCACGGTAAAAACATCGGTTGTGTCTCTTGTCTCTTAAGCTCTTGTTTATTTGCTTCTTTGTGATCATTTAATTGTTTAGAGCTAAGTTGGTTAAATTGTTAACTAGAATTGCATAGGATTAATTGCTTTACTTCATTGTCATTTAAATTGTGAAGAATTAATCAAGTGAACAAGAAAAATTTAAAAACATCCTATTCACCCCCTCTAGTCGGTATCCTTGATCCTACAGCCGCGACATCCCCGATCGCCACGCCTGCACTGTGGCTGCACGATGCTGACGCTTCCCGCTCGGCGACTCCATGCCGCTCTGCTCCCCGGTGTCCTCTTCCCCCTTCCCTAGCTCTATAAAAGGCGCCGGTGCCTCCCCACAAACCCCCACCCAAGGATCTCACTCGCCACCTCCCTGCCACAATTGCACCTTCGGCAAACTCCGCCACCAAGCACCGCCGGTCGGCATCGAGGCTCTTTAAGCCTACCCCCGCACTCACCCTTGCCCCCTCTTTCTTCTCCCCCGCTTAATCGACCCCTCTTTCTCTGTAGGCTGTCGGCGAGGTTGATTCTTCCCCAACACCGGCGCCGGGTCTTCTCGGGGAAGCGCTGCGCCTCGGGCCGATTCCCTGCGCGTGGAGCATCGCCCGGACCCCGCAAGCACCACCTCCACGTCGCCGGACCCCGCCTCCCTCCCCAGCGAGCCGCCGCCATCTCCTTCTTCACCGCCGAGCACGCTTCCGCCGCTGGCCCACCCTGCTCCATCTCGGCCTCGGCTGACACCCCAAATGAGCTCAGGGATGCCCGTGTATACTTCACCCCCGAGGAATCGAACCCCCATAACCCGAGCCGCCGGCACCCCTTTCCCCTGTCTCGGCCGCCGCCCTGCCCATCGCCGGCCGCCGCCCCACCGAATCCGGCCGATTCGCTCCTCCCCGAGATGCGCGCCTGGGTGGGTGACCCATTTTGGTCGGCGCCGCAGCGTCCCCGGGTCCTCTCCGCCGCCGGCCGGCTCTGCCCTCCTCCCGGACGGGACAAGCCAGTGAAGACAACGGCTAGCTCAATAACTCCGCTGGTGAATTACTGCCCTAACCGGTCATTCATGCTGTCCTAAGCCGACCGGTTAAAGGAAGTAATAAAGCACTGCTAATTAAGGCCCACCTGTCGGCTGGGGTGCGGCAGTAATTAACCGAGCAGACCGTTAATTCCTCTCGGGCCCCACCTGTCAGCAGCTCACATCCTCTCTCTCCTCTTTATTTTTCGGATTCTCCAGAAATTGAAACTTTAAAATGCTATAACTTCCTAACCCTAACTCCAAATTTAATGAAAGTAAATTCTAATTTTTTCTAAAATCAAGATCTATACGATGGTTCTGTTTTGATTCAGTTTTGAGTTAATTTGAGTTTGGTTTTAGTTTATTTGATATTTATTTACTTTCGTTCTTTTGTGTTGCTTTTCTGGTTCTTTCTCCCGAGTAGAGTTCGAAGACGCGAATGAGCCCCGCTTGAAGCAGCACAAGACCCCCAAGCTCTTGATCCAGGCGAGTCAATACTTTGATCATTTTGCGCCTATATTTTATGTGAGAATATGTTCATTTAACTATGAAAATCTGCATGCTTTACTTTATACGCAAATGTATGTCACCTTTAAGGTAGCTAACAACCGTGTATCTACCTCATAATAACATACCCCACCAGTAACATTTGAACTCACATGATCATTGTCGCCCTAGATATAAACTATAACTAAGGTATTTTGGTATTTATAAGTCATATTACTGCCATGCTGGTCTTGTCGAATCCAGGGCATCAGTAGCCCTGATGATCATTCTTTACTCATGAAAAACTAGTTTGGGACAGTCATGGGATGTGCGTGGCTGAGTATTTATGTTAAATTGTGATATGCTTCTCAAAACCTTAAAAATCTGCTAAACCTGTTTGGGCGTGTGGAAAGAACGGTGGGTGTGGATGTAACACAAGGGATTGTGGAATGAACCGCCTGGACAAACTAAGGACTTAATCCTATGTGGACCCTCCGTGTATAACAGTACAACCACAAGCTGACATATTGTAGGCTTGGCTGAATAATTTACTAGACTCTCTAGCCATTTCACGGAGAACGTGTGTAGGTGGGTAATCAAAGCCCCACGTGGAATGGGACATCGGATGTGGAAAGTGGAGTCCGACTGCGCTAACCTGTGGTAGACATCCCGCACAACTTATGGGAGCAACCCCATAGGAGTGAGATGTTAGAGAGCGAGGTATTGTAAAGGCCTCGTGGTAGTCTCCCGATCTGCATGACCAAGGAATCATGTAAGAACCATCGGGATGATTATCTCTTGTGGGTAAAGATGTACAGTCTCTGCAGAGTTTAAACTATTCGAATAGCCGTGCCCACGGTCAAGGGCGGACATGGGAATGTTTCTCGAGTTAGTTCTATTTCAAAACTTTTGAGGTTGGGAATTAAAGGTCTGTTAGGTGGATGTAACCTGACTTTGGAAATTTTTCCCTGGAGGGATGTACTCCAGTGCTGGTATTAAGGTGGAGGTAACATGCTAAACAAAAGTAAGCATTGGTGGATGGAATCATGAAATCGGTGGACGGAACCTACCCCATTATAACCTATTGCACACTTTTAATTATCAAATCTTAAGTTCTTGAAAAATGCTAGGTCATAAGGAAATTTTAAATTATGGATATTTCAAATGTTGCTTTAAGCAAATAAAAGAACCCGAGCCACTCTTGAATAGCCTTGCATCACTAAATACATGCATTCTGTGTGTTGGCTTGCGGAGCACGTTGAAGTGTGCTCACCCTCGCTCTTAACCCCCATTCAGAAGCTGAGAATCAAGAGCACTACGCCTACCATGAGGATCAAGATGCCGAAGGCAATGAAGATGGTGGATATTAGAATAGGCCTCGGTAGTCTCGCCTCTCGCCTCAGTCCGGTTGACCAGGTTAGTTTTGGTGGGTGCCTCCGTTATTAGTCAGGTCCTTGGTTAATAGCGATGGTACCTAAGTTGTATCAATCACTTGCCTGTGGTGGGTTGTGCCCCTGCGCTTATGTACGCTTCCGCTTTTGCTCTTTATGTAGTGTAAGACATTTGGCCTGATGGCCCTATTGTAACTTCGGCCCGACGCGGTCTATTTGAGCTCTGGTATTGTAATGTATGGTTTTGCCGTGTATGAAATGATGGAGCATTGTATCTGTGAGTATTATCTACTGATCCAGGGAATAATGCAGCGGTTCACAGAGGGTTCCAGGTTAGTAAACTTGGGTCCGACATCACGGTAGGCAAATCAGGTGGAATTTCATGGAGGACGAGAGGAGACGCAGTCACGCGCTGCGAGATCAGTCAGTCGCAGATACACGTCCGTCGGCGAACGCGGCAGTCCGTCGGGCCAAGCCAAATGCCAAAAGTAGGAGCGGCAAGATTTGTGGATTTGGCATGGTTAAGAGAGTTGGGATTGTCCAGATTGAGAATTGGGATCGATCATGCCAGAAGCATCTGGAAAATGCCCGACTAAGGGAAGTTTGATGTGAAATCAGGAAACACCAACAGGAGACTGAAGATTTGAAGACGGTCAAGACTCTTATCAAAAAAGATTGAGCCGACATGAAAAGATGAACTTAAAGTAGAATTCAAGATTGATGGAAAAACTTGAACACGCTAACCTCTAATACTTTTTCACATCTACTTTTTGTATCTTAAGAATAGTCTGTAGCTAGTAAGTATCAATCTTTTCTTTGTAATTTGATTTTGATTAATATTACTTTATATCGATGTGTTTATCATTTTTTAAGTTACGCCTATCATCAAATTTATTGTTTTACTAGAAAAATAGCCGATACCATACGCTACAGGAAACACCCTTCATAAGAACTCGGTGCCGCTGTTAGAAAATTTCCTGACGGCAACACCTAATTGTCTAATAGAAAAGACGGCCATCGTCCTGACACGAATAATTGGTTCGATATATAAAATCTCTTAATAATCATGTTTATGGTGACCCTCTTTTAAGTAAGATCCTGACGTCCTAAATGTCGATCGAACAGTACCTGCAGAGCAAGATTTGTTTTTTGGGGTAAGTGGTTAGCTAGCTTTGAAGAAAAAGGGTAGCAGTAGTGGGGCTTATCCTAGCAAATATATGGGAGTATCTAGAAGTGGCTACATATTTCTAAGCTTATTTATTAACAACACTAGTAGCTACATTGAATTCATAAAATCGGCCGTAAAGTACCTTTACGTAGTGTTGTATTCTCTCATGGACCACTCCTTAAGATGTCACTGGCCTTACCGTTGGCAAGCGGAACAGATTCTCTGAAGTAGAGTCACAGCGTGACTTACCTCTTGGATCAACGTCCATCTAATAACCAACCGTTCAGATTATTTGAGTTTTTTTCTTCTAGTTTTAGCTTTTGATTTTTGTACTTCTAGTTTTTAGTTTTTTTTTCTATTTTCTTATATTTCTTTATATTATCTATGCTAAAATAACATATTTTTTATTTTTAAAAATAAAAAATATGTTATTTTAGCACAGATAATATAAAGAAATATAAGAAAAAAGAAAAAAACTAAAAAAACTAAAAACTAGAAGTACAAAAATCAAAAGCTAAAACTAGAAGAAAAAAGCTCAAATAATCTGGACGGTTGGTTATTAGATGGACGGCTGATCCAAGAGGTAAGTCACGCTGTGACTTGAAGAAGCTACGTCAGAGAATCTGGTCCGGTTGGCAAGTAGCCAATGGCCTGGTTTTTTTTAAAAAAATTAATTTATATTTATACTGTCTACAATATCTAAATTTTAAACGATGTGTTTTTAAAACGGATTAATAGAAAAATTATAGCAAAAAATATAATGAGTTTAGTTGTATCAGTTAAAATCGCGAACAGACAGAATTCAAATATTTAAACCATAACCTATAAACCATCAGTCAAAAAAACCCACTCAATAGTTTCCCACCGAATAATCTACAGGAATAATATATCACTCCGGCTATGTCGGATTCAGACAGAAGCTGGGATTGCTAACAGCTAATAAGTCACATCGTCGACATATTATATCTGTGCTTAGGGACCACGTGAATATGTTATGGATCGATCAAACCTTGGGCACCATGTGATGGGTGATGGGGGCCTAAACATATACTTAGCTTCAGAAGGAATGCTACTTGTGTCCCTATCACCAAAGACGAATGGATGTACTATAAATTATCCATTGCACATATATGGAAGGCATTGAAAATTGAGTTCATAATGCATGTTTAACTAACCCAAATGAATGTGAGCAAATGTTAGTTTGTAGAACATATCAACAAAGACGAATGGGTGTACTATCCATTGCACATAAATTATTTTGAATGCTGAGTTCATAATGCATGTTCAAACTAACCCTAAATTAAATAATAGTGTCTAGAACGCATATAAACCCAATAGATCATGTATTTTATTCCAGGAAGAACTATACAGATATATGAAATGTGCTCGAATAACTGTGAATCTGTGATGACAACGGTAGGTTTAGTGCACACAAGTTTCCCTTTTGTCAACTTTGTTGTTTATGTCCTTTTTCAAAAAGACAGATTCTTATTTTGAGATCTTGTTTTGATGGTGTCCTCAGTTTTTTATCATCATAATAAAGATTTTCTTCAAACTAACACAAATTAAATTGGAAGCTTCACATTAGGTAAATCTTGCAACTAACTTGATGAACGATCAGTTACAAATAACATGAATAAAGAATGTCGTTCTGACGGGCAAGAAAAAGAAATAAAAATTTTTCAAATATTTTTATGTTGATTTAACACATGGAATATATATCCTTTTAGGCATAAATAAAGAAATTGTTCTATGATCGTCCAATAAGCTAGCAGACATATAAAAGAGATTGTATGGGTATTCCTTATATATTTGATGATTTGTGGTGTTTGTTCTTCAGCTTGGCTCGTACTCGAATTTAGACAACAAATTGCCAAAAAGAGATTGTTTGTATGTAAACAAAAATGCATTTAAAAAGAGAACCACCTCGTTGGGATGGAGTTGCAGGTATATGACTTCACCCACCAGGCTCAAATCATGGTGCCCACCTATTATGCACACGTGAGTGCATTGTAGAAATTTTGTAAGGTCGTGGATTTATCCCCGGTTTCCATTTGTCTAGAACTGTACTAAGGGCACGCACTTGTGTGCGTATGTGTTTTTCTTGTAATTGAAAAAAATATTTAAACAGAAGATGAGTGAGTCTTTGAACTAAGCTAAAGTATCTATATATGATACTTTTCTTTGAAGCCAAAGTACATATTACCAATTATTTTGACATGCAAATTAAGAATGACATAACTTGATTCCTATATAAGATTAGGATATGCATCAAATAGGGCCCATCATCCTACCGAAAAGAATCTCTCTCCTATTTTCTATTAAGAACAGGAATCTCTCTTGTATTACTCTTCTCAGCCACCCTTTTGCAACGTCATGTCCGACGCCGACGATTTGGCAATCATTAGCACCACTAGCAAAATAACGCACACGGCGCAATGTCCTCGCGTCTGATCAGCGATTAAAAACACAGTAAAGTTATCATCTCAAGAAATCCACACAATGAGGTCAATAAATAAATCTTTTTTATTAGGGAAGTTAGTTAATTAATAAATCTGCCGTGAAGAATGACTTTAGGTGAACTGTCCCAAAGGAGGCTAGGAGCGACATATTCGATCTCTCTGGTATCTTGTGGTTGATGTGGTGGTTAACTGGTTATTAGTCCTAGCTAGTTAACAATTGTTAACTGCACGGGCCGTTGTTAGGTCGTCATATACAGCCTCTTTTGACGCTGCAAGTGTCTTGGCAGTGTCAATGCTAGGCATACATTTGTTCCATTCTCTATGTCATCAGTCACCCTATCATAAGGAATAAGAAAATGTTGTAGAATCCTAGCGTTGTTTTCTAAGTATCTAGCTAGCTAAATATTGTTTGGTGTGATGAGGTTTAATATATATAGGAAGACTATAATATGATATATGGGAGAAAAATCCCTGTCTTTTAATCTCTCAAAGATTCCCATGGGAGAGGTTTGGATGGAGCAGATGGGTCCATCAAATGGTCACCAAGTTGAGATCAGAATCTCGACTTTAGGCGGCCTTCTTTCTGAACAAATCCATTCAACAACCCCAAATGAAACAACGATGACGAAGTGACGGGTGATGTTGATCCAAGCTTACCGACAAAGCATATGTGTTATAGCCCCAGATAATTTAGAGTTTATCTTTTCACAACTTATAGTCGGTAGGCCTCTCAGAAAATGAGTTTAGCTTTCCAACCTCGGTAAGGAAACGAGCCAAGTTTGAGCAGAGGTTAGCTCGATATATGTTGGCTCGGTATGGCTTAAATGTTATTATGAACTTCTGATATAATTGTGTCTATTTTTTTAGGTTTTAGTCATCATGAGATCTCTACGGACAACCTTTTAAAACTTTAATCATTAATACATGTAAAGTATATAGATTAACTACATTAAAATAATATTATTAGATTTGTTATGTAAAATATTTTTATATAATATATAATTTTTACTAGTATATTAATTATGATAAAAAACAACAGTGAAAGTTTTGCACATGAGACAATGAAAAGTAAAAAAACAAGCCTTATATTTATGGTCGGAAGAGTAGTAAAGAAAAACACTTCGATGCAACAAATTGGGGATTAAGATAAGAATTGAGCATGAGGCCACTTTTGAACTTGATCTCCGACTCGACTAGACGTAATTAAGCTACCTTAGGTTTTCTGAAAGAGTAGAGGAGTCTGACTCGCTCCCTCTCATCTTGTTTGCAGCTCTAGCTACGACGTGCGAGCCAAGATTATCCATCCGACATCCATGTATGGGCACATGCAACTCGACATACTTTCCGCGGAAGTGCGTTAATTTATTTACACCACGATAAGGACATAAACCCCACCAAGTAGCTGTGCTATCCCATTAGCGGTGCCTCAAACTGTACGGACCACTAGCCGGTGCCACTTTTGCTCCCCTTTGCTGACCTTGCAATGCGAGGTAGCGGCACTGTAGCAGTAATTCTTTGTTGCTTTCATGAGTCGTGCTTCTTTTATCAGTACCGCCAAATAGCGTGATGAGTTGAGGAGATCACCAAATCGATCCATGTTAGTTCAGCACACAAGCTAGCTATATTGGTGCGTTCTTCTTAGTTGTGGCTCATGGCTTACGATTTATAGTTGCAGCTTTAATTTAATCATAATACGAGCGTTTGTATGAATAAACTGAATGCTGATAAGCTGCTTCGAACATTATACTATTCCTTTTTTTTTAAAGATGTGTAGAATTCCTCTTAGAGACACCTTATGCTCTGTTTTAGTCATCGAGTACTTAACCCCTATGCTTTTGAAAGGAGAGAGAATACAAGGACGTTACCAAAGTAGTATCAAAAAAGGAATGCAAGGCCCGCAA
Organism: Dendrocalamus latiflorus; assembly: GCA_017311315.1. Taxonomy (NCBI): domain Eukaryota; kingdom Viridiplantae; phylum Streptophyta; class Magnoliopsida; order Poales; family Poaceae; genus Dendrocalamus; species Dendrocalamus latiflorus. Next base: position 26,409,415 of record CM029638.1, read on the forward strand.
GTAGTTTGATGAAATTAATTATGAAAGGAGTATATTTAAGGCTCCGTCTTTGGAGCTGTAACTATTCAAGAACCAGATGTATAGGCGGAGATGATATAATTGCAAGACGTAGAAACTGGCGAAGGGGATTGCAAATAAAAACATAATATTGCACTTCAGCTTACATGTGCGATTAGGCTTGTTGGAACGCAAGAATTGCACAACTGTTCATAGGGCTTTATGAGAAAACAGTATAATTCCCTTGTTAGTCAAGAAATCCATATGTTCCAAACGAGTCTTTAATACACGCTACAGCTACGACAAGACGAACAATTATATGTTTGCAACACCAGCCAAAATGAAAGGATTTTCAGGACATCTGCCTCTTTGGGTAGAAATAAAAAGATTACAACTCGAAGCAAAAAAAAAAAAAAAAACACGTCGAACAACCAGCAGAATGTTGTAAGGAGAGGAGGAAGTATCCTGTGTTACCTACCGTACGGTCATATAATGTTATATCCTTTAAAACACGATGCAAGTGATTATTTAAAAAAAAAATAAAAAAATGGTAGTATTGACACAAAATCAATCTATCATACCACCAAATTTCAATTCTAAATTTGATTGACACATAGATAAATAAAAAAAACAAATTCAACTCAAAAGGAAATCAGAAAAATAAAAGGAAAAAGGTAAAGATAAAGTTACTGTTCATTATCCTGTGTAAGTCATGTTTTCAGTTGAATTTTTGTAGGACACTTTCTCTATCATGACCTATCTAAACATTTTTTTCAAGGATTTTTTATAACTATTTGTGTTATATTTTAATAAGGATAACATTATAGGACCGTCAATATATATAGACACACACAATCTCCAATTGGTCCTAATAGGTTGTTGGGCCTGTGCGTTGTAAACTTTTGTAGCCCATCCAAACAATATTTTGGCCCACTGGGACTTCTGTTCCCCTTATCGGCATTTACAATTTCAATTTTTGTAACGGACTCTTAGAATGTTCCTGCCTTCGTAGAATTAAATGCCTTGTTTTCCTCAGTTTCGAGCAGCATTGTACTCTCTCAGTTGAAAAATGTAGAACACCTATGTATTCATGAATTAAAGTTTATAGATTTTTATCAACAACTAGTCCAACAATATATATATTATATGACACAAAAAGTGAAATAGTTAGATTCGTATTTAAAAACACTTTCTTATAATTATGATTTTATAGCTATGAAAAAGTATTATAAAGAAATTAATGGTCAAACCTCAATCTTGGAGACCGTAGCAAGTCAAATCGCTTCTTACATTTTCCCTGGAGGGAGTACTCTTTTAGAAATAATAGCTTTGAACAACATGGATTTAATTGTATTTAGCTACAATAGGTGCATCAATCCCTTAATAAAAAAAGGTGCGGCAACAGTACGTTACCGGCTTACTGCAATTTTTTTAGAGAGTACTGCAATTTAGTTGTATTGTTTCAACAATCATTATAGTACACTATACTAAGAAAATTCACAAACCCTAGGAGACAGTAGAGTGTTTTTTTAGGAGGCAGTAGAGATTGTTTCAATGGAGGAGGGAAAAAGTTAAAGAGAGAAAGGAAGATGAAAATAAAAGAAAAAGGAGCGTGACAGATAAACAGGATTGGTGACTGGTGAGCTGGACTTGGGCTGGGTGATAAATAATTGTGGACTAGAATTAGGCTCAGCTAAGAAGAGAAGTTAATTCCTCCTCTGTCCTGCAATATAAATCTATTCTATTAAATGTGCCATCCACAATATAAGTTTATTGAGAAAATTAAAGTATCATTATTTTAATATTTTGACTTTATACCCCTTGTCGTAGGGGTGGCCCCCACCTAAGCCCAGCAGGCCTGTTAGGAGGTTATAAGAGCCAGAGTAACATGAGTAATGACATAAGTGCCCCTAATGGGGAGATATGGGTGTAAGGGCATAATTGTAAAAGCATACTTCATGTGAATATATATATCAGAATGAGGGGGAGGGTGAGGTAGAAGACTCCCACCTCTCCACTACCATCTCTCTCTCTGTTTGGTCTGTAACCACAACAGTTGGCGCCGTCCGTGGGGAGGACGAGGACAAGCCTGAAGACCGAAGGAAAAAGATGGCATCGAAAAAAGCTTCACCAGCAGCGGCGAAGGGAAAGAAGACGGTTGGGTCGGAGCAGCGCGTGTACACCAGGGCTTCGGCATCCGCCGCCGAAGGAGTTGGCGGCGGCGTACGCGCCGTGGTCACGGGCATCGACGCTCGCGCGGCAACGACCAACCCCGCCAGCGTTGCTACAACGACATCCAACCCCGTCGCTGGCACCGCAACGACAGCCCCCGCCACCTTCGCCGACAGCGCGGATCAGACGGCCGGGGGTAGCCGCAACAAACCATCCGGCGGATCTGGAGATCGTGAGGCGATGGTCCCTGCACCGACCCGTCCGCTGGGCGTTCCGGCGGCCCCAACGACACCTGCGGTGGAAAGCGCCCTACTAGCAGCCCTCAACGCGTTCCAGCGGGAACTAGGGGACCTTCGCGGAGCCGTCCGAGACATACAAGAGGCTCGGAGCCAGCAGGTCGCGCTAGTAATCGCGCCCGAGCCCACGCTAAAGAAGGCGGACAGTCGCGAAGCCCCCACGTCCTCGCTTTCGGCGGGGCTGCAGCAGGCGGCGTGGCCCGAAGACTTCAAATTCCCTAGCATCACCGACCCGTACAAAGGCGACACGGATCCTCGCGAGTTCGTGCGGGTGTACGAAACTGCGATCGAGGCCGCGGGCGGAGACGACACCACGAAGGCGAAGGGACTCCCCCTCGCACTGCACGGAGTGGTGCTCTCCTGGTTTTTTGCCATAGAGCCGGGCTCCATCTACGCGTGGGAGCAGCTTCGCGACCGCCTTCACAGCAACTTCCAAGGACACTATGTCGAGCGAATCGATGCGGACCAACTCTTCGCTGTGAAGCAAGGACCCTCGGAGACGCTCCGGGACTACTTCAAGCGCTTCGCCAAGATTCGATGCCAGGTGAAAGATATTAATGAAACCACCGTCGTTAATGCAGCCATACAGGGCCTTCGCCCGGGCCCGATGGCCGAGTACAACGCGCGGAGGCCAATCAAGATAGTCGCCAAGCTCTTCGACAAGATGGACAAGTACGCGCGGGTGGAGGAGGATGCGCGAAGACGTAGCATTACCGCCCTCGGCCTCGCCCATGAGGAGCGCCCCCCGCGCGAAGTGGGGGTGGGGGGTCCCTCCTCGAAGCCGGGCCGCAGCCGAAAGCCCCGAGGAGGCCCTCCCCGAGGCACCGAGGCCGGGATACAGGAAGGCTCTTCAAGGAGCAGGCCTAAACCTCGGCGCCGCCAGCGCAGGTCGCAGGCGGCCCATCATGTCCTCGACACCGAGAGCGCCCGCCAAGGATCCGACCCCGCCTCATGGAGGGAAGACCGGGGATCAGAAGGCGGACTTGATTGCGGCGGCCAACCCCACGCAGAACAAGAGCTCCTACACTATGGCAAGTGGTGCGAGGTACACGGCTACGGTGATCATCACACAAGGGCATGCACCGCAATTATGGAGCTGCGGAGGGTGACGGCCGGATCTCGGGCTCTGCCTCCTCGGCCCCCCGCCGGAGCCCACGTGGGGCACCCAAGGGGTAGCCCCATACGAGCCACCGCAATGGAGGGCGCGTAGCAGCGCACTGTCAGCGTCATCACCGGAGGCTCCTCAAGGACCCCCGGGGATCAGCCGCAATTATGGATGCAGCCCCGCAATATCACCTTCGACTTGAACGACGCCAGGGGTGTGGAGTACCCTCACCAAGACCCTCTAGTCATCCAGGCCCACATAGCACGTTGTGACGTCAGGCGCGTCCTTGTCGACGGGGGAAGCTCCGCGAATATCTTGTTCGCAGAGGCCCTCGAACGTATGGGGATCCCTCGAAGCCGGCTAGAGCAGCCAGGAGCTCCACTTCAAGGCTTCGGGGGTCAACCGCTGCAGGCCTTGGGGCACGTGTCCCTTCCGGTCACTTTCCGTCAGGAGGGCAACAAAGGTAACATCCGGACGAGCATGTCACCTTCAACGTCGTAGATATCCCACACCCCTACAACGCCATACTGGGGCGACCCGCCATCAACTCTTTCGAGGCGATCCCGCACCACGCCTTTTTGTGTGTAAAGCTCCCGGGCCCGGAGGGTGTTATCACCGTCTTCGGCGACCAGGACCTGGCCAGGCGTGCCGAAGGCGGCAGCCGCGTTCCGCGTCGCCCGGTGCATGCCCTCTCCGGTGCGCTCGGCGATGGGCCCTCCGCCCCCGGGTGGACGCCCAAGCCTCGGCCCGAAGGCGGAGTCAAGAAGGTGCCGCTCCAGGCGGAGGGGCAGTTTGTGTCCATTGGCGAGGGGCTCCCACCGGGGGTCGAACGGGATCTGCTCCGAGTGCTTCAGAACAACGTTGATGTTTTCGCATGGTCCCCGGAGGACATCAAGGGCGTAGACCGAGCAGTAATCGAGCATCGCTTGACGGTCCGCCCCGACGCCAAGCCGGTCAAGCAAAGGTTTCGGCGTATGTCGATGGATCGGCAGCAGGCGGCCAAAGCAGAGGTGGCGAAGCTTCTTCGCGCCGGGGTCATTCGCGAGGTCCACCATCCAGAGTGGCTCGCTAACCCGGTGCTAGTCAAAAAGGCCAGCGGGGCCTGGCGCATGTGCATCGACTTCACGGCGCTCAACAAGGCATGCCCGAAGGACAATTACCCCTTGCCGCGCATCGATCAGCTGGTCGACGCCACTGCTGGGTGCGAGCTCATGAGTTTCCTGGACGCCTATTCCGGCTACCACCAGGTTTACATGGCCGAAGACGACGAGGAGAAGACCAGTTTCATCACACCGCTTGGGACGTTCTGCTTCGTCAGAATGCCCTTTGGCTTGAAGAACGCATGCGCTACATTCACCCGTCTCGTCGCTATTGCCCTGGCCGCCCAGCTCGGGAGGAATGTCGAAGCTTACGTCGATGACGTGGTGGTCAAAACTCGGCAGCTTGCCCTCCATGGCCGGGACCTCCAGGAGACCTTCGACAACCTCCGGAAGGCGGGCATCAAGCTCAACCCCGACAAATGTGTCTTCGGGGTGCAGGTGGGCAAACTCCTGGGTTTCCTCGTGTCCGGACGGGGCATCCAGGCGAACCCTGACAAAGTAGACGCCATCCTGGGTATGGAGCCGCCCAAGACAACGAGGGAGGTCCAGAGGCTGGCGGGCCGCATGGCAGCACTAAGCCGCTTCCTATCCAGGGCGGCGGAGCGGGGCTTGCCATTTTTCAAGACACTTCGCGGGTGCGATGGATTTCGTTGGGACGGAGATTGCGCGAAGGCCTTCAACGAGCTCAAGGAGCACCTGGCCGGTCTCCCCACGCTGGTCGCCCCAGCACCAGAGGCTCCCCTCCTGCTCTATCTGGCCGCGTCAGCCACCGCAGTCAGCGCCGTCCTCGTCTTAGAGGAAGGCGCCATGCAGCGGCCCGTCTACTTTGTCTCCGAAGCCCTCCAAGGCGCCAAGACAAGATACACGGAGCTTGAGAAGCTCGCCTACGCGCTGGTCATGGCATCCAGGAAGCTTCGGCATTACTTTCTGGCCCACCCGATCACAGTGCCTTCCGCATTCCCGCTGGCAGAGATGCTACACAACAAGGAGTCCACGGGGCGCATCGGCAAATGGGCTGCCGAGCTCGCTCCCTTCTCCTTAACGTATGCCTCGCGAACGGCAATCAAATCCCATGTCCTTGCGGATTTTCTCGCCGAATGGACCCCGTCGGCCCAACCCGTCCAGACGCACGACGACCCCGTATGGACGCTCACAATCGACGGAGCTTACGGCGTCGTCGGCGCGGGCGTAGGTGCGGTGATCGTCACGCCCGAAGGACAGCGTTTGCTATACTCGGCGCGCCTTGCCTTCCCTGCCACCAACAACACGGCCGAATACGAGGCACTGCTCTTTGGCCTGGCGAAGCTCAAGGCAGTCGATGCGAGACGAGTGCTAGTCCGCACCGACTCGCGCTTGGTGGCCGGTCATGTGGACAAGTCATATCAAGCCAAGGACCCTGAGTTGGCCAAGTACCTCGCGGCGGTGAGGGCGAGGGAAAGGCACTTTTTGGGCGTCACCGTCAAGGCCATCCCCCGCGCGGAGAACGAGCAGGCGGACGCCCTCGCTAAGGTGGCCAGCCAGCAGCTGCCCCCTCCTGAGGGGGCGTTTTACGAGATATTAGTGCAGGCGGCCATCGCGCAGGACAACCGGGACGTGGCACTCGTCCACCGCATTGACCAGCCAGGCGATTGGCGAGAGCCCATCTTCAATTTCTTGCAAGGCATCGCTGAGCCGGAGGACCCCGCCGAGCTTCGGCGCTTGCAGCACCGCGCAAGGTCCTTCCAGGTATTCGAAGAGATACTCTACAAGAGAGGGGTTTGCGCACCGCTCCTGCGCTGCCTCTCGACTGAGGGGGGAAAGGAGCTCCTTGCGGAGATCCACGCGGGCGTGTGCGGGTCCCACCTGGCACCAAGGTCATTAGTCGGCAAGGCGTTCAGGCAAGGCTTCTACTGGACAACTGCCGTCACCGACGCACAGGACCTCGTCCGTCGATGCCAAGGATGCCAGTGGATGGCGCGCATCATCCGCAGGCCCCCGACGAGCCTCAATCCCATTCCCCCGGTGTGGCCACTGGCACGCTGGGGTCTCGACATAGTAGGCCCACTTGCCCGAGCTCCAGGGGACCTCCGGTTCATGGTAGTCGCGCTGGAGTATTTCTCCAGATGGCCGGAAGCGGTCGCCCTGGCCAAAGTAACTTCTGCGGCCATACAGCGCTTCCTCTGGCAAAACATCATATGTCGCTTCGGCGTGCCCCGGGAGCTCACGGTCGACAATGGCCTGCAGTTCGACGCCGCCCTCTTCAAGGGCTATTGTGACAGCATGGGCATCACCCTCCGATTCGCCTCAGTAGGGCATCCCCAGTCCAACGGGGCGGTCGAACGGGCGAATGGCGCCATCTCCGCTGCCATCAAAAAGCGCCTAGTCGGATTACCAAAGGGCAAGTGGCCAAGCGAGCTTCACAGCGTCCTCTGGTCGCTTCGCACAACGGTGACGCGCCCGACGGGATTCACGCCGTTCAAGCTCCTTTTTGGTGACGAAGCGGTGACGCCCGAGGAAATCAAGGCCGGCTCGCGGAGGGTCCTCGTCCAAGCACCCGAAGAGGAGCGCCGGGTGTCCTTGGACCTCCTCGACGGGATACGGGCAGATGCAGCCCACCATGTCGAGAAGTATGCGCGGCAGACAATGCGCACTCGGGACCGCTCTATATGCCCGCGGGGGTTCAAGCCTGGCGATCTCGTTCTCAGAGTGGCGCTCCAGGCGGAGACCGCTGGCAAGCTGGAGTCCAAGTGGGAAGGCCGTACATCGTGATGGAGGCACTGCCGAAGGGGGCATACCGCCTCGCCACGCTCGAAGGACAAGCCCTCCGACATACATGGAACGCGGACAGGTTGCGGCGATACTACGCCTAGAAGCAGGATAATAAGCGTAGAGCCACCAGCCTTTTGTCGTACGACGCTCGCCCGCGCAAACGGGAGTTCAATAAAGATGGCTATTCCCAGAGCATTGCCTGTCCGCGCTGAGCAGCACAAAGTCCACGGACTTTAAATAAGACGTAGCGTCGAGGTCCGCCTCCGCACGCGCGAGTCCCCGGACTATAAAGAAAGACGTAGCGCCGAGGTCCGCCTCCGCACGCACTAGTCCACGGACTTTAAATAAGACGTAGCATCGAGGTCCGCCTCCGCACGCGCGAGTCCCCGGACTATAAAGAAAGACGTAGCGTCGAGGTCCGCCTCCGCACGCACTAGTCCACGGACTTTAAATAAGACGTAGCGTCGAGGTCCGCCTCCGCACGCGCGAGTCCCCGGACTATAAAGAAAGACGTAGCGTCGAGGTCCGCCTCCGCACGCACTAGTCCACGGACTTTAAATAAGACGTAGCGTCGAGGTCCGCCTCCGCACGCGCGAGTCCCCGGACTATAAAGAAAGACGTAGCGTCGAGGTCCGCCTCCGCACGCACTAGTCTACGGACTTTAAATAAGACGTAGCGTCGAGGTCCGTCTCCGCACGCACCAGTCTACGGACTTTAAATAAGACGTAGCGTTGAGGTCCGCCTCCGCACGCACCAGTCTACGGACTTTAAATAAGATGTAGCGTCGAGGTCCGCCTCCGCACGCACCAGTCTACGGACTTTAAATAAGACGTAGCGTCGAGGTTCGCCTCCGCACGCACCAGTCTACGGACTTTAAATAAGACGCAACGGGGGGACGCCCTCGCGCGCACCAGTCCACGGACTTTAAATAAGACGTAGCGTCGAGGTCCGCCTCCGCACGCGCGAGTCTCCGGACTATAAAGGAAGTCGTAGCGTCGAGGTCCGCCTCCGCACGCGCCAGTCCACGGACTTTAAATAAGACGTAGCGTCGAGGTCCACCTCCGCACGCGCGAGTCTCTGGACTATAAAGGAAGTCGTAGCGTCGAGGTCCGCCTCCGCACGCGCCAGTCCACGGACTTTAAATAAGACGTAGCGTCGAGGTCCGCCTCCGCACGCGCGAGTCTCCGGACTATAAAGGCAGTCGTAGCGTCGAGGTCCGCCCCCGCACGCGCGAGTCTCCGGACTATAAAGGAAGTCGTAGCGCCGAGGTCCGCCTCCGCACGCGCCAGTCCAGGGACTTTAAATAAGACGTAGCGTCGAGGTTCGCCTCCGCACGCGCTATTTCACGGAGTATAAACGAGATGCGCAGATCCTCCCTCCGCGTTCGGCGGCAGGTAACACCAAGCATAAGGTATTACTGGGTTTCATTACAAAAGCAAAGGGGTTACATGCTTACAAGCATAAGAACCAGTACATCACCCCCCCGACCTACCCGACCAACTGCTCAGGCTTGGCGCGGTGCGGACGAACCCGTGCCGTCGTCGCCGTGACGCTGAAAGACTCCTTCGAGCCACTGGAGGAGGTCCCCCTCCCCATGCAGCGTCTGCTGAACAGCGACCCTCGCTGCATCTTCCCCGAAGCGGCCCCAGATCCGTTGATGGAAGTTCTGCAGGCTGGGCCCGATGGAGCGAATGGCGTCCGACATGACCTCTGGTCGGCCGGGTGGATCCAGTTGAGGATTCGCCAGCTCATGGGTATGTCTACACCCATGAGTGTGAAGCAGGGCGAGGGCGAAGCACGCACCAAGATAGCCGCAGTGCTCGCCAAACGTTCTAGCGCCACGAAGAGCAACGCCTGCTCCCTCCTCGATCAACCCGAGCGTCTCCGATAGGGCCTCTGGCCCGTAAGTAGGGTCCGGCACTCTGACGCACAGATCTCGGAGGGCCTGGTTCAGAGACTCCATGGTCCGCCACGCCAACATGGACGCTTTCCAAGGCGAGGCTGTTCTCGGCAGCAGACTCCGCCAGCTGGGCGTTCTCCCCTTCTAGGACGGCGATCTGCTGCACGAAGGCGGCGCGCTCCTCAGCCGCGGCGCACTTGGCTTCCGTGGCCTCGAGTTGTGCGGCCGCCATGGCGCCCTCCAGCGCGTGAAGTTCTTCATCCTTCGCAGCGAGAGCATTGTTTGCTTCACGAAGGCTGGCTTCCAGAGCCCTCCGCTCTCGAACGCGGGCCTCGTCAAAAGACCGGCTGAGGGCAAGCGTCTGGCAAAAACAACAAATCAGTAGGCGTCCAGCAGTACCTTACAAGTTGAAGCGCATATACTTACCCTCATCTCGGAGGCCTGCAGCGCGAGCGCTAGGAGTTCCCCCTTGCATGACGACAACATCTCTCGGTTGAGGCCGTTGTCGGCACGCTCTACGGCTGCGGTAAGGTCGCAAAATATCTCCGGGCGAGGGAGGAAGTCCGAGCGAGCGAGCCTCGGCCCCAACGCGCCAGGATGTACCGAGGCCACGGCCACGTCAACAGCAGCGGACACCTGCGGGGCACCCTGCGCAAGGCTTCGGACTTCGCGCATACCTCCGCTGCTCGATCCTTCGCCACGTCCGGGAGACTTCGTCTCGCCTGATGTCGGCAGAATGAGCGAGCAGATCGGAGAGAGTCTCGCGAAGTCAAGCGAAGAAAGGGACTCACGCCTACCTCCTGCGCCCCTCGTCGCGGTAGGAAGTGGCGCTGGTTCGACTGCCAAGGGGGAGGCGGGCGCCTCCGCGGTCGGTAAGGAGGTCTTCTCGGCCGCGCCAGACGCTGTAACACCGAGGCAAGGCCCCGCAACAGCGTATCAACCCCTCGCTGGCGGCGGGGACTGAGTCCGAAGGCGTTTTGCCTGCGGCGGCACAGGCGATTCTTCCGCGGCAACACCAGCTACGGTTACCGTCGCCCCCACGGTTTCCGCTGCGGGGGTTTCCTCGCCAGGAACGACGCCACCCCCCGGGTTGGCGAGTCCCAGCTCAACGATGGCTGCAAGCGCAGGCTCGTTGATGTGACCACGCCACAAACACATACGACAATCGCGCCCAATATCAAGATTGAACTAAAGGTGAATTCGTTTCTTCAGCCTTCATATGTTACTGAGAATAGACCGCTACCTAATGCAAGTGATTTAATTATGCTTAGGAATTTGGGAAAGGATGAAGGAAAGGGACATGGAGTTTTGGACATGCATGGAAGGAATAATGGAGGTCACCACGTCACTTTGGGACCAAGTCAAGCACAAATTCGAGTTGGACACGTTTTGGAATCAGACTCGGACTGCTGCAATGGTGCAAGTTTAAACGGACGTAACTTTCTCATACGGACTCCGTTTCGGACGTTCTTGGACTTGATGGAAAGCTTATCAAGTCTACTTTCTAAAGGATTCAACCCCATCTTCAAATTCTATCCGAGACAGCCGCAATCATCAAAAGAGTCCGTGTTGGTCACGTACTGGAATCAGATTCGGACTGCTGCAATGGTGCAAGTTGAAACGAACGTAACTTTCTCATACGGACTCCGTTTGACACGTTCTTGTACTTCATGGAAAGCTTATGAAGTCTACTTTCCAACGGAGCCAACCTCATCTTCAAATTCCATCCGAGCCGGCTGCAATTATCAAAACAATCCACGTTGGTTTTTGAGTCCGAGTCAAAAGGGTGCTGCGCCACCACCAATTGGGCCAATGGGCCTTGTAACCCTAGAGCATGCACTTTGGACGCCCCTCCTGGTTGTTCTCCCTATAAAGGAGCCGCCGCCTCCCTTGTTAGGACTTGGATTTTGTTGAGTTTAGGTTTAGCTATTATGCAAACTTCTGTTTTTCAGTTGTGTCGGACGACCACCTGTCAAGACAGCCTTCGGAATCCCACCTTTTGATCTTTATATCAATATTTGCAATTTCAGATTGCTTGTTATCTTGTTCTTGCGTGTTCTTCGGTTGCATGCAGGAATAGACCTTCGTGGTCAGGTCAACCGCGTTCTTGGCACGGTTGATAACAACTTGGAGTGTGGTTCAGCGATTGCTAAGGCGCAAGCGACGTCGTTCGGTTGTAGTCGGATCGCAAGGGTCGCCTCCGCCAAAATCGATAGTTATCATCCTATCGGAAGATCGGGACCCCATCGCCTCATCAGTTGGTATCAGAGCTTCAGTTGACCGGTAGGAATTTCTTGTATCCTTAGTTAGTAGATTGATTTTTATTTCCCATAGTCCAGAAAAATTGCCCCACAAAAAGAGTTAATTTCCGCTGTCCAAACCCCGTTGTGCTTTTCAATCTGTTAGTTTTGGTTTGCTAAATTGAATTTGTGTCCGTTTTAGCTTTGTCTAGTTGCTGGTCATATCTTTGTTCCAAGAAAAATCCAAATAAAAAAAATTCCCCCACCCCAAACCCTAATTCCAATTTCGGCTGATCTGTCCTTTCTCTGCAGCCGCCACCAAAAATGCCATATCTTTTGATTCCGAGATTATTTTTGAGTGAGACCACCGCCATTAGATTCAAAAATTTATCATCCATCTATCTGTAAAATTTCACGTCATTCCAGCAAGGCAGTTAAGAGATATCTGCGGTGGAAGTTGACCCAAAATTCCAGATTGAATCTGCAACAGTCGGCACTTGTGAATTTTGTGCGAATTTTTAGGTCGGTTTCCAGACCTTGGCCCAAAAACAAAAGTTGTAGAAAAAGCCATCAGCAAACGGGAAAAAAAAAGAATCATTGAAAAAAAGGCAACTGAAAAAAAGTTACGGCCGAAATACCGACGCGCTGTCCAGTGGACAGAAATCTTCAGTTTCCAAGTTTTGGAACAATCCTTGTGTTCTTCAATTCCAGATTGCATTCGATCGAATTGTCTTGTATTTACCACTCCCATACATTGCCTTACACTTATTTTAGCCTTCTTCCATCTTTGGTTGATCAGCAACATAGGCTAAGTGCTAGATATGAACTATAATTCAATTCTGTGCAATTTCTGAAATTAATTGATTGTTTTCCTTTGCTACAAAATACATAGCCTATCCAAGCTCCACTTTTCTACAACCGAACAGGTCTCGCTGTACCTTGCAATCGCTATACTCATCACTTGAGTTAAGTTATCACGAACCAGCCACCAGTTGCACCACCTGTTTTGCATTGGTAAGAACTTGTAAGAGCTTGGTAAGAGTTCGAGAGATGTGTGACTTGCGAAGCTCCACCTCCTAGTAGTTTATAGGGACTTACATAATTCTAGTGTATTTCCTTGTTTTCTACTAACCATGACAGGTTCAAGATCACATTGTAGCAATTTTTGTGAGACCAACAACTTGTTGGATCGTATTAATAAGACCCTCACCACCATCAACAACAGAATTGAGGGATCTAATGATCACGACCGTTGTCGACTTCGACAAAATCAACAAGGCACAGATAGGTTAACAAGAGAGGTATGTGATGATGATGCCAAGTTTACAATTCCGCCATTTGCTGGTAGATATGACCCTGAAGCTTATCTTGATTGGGAAATACAATTAGATGGAATTTTTGCATGCTATGATTTTCCTGATGATGAAAGAGTTAGGGCTGCTACTAGTGAATTCACTGATTTCGCATTATTTTGGTGGAGGAAACAATGTAGACTACCACATGTACCTAAAACTTGGAATATTTTGAAACGAGTGATGAGATCTACATTTGTTCCTTCATATTATTCACGTGACTTGTTAAACAGATTGCAACGCTTAGAACAAGGTAGGAGAACTGTAAGTGAATACTATGAAGAATTGAAAGCTCTTTTGTTGCGTTGTGGCTTAGAGGAACATACTGAAGCTACAGAGAATAGATTCTTACGTGGCCTTAATAAAGAAATTCAGGACCTTCTCATTCACAAAGAATATAATTCTCTCCCTCATTTGTTTATACTTGCATGTAATGTTGAACGTCAGATTGAGAAGAAATTGAGAGTGCTTGATGATAAGAAACATGAGAGCAAACCCATGTTTGTGCCTTTTTCTGTGACTAACAACTTGCAGGCAGTTGAGAACCATGTCAAAAAGGAGCATGAGTTGATTGAACCATCGATTCCATTCGTTGAGGACGAAGATGTGGAGATGGATGCACCTACATCATCTGAGGGGAGCCAAAAAGGTAAAGATCATGGTGCTATCATCACTCACGGTGAGTATGCTTGTGAAGAACAACAATTATGCACCGTTCATGCTATTTTAGAGCAAAACTTAGTGGAAAACAATTCTGACATGCCCATATTTCAAGTAGAGAATTCACACTGCATTGATTTGAGTGTTGAGAATACGTTGAGTGCACCTTGTCAAAAAATAATTGAATTGCCTACTGTTTTGAGTGATTCATGTGATGAATTAATCATATACAATGATCATGTGGCTTTGGTTAGACATAAAGAAGTTTTAACTAGAATTTCTCCTGCCAATTCATTGTGTTACATCATGTTGGATCTTCCTATGAAATTGTCACATGCTTTGGAGAAAGATTCTGAACTTACATGTTCAAAATTCTTGTTTAGTGCCTACACCCCTGGGTATAAGTTTAATTTGATTGGAGATTATGGTGTAGGAAATCAATTTCTTGTATATCGAATATGCATAACTTGTGACCACATGGATGAATTGCAGCTTGTTGTTTTGAACAACAACTCTTGTATGCTCAATCTTGTTCATTATGAAAGAAAAATAAATTTTAGTGATCATTCAATGCCTATGTGTTCTTCTCTTATTGAACCATCTAACATTAGCAATCTGAATAATGAAATTGATGTATGGAAGAACTTGCAAATATTTTCACCCTTACTAGATGAATTTGCTATTGCTCAATTGAAATCTGATTATATGGATAAACTTTGTTTGATTCCAAAAGTTGTAGCTTTGCCTATATGTGCCACCACAACAAGTTTACAACTTCAAGGATTTGAATTGCATAAATGCTTCACTTACATTTGCAAAACAAGTTGCGATAATTACTGTGTGAGAAATTTTGATTTGTTCATTAACATATATGATTACTTTTGGGTTAATAATACAATGAGCTTTTATGATTGCTGCTGTGTTATAACATTAATTGTGCAACAACGAAGAACTGTTAAAACAGATGACATATACATATACCATGCATACACCTTGGCTTCTTTATTACCATACTTTCAGTTTATCAAAAGCCGGGGACGGCTTTGTTTTCAAGAAGGGGAGGATGATGAGGACACGACCCCTATGGATACAACCATATTTGCTATGCTTGTTGTTCCAATTACAAGAGCTACGCATCACTTAAATTATAAGGTGAGCTCGTTTCAAAAAGGTTTTACTTTGTGTGATAAAGAACGTATGATATTACATAATGAGAGTTTGTTGCGTTTGTTATTATGTACCGAGATTTATGATGAAGATCATGCAATACGTGAGGCTACACATATGCTAAAACCGAGGACGGTTTTCTATCAAGAAGGGGAGGATGATGTGACCACGCCACAAACACATACGACAATCGCGCCCAATATCAAGATTGAACTAAAGGTGAATTCGTTTCTTCAGCCTTCATATGTTACTGAGAATAGACCGCTACCTAATGCAAGTGATTTAATTGTGCTTAGGAATTTGGGAAAGGATGAAGGAAAGGGACATGGAGTCCTGGACATGCATGGAAGGAATAATGGAGGTCACCACGTCACTTTGGGACCAAGTCAAGCACGAATTCGAGTTGGACATGTTTTGGAATCAGACTCGGACTGCTGCAATGGTGCAAGTTTAAACGGACGTAACTTTCTCATACGGACTCCGTTTCGGACGTTCTTGGACTTGATGGAAAGCTTATCAAGTCTACTTTCTAAAGGATTCAACCCCATCTTCAAATTCTATCCGAGACAGCCGCAATCATCAAAAGAGTCTGTGTTGGTCACGTACTGGAATCAGATTCGGACTGCTGCAATGGTGCAAGTTGAAACGAACGTAACTTTCTCATACGGACTCCGTTTGGCACGTTCTTGTACTTCATGGAAAGCTTATGAAGTATACTTTCCAACGGAGCCAACCTCATCTTCAAATTCCATCCTAGCCGGCTGCAATTATCAAAACAATCCACGTTGGTTTTTGAGTCCGAGTCAAAAGGGTGCTGCGCCACCACCAATTGGGCCAATGGGCCTTGTAACCCTAGAGCATGCACTTTGGACGCCCCTCCAGGTTGTTCTCCCTATAAAGGAGCCGCCGCCTCCCTTGTTAGGACTTGGATTTTGTTGAGTTTAGGTTTAGCTATTATGCAAACTTCTGTTTTTCAGTTGTGTCGGACGACCACCTGTCAAGACAGCCTTCGGAATCCCACCTTTTGATCTTTATATCAATATTTGCAATTTCAGATTGCTTGTTATCTTGTTCTTGCGTGTTCTTCGGTTGCATGCAGGAATAGACCTTCGTGGTCAGGTCAACCGCGTTCTTGGCACGGTTGATAACAACTTGGAGTGTGGTTCAGCGATTGCTAAGGCGCAAGCGACGTCGTTCGGTTGTAGTCGGATCGCAAGGGTCGCCTCCGCCAAAATCGATAGTTATCATCCTATCGGAAGATCGGGACCCCATCGCCTCATCACTCGTGGGCGTCGGCAGAAGGTGCCGGGGGATCCGAGGCGGCACGCTCCTCCGAAGCAGTATGACCAGGCCCACCGCCGGTCGCACGCCCCGTCTGAGCTGTGTTAGCTGCCGAAGGGGCTACCGGGTCGCACACGGCAGCCGGGGAACAGGCCCGGTGTCGCGAGGATAACACTCTCACAGGGCTATCCCCCTCCCGCGCGCTCGGAGCCCCGGTGGGAAGCTCCCCCGGCACCGCGCGCTCGGGCACAGTAATGCCCACAGCCTCGCATGCGCGGTTTACCCGCCCTTTCTTAGCCGCCTTGACTGTGGCCTCGCGAGCCTGGTGCTCCTTAAGCGTGTACGGTCCGAGGAGAGCCGCAACCGCGCACTCCGCATCTTCTAGCCGAGCCACTGCGCAGGAGATCACGCCGGTCAGGAGGAGATCAAACAGATACAATACTACGCGTAAAACGTGCCGAGCGACTTACAAGGAGCGGAGGGTGGAAGCAGACGAGATACGGATGGGCTGAACCCGTCCCCGCGGGGGCCGTTCTGCCCGACATACTTCCCCCGGGAGGAGAGTGGCGCCGCCCCATACATTGTGAACTCCTCGGCCAGGTCGCACAGGCTCATTCGACGGGCGATACCGACAAGGCTCTGTAGCTTCTGCGTGTCGTCGATCTCCGCCTTCAGACTCGGCGTACTGTTAAACACGATCGGCCCACCTCGGCATTGCATTCCACTCTTGTCGATCACGGTGTAGTAGAACCAATGCCGAGTCCAGCCGGACTCCCATTGCCCCGACGAGGCTGGCGCGGGGAACAACGTAGCGCACGACGCCCGGAGCGCGAAGTCCACACCGCCGAAGTTGGACATCGCCCCGTCAACCTTTCTGGGTCGGCAGTGTGCGTTGTGCAGTGTGGCGAATAAGCTCGCACTGGGACGCCACCCCTCTATCCGCATCGCCCACGTGAAGACAGCCAGGCGGAGTATCGCGTGGGGCGTTAATTGGGCTAGCTCCAAATTGTAGGCCCGCAGGACTTCACCCACGAACAGCATGCAAGGCATTCGAAGGCCGGCGTCGAAGAACGCGACAAAGGCAATTGCCTCCAGTGCCCGGGGTTTCGGCTCCGTCTCGTCCCGACGAGGTAGGCGAGCCCCATTGCGATCCACGATCTTCCTCTCGTCCACGAGTCGCTGCAGCGTCCCTTCGGTCATGCGGCTCTTTCCCAGCACGCGGGAACAGCAGCCTCCCGAGTGCTCCATGGCGTCCCACCACTTGTTGGCGCGCGAGCTCCCCCGCGGCACCAGCTTGTACTCCTTGGATGGATGGGACACCTCGCCCGGGCTAGGCAAGGAACCACTGCGGGGATGGTAGGTGGCGTCGTCATGGCTAGCCATCACTCTTCGTGACCAGGGAGGAAGAAGCAGGGAAAGGAGCAACTGGCGTGACAATTAGCACGGGCGGAAGCAAAGCGGCAGATCAAAAAGCAAAGCAAGAAAGGGTGCCTCCACCTCAACGCTAGCACCTTATAAAGGCTGCTCGCCCCTCATATGGTTCGAACCACAGACAGATTAAACTCGCAGCGATTCGGCTGCCCGCGATTTGGAAAGAAGAACCGCCGGGGCCTAGAGGGTCGTGCCGGGTAGGTGACCAAGCAGCACACAACGCCTACACGCCGTCAACACGCGTCCAACTCCCCTGGGGAAGGGGCGAACGGCCGCGGTCACGCAACTGCTCACATCCCACGACGCACCAGTCGTAAGTCGCCACGTGTCCCACCACCAGACTAGCAGACTGCACGACGCGACAGCCTGACTTCTGCCAGGCCAGGCGTCGGCGTGATTCCAGCCGCCATTAAAAGCGCACTACCAGGCTGCAATGTCACAACAGCTCCGAAGCGCAACAATATCAGCGCCAAGCACCAATCTTGGCAAGGGGACGGAGCGCGCGCGCGTCTACTTTGACTAGGCGCCAGCCTCCGCTGCCACCCGTTCGAAGGGTAGGGAACGGAGCGCGCGCGCGTCTACTTCGACTAGGCGCCAGCCTCCGCTGCCACCCGTTCGAAGGCTAGGGAACAAAGCGCGCGCGCGTGTCTACTTCGACTAGGCGCCAGCCTCCGCTGCCACCCGTTCGAAGGGTAGGGGACGAAGCGCGCGCGCGTCTACTTCGACTAGGCGCCAGCCTCCGCTGCCACCCGTTCGAAGGGTAGGGGACGGAGCGCGCGCGCGTCTCCTTCGACTAGGCGCCAGCCTCCGCTGCCACCCGTTCGAAGGGTAGAGGACGGAGCGCGCGCGCGTCTACTTCGACTAGGCGCCAGCCTCCGCTGCCACCCGTTCGAAGGGTAGGGCACGGAGCGCGCGCGCGTCTACTTCGACTAGGCGCCAGCCTCCGCTGCCACCCGTTCGAAGGCTAGGGAACGGAGCGCGCGCGCGTGTCTACTTCGACTAGGCGCCAGCCTCCGCTGCCACCCGTTCGAAGGGTAGGGGACGGAGCGCGCGCGCGTTTACTTCGACTAGGCGCCAGCCTCCGCTGCCACCCGTTCGAAGGGTAGGGGACGGAGCGCGCGCGCGTCTACTTCGACTAGGCGCCAGCCTCCGCTGCCACCCGTTCGAAGGGTAGGGGACGGAGCGCGCGCGCGCGTCTCCTTCGACTAGGCGCCAGCCTCCGCTGCCACCCGTTCGAAGGGTAGGGGACGGAGCGCGCGCGCGTCTACTTCGACTAGGCGCCAGCCTCCGCTGCCACCCGTTCGAAGGGTAGGGGACGGAGCGCGCGCGCGTCTACTTCGACTAGGCGCCAGCCTCCGCTGCCACCCGTTCGAAGGGTAGGAGACGGAGCGCGCGCGCGTCTACTTCGACTAGGCGCCAGCCTCCGCTGCCACCCGTTCGAAGGGTAGGGCACGGAGCGCGCGCGCGTCTACTTCGACTAGGCGCCAGCCTCCGCTGCCACCCGTTGGAAGGGTAGGGGACGGAGAGCGCGCGCGCGTCTACTTCGACTAGGCGCCAGCCTCCGCTGCCACCCGTTCGAAGGGTAGGGGACGGAGCGCGCGCGCGTCTGCTTCGACTAGGCGCCAGCCTCCGCTGCCACCCGTTCGAAGGGTAGGGGACGGAGCGCGCGCGCGTCTACTTCGACTAGACGCCAGCCTCCGCTGCCACCCGTTCGAAGGGTAGGGAACAGAGAGCGCGCGCGTCTACTTCGACTAGGCGCCAGCCTCAGCTGCCACCCGTTCGAAGGGTAGGGGACGGAGAGCGCGCGCGTCTACTTCGACTAGGCGCCAGCCTCCGCTGCCACCCGTTCGAAGGGTAGGGGACGGAGCGCGCGCGCGTCTACTTCGACTAGGCGCCAGCCTCCGCTGCCACCCGTTCGAAGGGTAGGGAACGGAGCGCGCGCGCGTCTGCTTCGACTAGGCGCCATCCTCCGCTGCCACCCGTTCGAAGGGTAGGAGACGGAGCGCGCGCGCGTCTGCTTCGACTAGGCGCCAGCCTGCGCTGCCACCCGTTCGAAGGGTAGGGGACGGAGCACGCGTGTCTGCTTCAGCAAGCCACCTTCCATCCCAAACCTCGGGCTCCCCAACCACGAGCTTGGAGAAGTTCACAGGCCGCAAGGGACGGAGGGGGCCAAAGGACTCGGCGACATGGCTTCGGCCCTGTGAAGCCCTTCACCATGAGAGGCTCCTGTCGTAGGGGTGGCCCCCACCTAAGCCCAGCAGGCCTGTTAGGAGGTTATAAGAGCCAGAGTAACATGAGTAATGACATAAGTGCCCCTAATGGGGAGATATGGGTGTACAGGCATAATTGTAAAAGCATACTTCATGTGAATATATATATCAGAATGAGGGGGAGGGTGAGGTAGAAGTCTCCCACCTCTCCACTACCATCTCTCTCTCTGTTTGGTCTGTAACCACAACACCCCTACTTTAATATTGAAAAAGTGCATAAATAGTTGTAGTTAGGAAAGCTATTTCGTTTTACAATTTATTTTGGAGGGTAACGAAATAGACGAAATTACATGAATTTTGGTATTTTAGTCAAAATTTCATCAAATGGTTTAAATCAAATTTGAATTTTAAACTTAAAATCTCCGATAAAAGGAAGATGAAAACTCCGATGAAAGGAAGATGAACTGCTACTTCAACACATACATGTGGGCCTGTTTATATTAACTTTTACTTGGAAAATCCAGAAATCAATATGAATACCCAGCTTTCCGAAGCGATTTCCCCACTCCTCTCACTCCCGTCTCGCTCTGGGGATAAGGTGGGGTGTAACACTCCGGCTTAACAAAAACCTAGAATGTCACCAACAACTACAATTATTATCAATTTAAACTATTAACTACATATTACAAATAACTAGGCTTCAGATAATCTCTCAATATAATCATGAACATATAAATTTTAGCAATACGAAAATCATTTATTGACATTAAAATAAACCAATTAACAATAAACTAAATCAATAATAAATCTAACCAAAGGGAATTAATTAGTAGCATCAACATAAAATCATTAAATGCTAAAGAGAAATTATATTCATCTAAGGAATTCATATATAGTAAGACTTATTTCTAATGATGAATAAGTGCTCACTAAGTGAAAGAAAGACTATAAAGTGCAAGATCAACCTGTGCTATGTCCCGCCTATGCATGTCGCCATCAATGAACACCTAAAAACAACAAAACAAAGGTGAGGAACTTAGAAAGTATACAATAGAATAATAAATGAGACAACATCATTTAACAATTCATGTCCATTCACCATTATCTCAATTTCACATATATATTCTCATCAAGTTCCATACATATATCTCACTATCTCAATTCTCTTTTCATGAATGCAATGTACATGTCTCAACTTCTCTTTTGCTTATACCGATATAGTGGAGTGTTACACCCGTCGGTGTCTACTCAAAACTATTCTTTTTCATGAGGGGACCTCAAGATCGACCATTTTTATATGGGAACCTCATATCTACCCTCGTAGAGTGCCTACTAAAGTAGGTCTTTCCCCACTCCCGTAGGGTGACTACTAAAGTAGGTTTTTCTCTACCCACTTCTGTGGGTCGCCCACACAAAGTAGGCTTTAGAGGGCCACATAGGTTACCTCTTTATAACATGAATGCTCAACACACAATGCAATGATCCTTTATTAGTTAATTATCAACATTAATCAATTGACAATATCATCATTTTAGCCATAAACATCATCATTCTACTTAAACATGTGAGCATTATAAGAATAAGTAAATTCATATGAACCATCATGGCAAGTATTTATTCAAACATAACAAGTTCAAACACTCGAATACCATTCTATTATGCACTTGTCTTTTCTAGTTACGTGAACGGGTTGATTAGAAGATGACAACAAACCCAATGCCACTCCTTGCACAGTAAACACCCAATGTCAATAACAAGCTACATCAGTATAAGAACAACAATTAAACAACATCGCTCTTATACACTTTCCAAATCTGCAATACTCCCCTTTATTGGATTGTGACCCCTTGCTGTCTCGATACTAAAAATAGCAAAACTTTCGACTCCAAAGCTCTAACATAGCAAACCATACTAGTTTTGAAATCTACACAAAGTTTTCTACAATTTCTTAGTTCGCCACAATTTCTGATTAAATCTTTAACCCACGTTTTTAACCTAGAAGACTGTTCTATCATCATTTGCGCAGCAGACTTAATAATTTCATATCTATTAATCAAGCAAATAGAGTAAACCATAGCATTTTTAGAATCTATAGAAAGTTAGCTATCTCTTTCTAGTTATGCCCAAAATTCAATTCTGCCATCTACCAAACTCATTTAATAGTTTTCCATGTCTGCATCTAGTACCAATCGGTTTCTGGACAACGGTCTTTCTAAAATTATAACTTCTATTCTACCCAACTAAAATTCATGTTCTTGTACTCTTTGAAATCCTTAGACAATTATCTACAATATTCATGTAGAGCAAAAACCTAATTGATCCATTGAATAATTTTTATCTAAAGTCTACCATGCTGCTGCCAAATAGCAACAACAAAAATCATAACTCTTAATCTAATCAATCAACTGACATGATTAAATACTCTGTATAAATCTAACAAAATTCTCTATAACTATCTAGTAGATGATATTTTATATTAAACCTTAATAGTACCCGAAATCATAATTGATAGTTATGGCAATGAACCCAATTTGCTAACCGAACCTCTAACACAAAGCTCGCTAATTCTATCTTTAATCCTAACTCTAATCTCTACTAAAATTGACAAATAAAGAGAAAAAGTCCAGATTATTACTTACGTAAAGAACGTCAAATTCGTAACTCGTTTCTCTCTTTTCTTCCCTTCTTTCGCCTGATTTTTTCTCAACCACTCTTATTTTCTTGCTATTTTTCCTCCTGCTGGTGCATGCATAACTCCGTGTCAACTATTGGCTGATCACCCAAAATGTGCCCATGATAGCACGTGGTGTGCACTGGCTTGTGGGTGGGTGGTGCAAGCAAGTGCTACGTGCAGGCAACGTGCTTGGCGTGTAGCGATACGGCAAGCACGGGAAGAAGTTGATGACACGTGGCGAGTGCTGGTAGTGCGAGCGAGCTCATGCGTTGGCGTGCTGGCGATGTGGCTTCAAGTGCGGGTGACATGGCATGTGCAGATCATTCGGCGCATGGTTGTTAACCGGCGATGCAGGCATATAGCGATGCCGTGCGCTAGTATTTGGCTAGTGTTAGTGGCGGTAGGTGCTAGAGCGATGGAAATTGGTGAACTTAGCAATGGAAAAAATCTAATAGCGGCTAGGTTTTGGGTTCTTCTTTCCCCCACATTCTTTTTTATCATAGCACCATTCAATTGATCTCGAACTTCTCTCATATAACTCGTTCCAAAAAATAGCTCTCTAGAAATCCAATGCATCTCATTTTTCAATATCCCTTTTTCCTCTAATTACGCATAGGTCTTCAAGAGATATTTTTGGAATATTACATAGGGAGTCATGAACACATTACACACTCCACTCCTCTTGCTCCTATCTCGTATAGATATCTCTTACTCACTTTCCCCGTCCATCGCCCCTCCTTCTAAAATGCTTTTCTTTTGACAACTATTATTTATTTTCAACCAAAAGTTATCATTCACAGTAAAAAACCATCAACCATAGCCAATATGGGCCGCCTAGTGGTAACTGGTAAGAGCTTTTCCCTCTAAGTGGTAGGTCCCGTGTTTGAACCACCACACTACAATTTTGTTTTGACTAGTTAGAGACCCGTACGTTGCAACAGAGTCATAAAAATAATGAGACGAAACTTACTACCTGGCTAACTTCACACATCGAATATTAGAGAGCAAGCGACAGAGAGAGAAGGGTGGCCAGAATGCGCGAGGAGATAGGAAAAGTGGAGGGGTGGGCGGTTGTATCCTGAGAGAGATGAGGAGAGATACGAATGGTCTAGATCAAATAGAATGGCTAAGAAAAGAGGAGGGAGAATGGATCAACCACCAACTCATACTTTTATAATAGTAAAGATTTGCTACGAATAAGTGGTACCACATGTCATAGAGAGTAAAATATCAAAAATTTGATAGACAAGGTGGGAAGGAACGAGGTGCATTCTTTTGATGAGGTTAAGGAATTAGGTCTCTTTTAACCCTTTATAATTTAAATTAAAATGAAATAATTTGACTGAATTGGATTTTTTCGTGGGTGACGAAAGGAACAAGATTTTTGAAATTTCATTGAAATTGTGAACCCTAGTTGTGCATGCCATTTAATAAGGACTTGTATGATATAAAGATATTAACTTTTTCTTAGATTTATTGCTTAATGTAACAACCCTAATTTTTGACTAGGTTTAGCCACATTGTTGGCTGTCAAAATTTTCACCTAGATTTAGCCCTGTTGCTGGCTACATCACAATGGCTACGGAGCAATGTTGATTGAGAAATGGTACTAGCAAAAACCTTATTATGCCTAGGTCAATTGTTTTCCAACATGGCATTATAATAATTTATTACTCATTTGTCGAGTGTTCGTTTGTGCGCTCAATAGTTTGGTGTGACCGATTAGTTGATTTTAGTCCAGAAGACCTTGAACTCTTTATAGGATATTCTTTCCTCAAGGCATCAATTCCATTTGCATTTACATAGCATCAGCTTTTATCAAAGCAAAATCCTTTATCAAAGCAAGTTTTGGAAATAGCTTTGAGAGCACACAATATTACTGTAGGAGGCTAGACACTTGTTTTGAGAAAATTAAACTTAGCTAATTTAGAAAAATAACTTTTCTCTTAATTCTTACACACTCCTGAACTGCACCAGCACACTAAGGCACAATTGTAATAGAAAGAGCAAATTAGGGAATTGCAAAAGTATTATTAGAAAAGTTAGAAAATAATTTCAGCAAACTAGTTTTTTCTAAAAATGATCCAATTAGGCTACAATTGCAAAAGGACCTTTGGATTGATACTTTACAAATAGACCCAAGATTTTTATAAAATTTCATATAGGCCGAAACTTGGTAAATAAGAATCACCTTGGTAAAACTTCAAAAATTTATCAAAGGTAAAAGTTTTCTTTCATGAAACATCAAGTCAACTTTTATTCATAACTACCACATTAGCATAAATTACAACCATGCCATCAATTATGAAATGCCCAAAATGCCGACTCATGATATGAGGTGGCAAGACCATATTTAATTAAACTTTTTATTTCACAAAACAAATGAAATTGTTTTCAGATTTTTATAAACTAAATATCCTCAAAATTCTAAAGTTTTATGAAAATGCCATGGCGATGAAGTTATCAATTTACCCTCTAGTGCTTAGGTGTCCACTTAGGTGGCATATACATGCCATGAGGTGTCAAAGAGAGAATATTTTCACCCTTTTCCAAAGAAAACATTTCATAAACTAATTGGTAATTTGCCATGAGAATTGACCTATAGTTAGGGCACTAGGAGCATTGTAAGGAAAGGTTGATAGCATCAAGGGTGAGCTCATCCCTCTTCTCTTCTTCATCTTTTTCCTTTCTTCTTTCTTGCAAACCCTAAATCCATGGCTGCATAGGTGGGGATTAGCCAAGGCAGGGAAAGGCAAGGACCAAGGAAGAATAGAAGTGGAAAGCTCAAGCATCTATAATATAGACATCATGCATCACTAGGGCAAGCTAAAGGTTAATTCTTCTCTCTAGGTCCCATCCTTCTCTACTCTTTTTCTTAGCAAGTATTCAGTATATGTTGCTGCAGATTTGGGGTGCATATTTTGCACCCATCATGATGTTTTACCTTTTACATTTTTCGCCAAATCAAGGTGTGCATATTTTGCATCTCATCATGATGTTTTTGATGCATGTTCATGCATTTAAATGTTGTGTGATGAATGTGTTCTAGGAATTCTTGATGTACGTGTTGCCATGAAAACTAGCATGCATAGGTTGTACATGTAATATGCTCTTAGAGTTTCATCATCATTGAGCTAGATGCTAAGGTTATGTAGTATCATGTCCTTATCAAGCATTTCCTTGAGTTCTTTAGCAAGACTGACAATGTCAATATAAAAAAACGAATAGCATGTGCATGTCTTTATTCTTAGTTTCTTACTCTAGTACTTCATCTTTAGCTCATATAGGTAGGAACAAGGATGTAGTATCATGTCCTTTGGATTGCTTTTAGATGCGTGCAAGTATAATGATATATAATATATCAGGCAAATCCGTTAACACTCATTAATTCAAAAAGACATCAATTTGGAAAAGAAGTTATTGATTTAGCATGTTGAATCAATCAAGGATGGAAAGTCTTAATCATGGATGGAAAGTCTCAATCATGGAGCCTGGGTATCATGGTGTTCCTATTATTTATACTATATATATGCAAGATTAATAATAAAATTAATCAATTATTGCTATTTGGGCCTAGTGGGCCAAAAGTGAGTGTACTCGAGTCATAATTAGAGCCTAATCCCAATTAGACTCCAAACCAATACGTGTTTTAGCCAAAAACCCAAACCCTATTTATCTCCCCTATTTTTTGTTCTCAACTGCAGCCTTCTTTTTCTTTCTTCTATGAGGACTTACAAGCAGCCATAGTTTTTCTTTCTCCCATGCACATACATCTTGCATGCTACTCCTTCCTATATGTGAATTCCTATTGCCTCCACTGCTGTTTTGTTGTTGCCGCTCCATGCATTTGTCGCTAGTGCATGCTACTAGTTATTGTCAATGCTTTGTTAAGCCGAAGCAAGGAAAAGGGGCAATATTAGTAAGGGAAAAAAGACCAACGACAAGAAGCAAAGGAGCCAATGACATAGAGAAGGGAAAGAAGAGAAGGGAGGAGAAGAGAAGAAGAAACAGAAGAAAAGGAAGGGAAGAGAGAAGGGTTTTGTGTATCACCAATTCCAATGTCCAATCTCTAGGGTATTGATCCAAACCTTTTCACTACCACACATAGGGTCATCATAGACGGTTCGTAACCCCTCATCAGAGACGACTTTTGAACCGTCTGATTTATTGTATCAGTGATATCTGGTAATTATCACAGACGGCTCCCACATTATTTGGGATAAGTCAGAACATAGATGGTTTTTTACAAAAAAAAATTGTCTGTGATATATCACATATCACAGACAATTTTATAACATAACCATATGTGATTTTCAACATATCACAGATGGCTAATTCAAGAAATCATCTATGATGGTCTACATATCACAAACAGTTTTGTGTTAAAAACTATCAATGATAGTTCATTGCATACATAAATTTTTTTTTCCTGTTTTTTAGCTAGCCTTAAAAAAATGCTAGCCATGTCATCTGAAAACAAGCAAATAGATAGCATATAATTGCAAATCTTATAGCACATGACAATCATTACACAGATCTCACAAAAAGAATATATTGCAGCATAGTGATATACAAATGATGAGTTTGAAAATGAACGAGTTACAATTGAATGAATAATTACAATTGAATAAAATATTTGAACATCTATTAACTGATGTTGCTGAAGTTGAACTCTCCCTTTGGTTTAATGACCTCCTTCATCAAGAAGGTGGAGACTCGTCCTCGGACGTCAGAGTGTTCATTAAGATCGAATGTTGTTGAGTTGATTGTTATGCCCTGTAGCTAGGAGTGAAGTCGTAAGCGTGCGCACATGCACACACACATATATAAATTGGTAATTAGAAAATAATTATTGCTAGGTTGATAAACCTTTTTATCGTTCATCTTAGCATCATGATTTCCTGCATATGACAGCAAATGTAAAATCCACATATGTTGCCTTGTAGCTGGTAGTGCCATTGCAAAAATAAAATTACATATATAGGTATAGTCAGTTGTAGAGACATTATTACAAAGTGTGATATAGGATTAGTGTGTTATGGCAGGTACCAAAAATCACGTAATGTGTCACAGTGTGGTGTTGGATTCTTTGTGTCTCCCTCCGTTGGCAACGTAAGCACTGGACGACCTACACAATTCCAAAAAGTTAGTCTCGGCCATTATAATCGAAGGGAAGACTAAAATAGACTTATGTGTGGAGGAAACGAGTTTACTTGTCAATTATTTGTTGCACACGGATGAAGTCATGGTCTTTTTGGAGTAGGAAATCAAGCTATATTACCTTGCTCCACCTTAGTACAATCACAATCATAATCCAGTGCCACCTACTCATGTATGTCGCTATAGTCATTTCACCTAAGTTCATGTTGTGTGTGAAGTACAAATGAATTTTATGTAGCAACTAGTAAAACACTTATCCCTGGTTGTATGGTACTATAATGTAGTCCTTGTTGCTCTGAGCAAGCAATTCTGTTGTTATGTAATTTTTGATGTAGGATGCCTCTTTGGTGATGCATTGCTCAGAGATCAAGTGTGGGTCAAGAAAACCCACTAGTTGTCGCGATCGATGGGCTACTTGCATCATGTATCTGTACATAAGTAATGAATTATGACATTTATCAGTATTATATGAATGCAAAACTTGGTTATACACACTTATAGTGTCTAGCATCGTAGAAGTGAGACGTCGAGGGCATTGGGATTGAATAGTTGGAATATTTCATTAAAGCCTATGATGAAGAAGCCTGAGTTGTGGAAGAAATGGCTCTCCATGTATTTGATAGTGAATCTAGTAGGCCAGTTTGTCTTTCGCTGTACCAGACATGCAAACTCCCGCAACCCATTTCAAGCAGGGTAATAGTCTGTCAGGGACCAGCAGCATTCCGAGGGAGAATGTCCAGGGCTTGAGAGGCTCATTAATCTTCTTCGATTTGGCCTTAGTGCCTTGCTTGTGATACAATTTCATGGGAGATGACTCAACACGCTTTTATTGTTTCTTTGGCTCATCTCCATGGGAGCCAATACGGCAACCTTCTGAAGTGGAGGTTGAGGTGGATTCATTGATCATTCTATTGGAGAGCCACGGTGTTGTGGAGATCATGGCACTGCAGGGTCCAGGGCAATGTTCTTCTTGGGCCACTGGACAAAAGTGTGCACGACATCCCCTAGTATTATGATGTCTTCATTCGGGGAATTCTCAAGTGGGATGGCCATGAATTGGTCATATGCCATGTCCACCTAGACCTTGGTGTAACCCTATGCCAATTGGGCACCATGTGACACTGTCCCTTTCTGGCATAGAAGCACCATCCCCGTCCAGCCTCGATACGAATGGACCCGACCAGCCTCATTTGGAGCTTGCAGGGGTGGGCTCCTACAAAACAATACACAATTAGCTTTGGCATACTATAGGTTTATCTTTAGAGTATTCGAGAGATGTACAATACCTGGATTTCATTGATCGGAAGCTGGGCATTGCTTTGGTTAGATTGGTGAGTGGACGCATAGCTACTTCGAGAGTGATGTACACTGCCTTCTACAATAATAGGTATGGGCTGTGATTGTGCACCTGCTCTAGCTTTTTTTCCAAGCGTGCTATCTTTTTGAAAAATTCTACATGAATCTCCTCTTTTATGCGCTCTTCACACTCGGCCTTCGATCTCTTTTGACTCCTGTACGAGTTAGAGTCATATGAGAATCTGTGCCTCAAGGGAATGTAAACCCTAAGGTCTCACGTGTGACCCAGGTACTCCTTGTTTTTCAGGGCTGTGGATAATATGTTCCTCTCCTTGATAGCTTGAAAGTTGCCTTGGGAGGATTACGTAGTCAACATTTCCTATAAGAGGCAAACATGCTATTGCAGTGCATATGAAGTTATGGGCATATTATCAGCTAGGAAGTTCTTGTACAATTCTCAACTTGTATTAGCCTGGTTATCACCCTATTGTAAACCAACCACCGACACCACAGTGGAGCACAACTCTGCACTCACTTGGAAATTACATGAGCTTCGGTTGGTAAGAGAAGGTGAAAATTGTGTCGTCCACATACATATATCTATAATATAGAGATTTGTACAACTAATCATGGCAGGAAACGGAGAAGACTATGATGTTGAGGGTACTGGGCAACCCAATCAACCCATCACAAGGTTCCACCTCAACGCCTGGCGTGATCATCTTCGCCGAGAATTTAGATCAAGTCTTGAACCAGTTGAAGAAAAGCAAGACAAGCTGTCCGAAGACCTCTAGCAACTTATGGACAATGTCAATCAGCAACTGACCCAAAACCTCACAGTAATGCGAACTAATCTTGTTGCTGAAATTGTCCAAGAGCTACGTCAATCCCCCGGAGATGTAAGTGTACAAGACAAAGAGCTTGATGAAACAGATGAGGAAGTTGCTGCTCGTATGGCTCAAGAACAAAGAAACCGAGCTGTTGCCTATGCCGCTCGACCTTCCACTCCTGGTCATGGGAATGGAAGTGCTGCTGCCGATCGTCGGAATTATGTTGGCGCCACTGCTGGTTGTGGTCAGGGAAGAGGCCGTGGAAGAGGAAATATCAACCATGCTGATATTAATGAAGGATATAATGAAGAATAACATGGGCTGCACTAGAATGATGGGTTTCATCGATGACAAAACTATGGTCATGAACGGCACGAGGAGGAGAGGTTTGGTAGGATAAATTTACCATGCCAAAGTTTGATGGTGGATTTGATCCAGAAGCTTATCTCATGTGGGAGTTAAAGGTTGACAAGATATTTCGCCTACACAACTACTCCAAAGAAAGGAAGTTGGCAATGGCCTCTCTTGAGTTTGTAGATTATGCCCTAATCTAGTGGGAACAAGTTCAGAATCAGCAAGAAAAAGAAGGAGAACCTGTTATTGCTACTTGGGCTGAAATGAAAAGAGAGATGAGAGCAAGATTCATCCCAAAGCATTATAAAAGAGTCCTCAGTGATAAGCTCCAGGATCTGAGACAAGGAAAGCAGTCCGTTGAGGAGTATCATAAGGAGATGGAAAAGGCAATGATAAGAGCCAACATACATGAAGATGAGGAGCAATCCATGGCACGATTTTTTGTATGGATTAAATCCTAATGTAAAGCAAATTGTTGATTTGCAGCCTTACCGTAATGTTGTAGAGTTGGTGCATTTATCTTTCAAGGCTGAACACCAAGTGCAAGAAGACTCCAAGCAAAACAGGTCTACCACTTTCAGTGCTCGAGCTACAGCAAGTGGAGGCAAGTTTGTCCCACAATTTAATGTTGGCCGAGGCATCACAACCAATTCTAGTGGTAGCAGCCGTTCCAATGCTCGTGCAGCCACAAGTGGAAATGAGATTTCAGCTTTTAAAGAGAAGAACAAACCTGTAGCATCTGCAACTTCTTCCATCGGATCTACAGGCAAGAGTAGTGATATTATGTGCTTTAAATGTAAGGGACGTGGTCACATGATGGAGTGCCCCAACAACCGCACCATGCTGGTCATGGAAGAAGGAGAGTACGAATCAGCTAGTGATTTAGAAGAAGAGCAAACCTATTGCGACTTTGAACAAGGTGCTTCACTTGTTGTCACCAAGGTACTAAGCGTACAGATCAAGGAAGCTGAGAATAGAAGTTGATCACGCCAAGGTTGAAGCAATACAGAGTTGGTCAACTCCTAACACGGTCACACGGGTGCAGAGCTTTTTAGGACTTACTGGGTTCTGCCGTCGCTTTGTGAAGGATTTCAGCACCATTGCCGCACCATTGAATGAGCTTACCAACAAGGACGTGCCATTTGTTTGGGGCGCCGCTGTAATACCCCGAATGTTTTTGAGAGAGAATAGATTAATCGGGGAAAAGGGGGGCAATTGGAAAAGGTTTAACAGAGATTTTAGGGGGGGAATTCTGCAAAATAGGGGCAACCTGGGCTTGGGCCGAGGCCCAGGGGGTGGCCGGCCAAGGGAAAAGGGGGGGAGGCGCCCCACCCCCAAACCCTAGCCGCCCCTCTCCCCTAACCGCCCCTCCACCTCCCTGCTGCGTGCCTCCCTCTCCCTCCTTGCGCCCCTCTGGCCAGCAGCGTCTCCCTCGCCTCCATGGACGCCCCCTGCGATTGGTGAAGGGATCCCGATCGCTGCGGTTCGAGAGGAAGGAGAGCAAACGTCCGCCGGGAAGATTTGTGGATCCGGAAGGTGAAGATTAAGACGGGAAAAGGAAGGGAGGCAGAGATCGTGTGGAGTTCTTCGTGTTCTTCAGCGATTGGTTAAGGGTAATTACTCCTAATTCTCCCCGCTAGCTGCTTAATTAGTTGATTAGCAATGTCGGTTTTCGGATCTGCTCAGGACAGCCTCTGTTAGACGGTCTTTTTGATATAGATCCGTGGGGATTCAGGTCTGGTCTTCTCCTAGAGATTTGTAGAGGACATCCTTAGCTTTCCATGAAGTGCTATAACGCATCAGCTTTCCATGAAGTGCTATAACGCATCATTCCGACCTCTGTAGAGAAACTTATGATTTTTCTAATCGGACTGTCCTGTAGATCGGGGAAATTCCTGTCAGGTTTCGGTAGATGGGTTTGGGCGATTAGAAATCAGGAGAACCAGAAGATCTCCATATTATGAAAGTTTCAGATATTTTCCTTAGCTTTCCAGAAAGGTCAAGAAATCCTGATTCCAACTCTCGGGGTGAAAGTTATGGCAATTTTAGTGTGCTGTCCAGAGAACTCGTTACAGAATTGATGTTCTAAGAAAGTTAGATGGTGCGGGTAGAAGTTGGCCGAATCAGGGAGACTCACCAACTAGAGTTAGTTATATAATTTAATTATCTTTCCAGAAAATCTGAGAACGCCCTGTTCGGACTTCTGTACCATTAGATAAGAATTTTTGAAGTTGACTGTCTGTAGAGGGGGACAGGGTGCCCGAAAAGATTTGGGGTTTTGAGTCAAGTTAAACATGTTGGGTTAGTTGGGGGTGTTTTTGTTTAATATAAAGACTCGTTACTGTTGCCTTAGAAATTATTATAATTATTGTTCAGGAGGAGGACAGATCCCAGGAGCCGCACCTTCTGCTCATTCCCCGTTTTCTCGTGGTTAAGGCAAGTACAATAGTGGTCTAACCTTCATAGTATGGATTATGGATGATTGATGGTTTGTGGATGTTTTGATCTATCTTATGAGAATATTTGATTTTGATCATGTTAATGCTATGATTGAATTTGGTTATCGCTGATTGCAAACGCATGAGAGAATTTCTGGTGCATAGATATCGTGAATGCAATTTATTCATTGAGACATTCACATTTGTGCATCATGTTGATTATTGAGGTTTTGGTCACGAGACGACCATACGTTGAGGTCCCCGTCATGTTAATGTCATGACGGGCTAAAGGTCCCCGTGCTTGAAGAGCATGGGCTTAGGTCCCCATACTTGCGGAGTATGGGCAATGGTCCCTGTACCAGAGGGTACAGGCATGGGTGTGCATTGACGGATGCACACTCCGCATTACCGGTAAAATGCGAAAGAGAAGAGATAAAGAGATTCTTTTGAACATACTGCATAGCATGATTTATTTATTTGATTGATGGATGATCATGGGAAGTGATGTTTCCCTTTTACTCTCGTTGCCACTATTTATATTTGCTGAGTCGTTGGACTCACACTTGGGTGTTGTTTGTTTTTTTAGGTACCTACATGAGACCGGCATGCATGGGATAGAGATGGATTAGCTTTGTTGCACTTGCACGGTCCATTCACCTTGGAAGAAATAAAGAACCTTAATCATTATTGGTTGAATAGCTTAAGTGGAAACTGATTAAAGATCATCCTGGTTAGAATGTAATAAAGATTTAGAACTTTTACACTGCTTCCGTTCTTTAATTAAGTAATGTGGTTATGAGTGCGATGGCAAACATAGTTCAGGTTGTTTAGAATTGGATAATTATTGCTTACTATTATTCAAATCATTGGACTATGCATGTTGTAACCTCTGTTTTACTCATTAAACAAAGGAGGTGCTGCTGAAATTTTGTAAGATGAATGTTAGTTTTCCTTAATAGGTTGATAGTTTAGTAGCAGTCCAGGTCATAGTTTGGCTGGGGTGTTACAGCCGCACAGGAGAACGCCTTCACCACATTGAAAGATAAGTTAACACATGCACCTTTACTCCAACTCCCTGATTTCAATTAGACTTTTGAACTAGAATGTGATGCAAACGGAATTGGTTTAGGTGTGTTGTTACAAGAAGGCAAACCTATAGCATACTTAAGTGAGAAATTGAGTGGGCCTAGTTTGAACTATTCTACTTATGATAAGGAGTTATATGCCCTCTTTCGAACCTTAGAAACTTGGCAACATTATTTATGGCCCAAAGAATTTGTTATACATTCTGATGATGAGTCTTTAAAGCAAATTCGAAGTCAAGGGAAGCTGAATCGTAGACATGCAAAGTGGGTTGAATTTATTGAGTCTTTTCCCTATGTCATAAAACACAAGAAGGGAAAGGAGAATGTTATTGCTGATGCTTTGTCTAGGAGATATGCCATGCTATCACAACTTGACTTCAAAATTTTTCGATTAGAGACTATTAAAGAGCAATATGTGCACGATGCTGATTTTGCGGAAATACTGTTGAATTGTAAAGAAGGGAAAATGTGGAATACATTTGTCATTAATGATGGGTTTGTGTTTAGAGCCAACAAGCTTTGCATTCCTGCTAGTTCCGTTCGTCTGTTGTTGTTACAAGAAGCACATGGAGGAAAGTTGATGGGACATTTTGGTGTGAAGAAAACGGAGGACATACTTGCAGATCATTTCTTTTGGCAAAAGATGAGACGGGACGTCGAGCGCTATGTTGCTCGCTACACTACATGTCAAAGAGCTAAGTCACGACTTAATCCTCATGGTTTATATATGCCTTTACTCGTTCCTAGCGTTCCGTGGGAAGATATTTCGATGGCTTTGTTTTAGGATTGCCTAGGACAAAGAAGGGGAGGGATAGTATATTTGTGGTTGTTGATAGATTCTCTAAGATAGCCCATTTTATACCATGTTATAAGAGCGATGATGCTACCAATATTTCTGATTTATTCTTTCGTGAAGTTATTCGCTTCCATGGTGTGCCTAATACTATAGTTTCAGATCGTGATGCTAAATTCCTTAGCCATTTTGGAGAACTTTATGGGCTAAATTGGGGACTGAGCTGTTATTTTCTACTACTTGTCATCCCCAAACTGATGGACAAACTGAGGTTGTGAATAGAATTTTGTCTACCATGCTTAGGGCTGTGTTGAAAAAGAATTTAAAAATGTGGGAAGAATGCTTGCCTCATGTTGAGTTTGCTTACAATCGTTCATTGCATTCTACTACAAAGATGTGCCCTTTTGAAGTTGTTTATGGTTTTGTGCCTCGTGCTCCTATTGATTTAATGCTCATTCCATCTTCGGAGAAATTGAACCCTGATGCTAAACAACGTGCTGAATTGATTTTAACAATGCATGAGACAACTAAAGAGAACAAGAGCGCATGAATGCTAAATATAAACTTGCTGGTAGTCAGGGGAGGAAACATTTAACTTTTGAACCTGAGGATCTTGTTTGGTTGCACTTAACAAAAGATAGGTTCCCCGAATTGAGAAAATCAAAATTGATGCCAAGAGCTGATGGTCCTTTCAAGGTGTTAGAAAAGATTAATGATAATGCATACAAGCTTGACCTGCCTGCAGATTTTGGGGTTAGTCCTACTTTTAACATTGCAGATTTGAAGCCCTACTTGGGAGAGAGGACAAGTTTGAGTCGCGGACGACTCAAATGCAAGAAGGGGAGGATGATGAGGACATCCCTTCCATGGACACAACTCATCCACAGCAAGTGTTGCAAGGACTACTTACTCGAGCTCGTGCTCGTCAACTTAATTACCAGGTAAACTCATTCCTAGGTTCATATGTTACTGAGAATAGACCGCTATCTAATGCAAGTGATTTAATTGTGGTTAGGAACTTGGGAAATGATGAAGGAAAGGGACATGGAGTCATGGACATACATGAAAGGAATAACGGAGGTCACCACGTCACTTTGGGACCAAGTCAAGCACGAATTTGAGTTGGACACGTTCTAGAATCAGATTCGGGCTGCTGCGATGGTACCAAGTTCAAATGGGCATAACTTCCTCATACGGACTCCATTTGGGACGTTCTTGTATTTCATGGAAAGCTTATGAAGTCTACTTTTCAACGGATCCAACCTCATCTTCAAATTCCATCCGAGCCGGCCACAATCATCAAAAGAGTCCACATTGGTTTCTGGGCCACCACCACTTGGGCCCATGGGCCTTGTAACCCTAGGGCGTGCACTTGGACGCCACCCCTGGTTGTTCTCCCTATAAAGGAGCCGCCGCCTCCCTTGCTAGGACTTGGATTTCGTTGAGTTTAGGTTTAGCCATTGTGCAAACTTCTGTTCTTCAGTTGTGTCGGACGACCACCTATCAAGACAGCTTCGAAATCCCAACTTTGTTTTCATCTACGCTTCAATATTATTCGCAATATCAGATTGCCTACATGTTATTCTTGCTAGTTCTTCGATTGCACGTAGGAATTGAACTTCGTGTTCAGGTTGATATCACTTTTAGATAGATCAATAACATCTCGGAGTTGGTTCAGCGATTGCTAAGACGCAAGCGTCGTCGTACGGTTGTAGTCGGATCGTGAGGGTCATTTCTACCGAAATCGATAGTTATCAATCTCATCGAAAGACCGGGCACCTCGTCTACATCAATAAATACTTCCTTACCAAGCTCCACAAAATATCCTTTGCCGTTCAATTGTGAGTCACTTTTAAATCCGCTTGATCATCACTTGTTATTGTAGCCACCAGCAAGTGTAAGTTTCTTTTAGCCTCAATTCACTTCGGAAAAGGTAAGAACTTTACTTAGGAGATGAAAAGTGAAATTGAGTGACTACACATATTACCCATATATTTGTGGCTTTTGTGTCTTCTTTGTGCTACTAACCATGCTAGGTGGAGACGACAACATGGGAGAGGAGCATGGTCTAAATTCCCCGGTGACTCATTTCAATTCCAAGCTTTGAGGGGAACTGATGAGGACATCTCCATGACATATACATCTTGCACTCCAAGCACACATGAGAATATCCAAGAACTAGAGGGCCCAATGACGAGGGCAAGAGCCAAGCGTTTAAACAAACAGGTGCTTTTGTTTCTTAAGGAGTTTCCTTTAATTGATGATGAACTTGGAATACTACCTCATGCCAGTATTTTATGTATTCTTAGGTATGACACATGTGAGGACTTGGGAGAGCAAAAGGGAGGAGCCCAAGGACTTAAACTACAAGTTTTGGATAAGATTTTCAAGCTAAATTCAGACTTCCCACGTGCTCAATCCAATTCAAACTCAGATTCAACTCAGGATTCAATTCGGACTCGGTTCGGGACAGCTTGATAGGCAGTTACTAAAAAGGCCATAACTTTCACAAACGGAGTCTGATTCAGGTATTCTTGTACTCATTGGAAAGATAATTTCAAGGGCTACGCAATGGATCTAGTCCCACCTTCAAATTCATCACGGATAAAAAGTTATAACCAAAACAATATGACAGGTGAAAAATATAGTTTCCTTTTTGTAAGAGTTCGTATCTAAAACCATATAGGGTTGAGTTTTACTTGGTTTGGGGACCATATGGACGTCCCAAGGGGCTATATAAACCTTGTATTAGCAGCCTTTAGGGCTCAGACCACTTTGATAATAGAATACTCTTGTTCTTTCCGTTGGCTGAACCAACTTGAGGGAATTTTGAGTTCGCTGAAAATCAAGATCGTTCAACCTTTCCGTTGGGAATTGGGAGCGCGATGAAACTTCATCGGTGGTCGTGAAGTTCAGCACGTGTGGTTGGGCGAATTATAGAGTGCTAACTCTTGCATTGGCAACGGAAGATCACTACGGTTCGTCGAATCCTCGTGAGTACCTTGATCCTACGTCGAGAAGATCGGGCGACCTTGTATCATCTTGGTATCAGAGCGCGGTTTACTCGGTAGGATTATTTACCCTTAGTTTTAGATTTATTTACTTCTGTCCTATAGTCCATTAAAACTGAAAATTGCAGCCAAAAAAATCCAAACCCTAGTTTTGCATCTGTTAATTTTGTGAGTTTTGTTAGGTTTTGATCCATTAGAATTTTGTTTAGGTGCTAATCATTCATGTTTATTTGCGTAGCTTAATCTTTGTGTCCAATCCAAAATCCAAAAAAAAATCTTGCTGATATTCTTTTCATCAATTGAAACTTGCTGTTGAATGTTGCATCTAGAGCTGCTCTTGAGTATTTTACACTTTGCTAAATATTTGTGACATGCAAAAAAATCAAAGGAACAATTAAAGCTAGTTCGGCCTTAAAAACAA
The DNA here is from genome assembly GCA_017311315.1 of Dendrocalamus latiflorus. NCBI lineage: Eukaryota > Viridiplantae > Streptophyta > Magnoliopsida > Poales > Poaceae > Dendrocalamus > Dendrocalamus latiflorus. The sequence continues at coordinate 26,447,136 of CM029638.1, forward strand.
AAAGAAGACAACTGAAAAAAAGAAGAAAAGAAAAAGAAAGAAAGAAAACATTGGCCGGATTTGGATGAGTTCTTAGTCCATAAATTCAGATTGTGTAATTTAATCTCTTGAGCAATCTCGTGCCCTTACATTCATATCATTGCAATTGGCTAGCGTCTCTCCTAGTACTTGGTGCAAAACGAGCTATCTAATCTTTAATTTCAGATTGCCTCTAGTTAGCTCATTCCTTTGTTTGCATAAAGTCACATTGATCATTGCGTGTGCGTTCATATACTTCACTTAAATCTTTTGGATCAGCACTTAGGCAAAGTGTTCTAGCTTGGATTATTACTTAACTTTACAACATCAAGAATTTCAGATTTCTAAGGATATACACTTTCATACCAAGCTCCACCATATAACCGTTGTTGTGCAAGTAGTGAACACTCTTAAATTCGCTTGATCATCATTGTGCTGTTGTCACTTCTACCAGGTGTAAGTTTTTATTGGCTTTAATTCACTTCGGAAGGGTAAGAACTTTACTTGGGAGAGAAAACAGTGAGATTGAGTGATTTCCATAAAGCATTATTCTACATAGCTATTTGTTTCTTGCATAGCTAACCATGTTAGGAGAAGGAGAACACCATGATGAGAGTGGTGAGACAAATGAAACTCAGGCATTTGTCAAGCAATATCAATTTGGAGCACTCTGTGAACACTTTCAACGTGAGCTACACCAAGGACTCGATCAACTCCATGAGAAGCATGATGCTTTTGCTGATCAAATTGCAAGGGAGATGCAAAATATGGAGATACAAGCTGATGAAAATATGCGCCAATTGCGGGAGGACATTGGAGCCCTCACTAGGCTCATACAAGCTCGCAATGGAGGCGATGAAGCAAGTGTTCAAGGAGGAGAAGCTGCTGCGCATGTACCTCCTGCACCGCAACACCGAGTGGCGGCCAACGTGGTGCGTCCACCACAGCTCGGAGGACTAGGAGGAGGCCATGGAGGGCGTGGCCAAGGCCTAGGTGGAGGCCGTGGTAGCCGTGGTGGTGCTGCACATGCGATGGAATGGGATGGTGATTTTACCTTGCATTACAATGACCATTGTCATCGTCCACGCAATGAAGATGATGGATTGGGCAAGCTCAAGTTTTCCATGCCCAAGTTTGTAGGTGGAACAGATCCCGAGGAGTATCTCACATGGGAATTGAAGGTTGACAAAATATTCCGTATGCATCACTATACGGATGAGAGAAAGATACAGTTGGCATCATTTGAATTTGAAGGCTATGCTTTGGATTGGTGGGAAGAAGTCATTACTCGTCATAATTGCATCATGGCAAGAGAATGGAGAAGTCCCTATTGCATCATGGCAAGAGATGAAGCGAGAAATGAGAGCCCGTTTTGTTCCTCGTCATTACAAACGTGATCTATTTGATAAATTGCAGAATATGAAGCAGGGAACACATTCTGTAGAGGAGTACTACAAGGAGATGGAGTTAGCCATGATTCGAGCCAAGGTGCAAGAACAAGAAGAGCAAACCATGGCACACTTCCTTTCAGGTTTGAACCATCAAGTCAAAAGAATTGTCAATTTTCAGCCCTATAACAATCTTTATGAGTTAGTACATCAAGCTACAAAGACAGAACGACAATTGCAAGAGGATGCTAAGTTTGCAAGATCAACGTCCTTTGCTGCCCGTACACCGTCCAGCGGAGGAAGATATGGTTCCAAATCACAAATAAGCCAAAGAACAGCTCCAAGTGGCGGTTCAAGTTTTCGCCCATCATCTAGCAAGAAGGAAGAAGCCACTCCAAGTACAAGGAAGCCATTAAATCCAGCAGCTAGTGGTGCTTCTTCCGTGGGTTCTATAGCGAAGAGTAGCGGCATACAATGCTTCAAGTGCCTTGGTTGTGGTCATATGCAAAAGGATTGCCCAAATAACAAGGCGATGTTGATATTAGAGAATGGGGAATATGATTCTGCAAGTGAAGAAGAGAATGATCACCATGCTGATTTAGGGACATATGATGATGCACATGAGGAGGAGCAAGACATAGAGTATTGTGATCCCGGTGTTGGTCCTATACTTGTGTGTGCGCCGACGGTGTTGAGTGTTCAACCAAAGCCTTCCCATGAACAACGCTACAATTTATTCCATACAAGAGCTCAAGTTAGTAAGGATGGCAAATTTTGCAAGGTAATCATTGATGGTGGGAGTTGTCATAATTTGGCTAGCAAGGAGTTTTGCAACAAACTTGGGTTGAAATACAAGAAACACCCACACCCATATCAGATTCAGTGGTTGCATGAGAAAGGCTCATTGAATGTGGGATACACCGTGGATGTTGAATTTGAAATTGGCAGTTATCGTGATACGGTGGAGTGTGATGTGGTGCCTATGGATGTATATCACTTGCTACTAGGAAGGTCATGGCAATATGATCGCGCTATGCTTCATGATGGAAGAACTAATCAATACAAGTTTTGGTGGAACAACAAACAAGTGGTGCTGCGACCGTTAACTCCTTCCCAAATTGTAAATGATAATGTACAAAAGGTTGAAGTGCAAGTTGAGAGTGAGAAAGGGAGAGAACAAAAGAGTGTGATTCCACAAAAGGTGAGTGAGAGCCACAAACCAAAACCGAGAGATAAAAGCAAGATTGAGGGAGAGAAAAACTTAGTCATGATAGCCACCAAATCTGATCTAAAAGAGATGAAAGAAGATCCCGCTTTGATGCACCTTGTATTGCTGTACAAGGATGCATTGCTTTCTACTAATGATTTAACATCTCTTACAAGTGTTGTTTCTCAAGTTTTGCAGGCTTATGACGATGTGTTTCCGGAGGAGGTGCCCGCTGGTCTACCACCTATTCGAGGCATTGAGCATCAAATTGACTTAGTCCGGGAGCCCCTCTTCCCAACCGGCCACCGTACCACACAAATCCAGAAGGAACAAAGGAGATTCAGCGCCAAGTGCAAGCACTTTTGGACAAAGGGTACATACGTGAGAGTCTTAGTCCTTGTGCCGTTCCTGTTATTCTTGTTCCTAAGAAAGATGGTACTTGGAGAATGTGCATAGACTGTAGAGCTATTAACAACATAACTGTTCGCTATCGTCATCCTATTCCTAGGTTAGATGATATGCTTGATGAGTTAAGTGGTTCTACTATCTTTTCTAAGATTGACTTGCGTAGTGGCTACCATCAAATAAGAATGAAACATGGTGATGAATGGAAAACTGCTTTTAAAACGAAATTTGGCTTGTATGAATGGTTAGTGATGCCTTTTGGATTGTCCAATGCTCCTAGTACATTCATGCGCTTAATGAACCATGTTTGGAAACACTTCATTGGAAAATTTGTGGTAGTTTACTTTGATGATATTCTCATATATAGCCGCTGTTTGGATGATCATGTTGAACACACTTGTACGCCAATTTTGAGAAGTGTACTTTTTGCACTAGTAAGGTTGTGTTTCTAGGCTATGTTGTTTCAGCTCATGGAATTGAAGTGGATGAATCTAAAATTGAAGCTATTACAAAATAGCCAATTCCTGTGAATGTTAGTCAAATTCGTAGCTTCCATGGGCTTGCTAGGTTTTATCGGTGATTTGTGAAAAACTTTAGCACCATTGCTGCCCCATTAAATGAATTAACTAAAAAGGGGGTAATTTTTGTGTGGGGAGAAAAACAAGACAAAGCTTTTGCTGAATTAAAAAAGTGTTTGACTGAAGCACCATTGCTTGCTTTACCTGATTTCACAAAAACTTTTGAGATTGAATGTGATGCTAGTGGAATAGGTATTGGTGGTGTTTTGATGCAAGAAAGAAAACCTGTTGCATATTTCAGTGAGAAACTTCATGGTGCACAATTGAATTATCCTGTTTATGATAAAGAATTATATGCTCTTGTGCGTGTGTTGGAAACTTGGCAACATTATCTTTGGCATAAGGAATTCATAATACACTCTGATCATGAATCTTTGAAATACTTAAAGGGCCAAGAGAAATTGAATCGTCGACATGCTAAGTGGGTAGAATTCATTGAGACCTTTCCATACATTATTAAATATAAGAAATGCAAAGAGAATGTGGTAGCTGATGCATTGTCACGAAACATGTGCTTTTGACTCAGTTGGAGGTAAATGTACCAGGGTTAGAATGTTTGAAAAATTTATATGCTTCAGATCATGAATTTGCAGCTCCATATTATAATTGCAAAGATGGGAAAGGGTGGGATAAGTTTCATATTAATGATGGTTTCCTCTTTCGCATGAATAAGCTATGTGTCCCGAAGTCCTCGGTGCGTTTGTTATTGTTGCAGGAATCTCATGCAGGAGGATTGATGGGGCATTTTGGGAGAGAGAAGACTTACATGATGTTGGCTGATCACTTTTATTGGCCAAAAATGAGGCGAGACGTCGAGAGGTTCGTTCAAAGATGCATCACATGTCATAAGGCAAAGTCAAAACTCAATTCACATGGTTTGTATACTCCACTTCCTGTTCCTAGTACTCCTTGGGAAGATATTAGTATGGATTTTGTATTAAGACTGCCTAGGACCAAGAGGGGAAGGGATTCAGTCTTTGTTGTTGTGGATAGGTTCTCTAAAATGGCACATTTTATTCCTTGTCATAAAGCGACGATGCGTCGCATGTAGCTGACTTGTTTTTCAGGGAGATTGTGAGATTGCATGAATGCCACGAACCATTGTTTCAGATCGTGACGTCAAGTTCATGAGCTACTTTTGGAAGACTTTGTGGGCCAAGCTTGGGACAAAGTTGTTGTTTTCCATGACTTGTCATCCACAAACAGATGGGCAAACGGAGGAGGTGAACCGCACACTTTCAACATTGCTACGTACCATGATAAAGAAGAACTTGAAAGAGTGGGAAGATTGTCTACCGCATGTGGAGTTTGCATATAATAGGGCGGTACATTCTACAACTCAATTGTGTCCATTCGAGGTGGTGTATGGTTTCGAACCAATCACGCCACTTGATTTGCTTCCACTCCCACTACAAGAACGCGCTAATATGGAGGCTTCTAAACGTGCTGATTTTGTGAAAAAGCTCCATGCCACAACCAAAGAGGTAATTGAAAAGAAGGTACGTGCTTATGCTTCCAAAGCTAACAAGTCTAGAAAGAAAATGCTTTTTAAACCAGGTGATTTAGTGTGGGTACACCTTCGCAAAGACCGCTTTCCGGAGAAGCGTAGATCTAAATTGATGCCCCGTGGTGATGGACCTTTTAAAGTACTTGCCAAGATCAATGATAATGCATACAAGATAGAGCTTCCGGGAGACGACTATGGGGTGAGCACTACTTTTAATGTTGCTGATTTATTTCCATTCTTTGGGCAAGAAGACACCGAGTCGAGGACGACTCCTTTTCAAGAGGGGGAGGATGATGAGGACATCTCCATTACATATACATCTTGCACTCCAAGCACGCATGAGAATATCCAAGAACCAGAGGGCCCAATGACGAGGGCAAGAGCCAAGCGTTTAAACAAACAGGTGCTTTTGTTTCTTAAGGAGTTTCCTTTAATTGATGATGAACTTGGAATACTACCTCATGCTAGTATTTTATGTATTCTTAGGTATGACTCATGTGAGGACTTGGGAGAGCAAAAGGGAGGAGCCCAAGGACTTAAACTATAAGTTTTGGATACGATTTTCAAGCCAAATTCGGACTTCCCACGTGCTCAATCCAATTCAAATTCGGATTCAACTCAGGATTCAATTCGGACTCGGTTTGGGACAGCCTGACAGGCAGTTACTAAAAAGACCATAACCTTCACAAACGGAGTCCGATTTAGGTGTTCTTGTACTCGTTGGAAAGATAATTTCAAGGGCTACGCAATGGATCTAGTCCCACCTTCAAATTTATCACGGATAAAAAGTTATGACCGAAATAATATGACGGGTGAAAAATATAGTTTCCTTTTTGTAAGAGTTCGTATCTAAAACCATATAGGTTTGAGTTGTACTTGGTTTGGGGATCATATGAACGTCCCAAGGGGCTATATAAGCCTTGTATTGGCAGCATTTAGGGCTCAGACCACTTTTGATAGTAGAATACTCTTGTTCTTTTTTGTGGCTGAACCAACTTGAGGGAACTTCATCGGTGGTCGTGAAGTTCAGCACGTGTGGTTGGGCGAATTATAGAGTGCTAACTCTTGCATTGGCAACGGGAGATCACTGCGGTTCGTCAAATCCTCGTGAGTACCTTGATCCTACGTTGAGAAGATCGGGCGACCCCGTATCAAGAACTTTGCGCAATGAGTTCACCGCCACTACTTCTGCCCTAGAGGAGCAACTCAAGGCAAAGAGCAACAATTCCACACAAGACATGCGCATTGAGATGAACCAACAAATGAGTGTGCTACGTACCAAAATTGTGAACGATGTGGTGCGCGCACTTTGACCACAACAAGAGGAAGGCAGTGTTCATCGTGGGGGTAGCATACCTCCGCGAGATGAGGAAGCAGGCGTTGCTTGAGGTGGCCAAGATGCACAACAACGGCGAGACCGCGTGGTGGCAAACGCCATCCGTCCACCCCCGCCTTGGAGAGGTGCAGGGGGCGGCTTCCATGGTCCGGGGAGGGGCCATGGACATGGAGGCCGTGGTGGGGGAGCACTTCACGTTGACAACGATGACTTTCAACATTACGACAATGGCTACCACCGTCATAATCGTTACGGCGAAGAACAACCACACGAGGAGAAATTTGGTAAGCTCAAATTTACAATGCCTTCATTTTCATGTACACATGAGCCCGAAGAATACCTCACTTGGTTGCTCAAGGTGGACAAGGTGTTCCGCTTGCACAACTATTCTGAAGAAAAGAAAATCCATATGGTGGGACTAGAATTCAATGATTATGCCTTAGTTTGGTGGGAACAAGTGCAAAACCAAAGGATGGAGAACAAAGAGCCACTCATCACTACATGGGAAGAGATGAAGTACCATATGAGGGCAAGGTTTGTTCCTAAACATTACAAATGTGACCTTTTTGATAAATTGCAGAATTGAAGCAAGGGAGTTTCACGATTGAGGAGTACTACAAAGAGATGGAAATGACTATGATAAAAGCTAATGTTTATGAACAAGAAGAACAAACTACGGCCAGTTTCCTTGCTGGTTTGCATCCTTTCATCAAGCGAATTGTCGAATTTCAACCCTACAACAACATGGTGGAGTTGGTGCATCAAGCCACTAAGGCTGAGAGGCAAGTACAACAGGACATAAGGGTTTCAAAATCATCTTCCTACACTCCCCGTACAGCACTTACAGGAGGTAAAACCACATCTCGTTTCAATTCGTTTAAAACTAACCCATCTAGTGGAAGTTTTACTCCTTGTGCACGTGCTGCCCCGAGTGCCAAAAACGCCACTCCTTCCTTTCCAAAGAGAGACCAGTCCCATCTTCATCATCTTCTGCTGGTTCTACAGCCAAGAGTAGCTCCATCCAATGCTTCAAGTGTCATGGTCGCGGACATATACAAAAGGATTGCCAAAATATCAAGGTAATGTTGATAACTGACAATGGAGAATATGACTCTGCTAGTGAGGAAGATGGAGAGCACCCTACTGATTTTGAGGCGTTTGCGGATGGCCACGAGGAAGAAAGAGAAGAACAAACACAAAGGGATGGGTATTGTGACCCCGAGTCCGGTCCTATCCTTGTGTGCACCCCTTCGGTATTGAGCATTTAAGCAAAGCCCAACCATGAACAGCGCTGCAATCTTTTCCAAACAAGAGCTCAGGTAAGTAAAGATGGTAAGTATTGTGATGAGGCGATGGGGTCCCGATCTTCCGATAGGAAGATAACTATCGATTTTGGTAGAGGTGATTCTTGCGATCCGACTACAACCGTACGACGTCGCTTGCGCCTTAGCAATCGCTGAACCTGATGAGGACATGACCCCTATGGATACAACCATATTTGCTATGCTTGTTGTCCCAATTACAAGAGCTCCTACGCATCGCTTAAATTATCAGGTGAGCTCGTTTCGAAGAGGTTTTACTTTGTTTTATAAAGACCTTACGATATTACATAATGAGAGTTTGTTGTGTTTGTTATCATGTACCGAGATTTATGATCAAGATTATGTAATACGTGAGGCTACACATATGTTAAAACCGAGGACGGTTTTCTGTCAAGGAGAGGATGATGTGACCACGCCATAAACACATACGACAATAGCGCCCAATATCAAGATTGAACTAAAGGTGAATTCGTTTCTTCAGCTTCAACATATTTTAAATGAGAATATGGTGCTACCTAATGATGAAAATATATATCTTTATAGCACCACATCACTTTTACACCAATTTAAGCAAGAGTTCAAGATGGACACGTTTTGGAACCCAACTTCAAATGTGCATAACTTTCACATATGAAGTCCGTTTGAGGTCCACGAGTACTTGTTGGAAAGCTTTTCTCATCCTCTTTCCAATGGATCTGGTATCACCTCTAATTCCTTTTGTGCGCACCACAATCATCAAAAGAGTCCGTGTTGGGCACGTACTAGAATCGGATTCGGACTGCTGCAATGGTGCGAGTTTAAACGGACGTAACTTTCTCATACGGACTCCGTTTGGGACGTTCTTGGACTTGATGGAAAGCTTAGCAAGTATGCTTTCTAAAGGATTCAACCCCATCTACAAATTATATCCGAGCCGGCCGCAATCATCAAAAGAGTCCGGGTTGGGCACGTACTGGAATCTGAGTCGGACTCCTGCAATGGTGCAAGTTTAAATGGACATAACTTTCTCATATGGACTCCGTTTGGGATGTTCTTGGACTTGATGGAAAGCTTAGCAAGTCTACTTTGTAAAGGATTCAACCCCATCTTCAAATTCCATCTGAGCCGACCGCAATCATCAAAAGGTCCACGTTGGTTTCTGAGTCTGAGACAAAAAGGGTGCTGATGATAAGAAGATTCGTTTGGCGACAATTGAGTTCACCAGATATGCTCTTGTTTGGTGGAATCAATTGTGTCACGTAGGAGCTCGTCCGAATACTTGGGGTACAATTGAAGAATATTTTGAGGCGGCGTTTTGTCCCAGCACACTACACTAGGACCTTATACAACCGGCTACAACAACTACGCCAAGGTAATTCTAGTGTTATGAGTATTATAAAGAGATGGAGATGTTGATAATTCGTACAGGAACAGAGGAGCATGATGAGGCTACTATGGCACGTTTCTTTAATGGGTTGAATGATGATGTGCAAGATAGGGTGGAGATGGTCCATTACTACATGATGTGACCACGCCACAAACACATACGACAATAGCGCCCAATATCAAGATTGAACTAAAGGTGAATTCGTTTCTTCAGCCTTCATATGTTACTAAGAATAGACCGCTACCTAATGCAAGTGATTTAATTGTGCTTAGGAACTTGGGAAAGGATGAAGGAAAGGGACATGGAGTCCTGGACATGCATGGAAGGAATAATGGAGGTCACCACGTCACTTTGGGACCAAGTCAAGCACGAATTCGAGTTGGACACGTTTTGGAATCAGACTCGGACTGCTGCGATGGTACCAAGTTCAAACGGGCATAACTTCCTCACACGGACTCCGTTTGGGACGTTCTAGTACTTCATAAAAAGCTTATGAAGTCTACTTTCCAACTGATCCAACCTCATCTTCAAATTATATCCGAGCCGGCCGCAATCGTCAAAAGAGTCCACGTTGGTCACGTACTGGAATCGGATTCGGACTGCTGCAATGGTGCAAGTTTAAACGGACATAACTTCCTCATACGGACTCCGTTTGGGACGTTCTTGTACTTCATGGAAAGCTTATCAAGTATACTTTCCAATGGATCCAACCTCATCTTCAAATTCCATCCGAGCCGGCCGGAATCATCAAAACAATCCATAAAACATTAGTTCAAATTTTAAGGTAATAGTTAATCCAATTTTGTTATGCCATCACTTGAAGTTGATTGCCATGTACCTTTGCAACCCTAGAAATTCCTTTGACTCATTAATGAGAGTAATATATTTAATTATTGGTATTAGAATGGTAGTACAATGCTTAGCCATGCTATTGAATACCTCATAAATCTTGCAAATGGGAAATTATGATTTATTGTAATATCCTTGTGTTTATAAATTTAGTGGTGATTGGAGTTGCCACTGTTCTTTTAAAATAAAATAAAATAAAATGTGGAAGTTGGTTTAGATTAGGGTGGATGGTTGGTTTGGGTTGGTGCAGCAAGCACGAGATCTTGTTAAGTGTATGTTCCACCCTAGTCAATTAAGGACCGACGCTTGTGTTTGTCCAGACTGAGCATTAACCGTACAACCACAAGTCTATATGGGTACGACCTAGCCGATTAACTCATGATAGTCTAGTTTAGGTACCACCAGTGGAAAGTGGGTGCCAGGGAGTTACTGGTTATTCACAGTGAGGGACAGGGATTTACTGTACTCATATGGCACAAGAGGGGGCTTCGGATTTGGCAGATTTAACCCTTCTGCGGTGAAACCTCAGCGGGTGGTGTCTAGCTAGTCTAGAGTGGGGTAAAGGCCTTATGATAATTTATCTGTGTCTCATGCCAAAGGAAGCGTGGTGACTGTTAAGATAATTTATCTCTTGTGGGTAAATTTGTACAACATTTGCAGAGTGTCAAACTATTCGAATAGCCGTGCCCACGGTCAAGGGCGGGCAAGGAATGCATTCACATGGTAGATTTTTGGTTTTGGTTCAAAATTAAAGTTTTGTATTCCGAGAGTGGAGGGAACTCTCGGAAGGGTATCCTGACAGTTGGAGCCAGAGAGGGTGGATGGAACCCGCAGTTTTAAACTGGATCAATTGTAATTGGTCAGCTAGTGTTGGTAACCTTCACTATAAAGTTAATGTTAGTTCTGTTAAAACACTACTTCAATAAAATGATGCCTTTGAAGGTAATTAGTATTTAAAATGTTGCTTTGTGCAAAAGAACCATATAGCCTTCCTTCGTCAAGCCTTGCATCTATTGCATTTTTCCCATGACTTGCGGAGTACTTTATGTACTCACATGCTGCACTCAAAAATAATATTCAGAAGAATACGAAGCTCAAGAGGGAGACTACGACTACTGCTTCGCTTGCGGCTATGATGGATTTTTCCCGGAGAACTAGGTCGCGTTTCCCCAGTCAATTGCCTGTGGCGTATTGATGGGTCTTCTTCGAGTTTATCTTTTGCTTCCGCTTTATTTCATGTGTGCGAGGTCTTGAAACCTCAATTGTAATAATGAGACCTTTCGGTCAGTACTCTCAATTATTGTAATAACGCGATGCTGGTGATGTATTCATTTCTGTTTAACTGTGTGCACTAGCTTTGATCTGGGACTAGTGCAGTAATACACAGAGGGTCCAGGGTCCCGACATCCTTTGATAAGCCATGCATGCTAATTTTTTGCTTCCTGTGTATTGGCTCGTGGAGCACGGTGGTTAGTGTGCTCACACTCGCTCTCATAACAAATCCAGAAGCAGGAAATCAGATCGCTACGCTTTAGCAATACTTTTGGTTATGATGGAGAAGAAGATGAAGTCGTCAAGGGCTAGGTCGCGAACCTCCAGTTGGCTGCCTGTGGGCATGTCCTGAATGTCCCACTTGCGTGCTTTGTTCTTCCGCTGCTGCAATTTAATGATTTCGGCCTAATTGGCCCATGAGTATGTCTATTATTATATTTTACGCTTCCGCATGATATGTACTTCGATATTCAGAACTGTAATTTGTGAGCACTATCTACTGATCCAGGGAATAGTGCGGTGGAATCACAGAGGATGCCGGATGATATAATCTGGGGTCTGACAGATGGAGTCAAAATGCATGCTCTAGCAAGCTAGGCAATTCCATTCACGGTGTTTGGCACTCAGTTTCATTTTGTGCCTCGAATTCCAACGAATAGAGTTCGTAGTACTAGACGGAACCCGTTGAGGAGGAAAGTTTCTGATACGGGGTTTGGGTTTTGATAGACTAAGTTAACTTTTGCTACTTCGCCTTGTGTTCGCGCGTGTCGGCAAGACCGTCCGAATACTTGTCTTCGGAACCCGACCGTCTTTCTGTTTCAGATTGAAACCTACATCTTTTATTCGCAATTGAGTTGCTGTTTATCTTGTTCTTGCATGTTCTTCGATTGCTTGCAGGAACAGGTACCCTCGTGGTTAGGTTGATTGTGCTCCGACAAGGCCAAAACAACCTCTGGAGTTGGTGGATCGATCGCTAAGGCGCAACGTCCGTGGATCGTTGTAGTCGGGTCGTCAACGTCATCTGCTTTCTCCAATCGAATCTACCACTTTCATCAAAAGATCGGGACCGGTAGTGCTATAAAATAAGCTAGGGTATATATAAAGTCTACTCACGATGCCTGGCACTCAGATCTAGTCTATGCCACGATTTTGTCCGCATGGAGTTTATAGTGCCCATCGGAGCCCGATATGGAGAATAGTTTCACACCGACTCAGACAGATTGGAATTGCATATCAAAATGAGCTGGGGCACATATAAAGTCCATTCGGAGTGTTATATTTAGTCTCAATTTTGTCTGCACGGAGCAAGACCCGTTTTGGAGGAAACACTCACACCGGCTTGGATGAATTCGAAATGCATGCTGACATGAGCTAGGGCGCATATGAAGTCTACTCACGGTGTCTGGAACTTAGTTTCATTTCGTGTCACGATTTCGTCTGCATGGAGTTTATACTGCCCATTGGAACCCGATATGGAGAATAGTAGCTTCACACCAACTCAGATGGATTTGAAATGCACACCAGAACTGAGCTGGGATGCATATGAAGTCCATTCAGGGTGTTTGACACTCAGTTCCATCCTGTGCTACGATTTTGTCCGCATGGAGTCTATAGTACCCGTCGAAACCCGTTTTGGAGCAAACATTCACACTAGCACAGATAGATTTGGAATGCTTTCCAAAATTCGCTAGGGCGCGTATGAAGTGCACTCAGGGTGTGTAGCATGAGTTTAATTTCATACCTTGATTTCGTCTGCGTGGAGTTTGTAGTACCCGTCGAAACGCGATGTGCAGGAAAGTTTAACCCAGACTCGGATGGACTCAAAATGCATACCCCAAGAAGCTAGGATGCACTTCAAGTCCATTCACAGTGTTTGACACTCAGTTTCATTTTGTGCCTCGAACTCATCCTCATAGATTTTATATTACCTGTCAGAACCCGTTGTGGTGGAAAGTTTCAGACCTCCTTTGACAGATTCAAAACGCATGCTAAAATAAGCTAGGGTATATATACGGAGTCCACTCGGGGTGTCTGGCACTCTGTTTCTGTTGGACCGAAATGGTGACAGAGGGGGCGTGAATGGCGCTCTCAAAAATAAAATTCGCCCCTCAAGAATCCATACTTAAGTTTCTTCTCCAATAGCTATGGAAGCTATGAAGAAAGAAGAAAGGCACTACTGGAAGACACAGCAACAAAGCTAAACCAGATCCAGAAAGAGACAGTCAAGAAAAATAAATTCAGAACAGATCTGACTGCAAGCGGTAGAATCGCTGATACGAGCGGTAGTACCGCGGGCGGTAGTACCGCTGAGCCGAGCGGTAGTACCGCTGAGCGCTAGTACCGCTGAGCGGTAGTACCTCTCGAGGAGCGGTAGTACCGCACGAAGAAATCAGCAAGCAAGAAACTGAAACCTGAAAAACTGAACTTCGGGGAGGACTGCAGCTCTTCGAAAATCAAGGCAAATGGCGGTTTTCTTTCATTCTTTTTGGCCCAAAGCATTACTACAACATATCAAATAGTAAGGGGGCTTTGGGAAACAAAGAAACCACACCAAGAAACAAGAATTTCAGATTTGGGTAAAAATCTGAAATCTTGCAAGAACCAAGCCAAAAATCAAATTACTCCTCAACCTTTGATCCTTTGGCCATGAGACTTTGAGGATAGCTAATTAATAGCCATAAGTCTCTGCATGCCAAGTTTCATCTTTTCTCATAAAGAGAAACACGAAAATCATCAAAACCCTAAAGGAGGAAATGAAGAACAGAGGAGTCCCAAACATGAAATCTGGAATCAAACTCGGTTTGCTCTTGGGATTAAATAGCCAAATGACTTTTGAGCATCCCCCATGTCATAGCAACCCATCTTGGCACTCCCCAACAACAAACAACAAGAAATCACAAAACTCAAAATCAAGCCAAAAAAGAGAACGAAGGAAGAACATAGAGCACGGGAGAAAACTTCAGATTTCCATTCATTGAAGCAAAAGGATTACAGAGGAGTCCCGATACGCATGGACATTAGAACAAGAGGAATGATTACAAGACTCTCAATCCATCTCCTCACTCTCCCTCTCCATCCTCAAGATCACCAAGAGCTTCACAAGCTTCTTGGGAGGAACACACAGAGAAGCTACGAAGGGGACAAGCTCTCAATAGAACCCTGCCTCTTCTACCAACTAAAGCCCAAAGCAAAACTACGTCCTAAAGACTCTTTTGACCAAAGCAAACCCTAACTCTCTCCCAAAGCCATGAGGAGGCATGCAGCCCCTCCAATCCTCTATATAGCCTTGGCTAACGGGTCTCCGCCCCGTTACGCCCGCTAAGTCCAACGGAGCCCGCTCCCGCCTGTGCAACCTTGCAAAATTCCCGTTCCGCCCCTCCTGCACCTTCTGGGAAGCTTCCGCGCTCCTTGTCGTCCAAGCCTCTTAACCACCTCGAGTCCACGTCGTCTTCGACACATCCCGACCGTTCTGACCTCAGCGCCACCTGCGCCTAGTCCGGTCCACGTGTCTCGCCACGACTCCGCCTCGACGTCCTGCAGTCACACAGATAAGAAACACGTCAAATAGCACCGCTCGATACATGAAAGCGTAAATACCATCATACTTACCACATATGAAGTCCAAACCTGTCGAATCATCGGAATATGCATCCTAATCCCATACGACCAAGTTTGACCAAGTCCGACCGAGCCCGTTGCACCGCGCAACGACATGGTCCGACCACACAATCCAAACTCGACTATCCTAAACCTTTGTCAATTACTCATCACTCACATGGAGTCACGACCACATGGTCTCTCAATCTCCCCCTTGATGAGTATATTGACAAACACCGAAAAAGCACAAAGTTGAGTTTGAAATGCAAGAAAGAAGTCAAACATGGTCCAAAGGAAAGAGAAATGATGCTAATGACCATGTTGACACAAGGAGCAAAAGAAAGAACAAGTTTTCCTCAAATCAAAGCTCCCGAAAATGGCTTTTTCTACCGCTATTCTCCCCCTTTTGGCAATAAACACATCAAGGATGCAAGGAAGAGAACAAGTCATGGATGAAATGGCTGAAGTTTCTTTATTCTAAGCATTTAGAGCCATGAGAAGTATCCATAATGACCAGAAAGTATTACACCAAGCCATAACTCAATAAAAGGCTATCTAGATCATGACAAGATATGTATAAGCTAGCTAGAACACAGAGATGACAATCTGAAAATGTAGGGCATTTAGTGAGCATGTCAAGTCATCAATAGCAAAGTCTAGCTAGAGATATCCAAGGACGATGCAGGCCATGTCACTAAGCTAAGCGGAAACAAGAAGCTAGTGTTGAGTCAATTAGAGTGCTACAAGCTCAAGAGTTTATCATTTGGTTAAGCACTTTTCATCTTTAGGTGATTAAGCAAATCTTGCACGCGTGACATATATATATATTTTTAAAGCTTATGGCTGTTTCCAACCAAAAATTTTGTCATGTGCTAGATCTCAAGCCTTATGCGACTACTCCAAGCAAGAAGCTTAAGAAGATAGTCTAGGTCATCCAAAACTTCCCCTGAGTTCATGCCTAGTGCAATGGCAAGCCGTCTCATGAGAAAGAATTGGTGAAATCAGTTTTTTCGCACATAAAAAGAAATCCTTTTGCTTTTTAACAGATTGTGCTAACTCATGATGTATCAAGATGCTAAAATAGCTCAATCTAAGATTCAACCTAGATTCAAGACTCAACTCAGCCTATTTGACATGGCATGACTCATACAAGGGTAGCTAAAGATAGACTAAACTCAAATGCTAGCATGACAAGTTTTAATTTCAGTTGAGCAATTTTAATTAACTTATCATGGCAAAAGCTAGTCTACACATATGAAGTCATGATAAATCTAGCAAATAAGAACAAGTCATCGCAAGGTGTAAAGCATTGTAAACATGTCATAACAGGATAATAATCAAGGCTCAATGTAGTTATATTACAATGCTTAAAGCTAAAAAAGCAGAAAATCCAGCTCCCCCTCAACATTAGATGCAACTTTTAGTTCAAGTTGAGTTATGTCAATATTAAGCTCCAGAAGCTCCGAAATGAACTCCCCCTGAACCAAAGCAATAAAACGAGAAGCTGGAAAGAAAATCCAAACGGGTAGTCCTTAAAGCATAGATAAGATGTAGAGGATATTATGGCTCAGACAGACTCTCATCTACCCCAAATGACTCTATGACTATTAGCCGGTAATCTAGCACGCTAAGGAGCAAACACGTACCGTGTCTACACAAGGGTGGCCCGACCCTTGCTAGAACCTACAAGTAGTGAGTGGGCTCAACCTAGTGAAAAGAGAGAAGCGGCTAATAGAGCAGCACCCTAGATACCATAATCAATGGTAGCTCGAAGGTACTGAAAAATGTGTTTCACCGCCTGGCGGTGAGATATGCGAGGAGAAGCCTGAAAGCGAGCACACAGACACACGGAGAAGAGTATGTCCGGTCTCGAGGCAGTGAGGTACAAGAGGGAGCCAATCATGCTGCGATACTCCTTCTGATCAACGGACTCGCCATCCTCATCTGGATCAAGATAGGCTGTAGAAGCCATGGGAGTCGACACAGGCTTACCATCACTCATGTGAAGCGTCTCAGAAGGTCATGAGTGTACTTTCCTTGATGAAGAAATGTACCCTCCCTAGTCTGCTTGATTTGGAAGCCAAGGAAGAAGGTCAACTTCCCCATCATACTCATCTCAAACTCGGTGCTCATGACATCCGAGAACTGTGAAACCAGAGTATGGGAAGAGCCGCCAAAGATGATGTCATCCACATAAATCTGGACGAGCAGGAGATCAGTGCCATGCCGGCGAATGAACAAGGTCTTGTCAACTTTACCCATCTCAAAACCATGAATTAACAAGTAGGACTTAAGCCTCTCATACCAAGCTCTAGGGGCTTGCTTACAAAGCTTTGGAAAGCTTGAAGACATGGTTTGGGTATTTGGGGTTTTCGAAACCAGGAGGCTGTCGGACGTAGACCTCTTCCTTAATAAAGCCATTGAGAAAGGCACTCTTGATGTCCATCTGGTAAAGCTTGAAACCCTTAGAAGCTGCAAAGGCAAGCAGGATTCTAATGGCTTCAAGTCTAGCTACAGGGGCAAATGTCTCCTCGAAATCTAGACCCTCAACCTGGGAAAACCCCTGAGCTACCAGTCTAGCCTTGTTTCGAATGACTACCCCATCCTCACTCTGCTTATTTTTGAACACCCACATGGTTCCAATGACATTGTGATCTCGCGGGGGCTCAACAAGCAACCAAACCTTGTTTCTCTCGAAATTCTCTAACTCCTCATGCATGGCATTGACCCAAGACTCATCGGAAAGAGCGTGAGAAACATCTTTGGGCTCAAAGGAGGCAATGAAAGTGATACGGGGTCGCCCGATCTTCTCGACGTAGGATGGATACTCACGGGAGTCTTGACGAATTGTAATGATCCTCCAATGCCAATGCAAGGGACGAACACTCTTTAATCCGCCAAAACACACTCGTGTTGGTTTCGCCGACCACCAAGCGAAGATCTATCGTGCACCCAATTCCCAACGGAAAGGCTGAACGATCTTGATTGAAGAGAACGCTCCTAATTCCCTGTGGAACATCGGCAGCAATGCTAAACTCGAACAAACTTTAGTAGATTGATTTTTCTCAAACGTGGTCTAAGCCCTAAAGGCTGCCATTACAAGGCTTATATATCCCCTTGGGACATCCATATGGTCCCCAAACCAATTACAACTCAACCCTATATGGTTTTAGATACGAACTCTCACAAAAAGGAAACTACAGTTTTCACCCGTCATATTGTTTCATTCATAAATTTTTATCCGTGACGAATTTGAAGGTGGGACCAGATCCATTGCGTAGCCCTTGAAATTATCGTTCCAACGAGTACAAGAACACCTGAATCGGACTCCGTTTGTGAAAGTTATGGCCTTTTTAGTAACTGCCTGTCAGGCTGTCCCGAGCCGAATCCGAGTTGAATCCTGAGTTGAATCCGAGTTTGAATTGGGTTGAGCACGTGGGAAGTCTGAATTTGGCTTGAAAATCTTATCCAAAACTTGTGGTTTAAGTCCTTGGGCTCCTCCCTTTTGCTCTCCCACTGCATGGACTTCTTTTCTCCTTGATTAACTGCATGTGCTGCTTGGCTTTCTCCTTTCCATTCCCATGGGCTTTGAGCTTTTTGTTCTTGGTAGCAATTTCACCTGACGATACTTAATGCGGCTCAATACTTCTTTCCAGTGAAATAATGTATTTGATTGAAAAGTACTAATCATGTCTGTATCCGCATCATCCTCCCCTTCTTCAAGAAAAGCCGTCCTCGGCTTTTGATAGCCTGAAATTGTACTAAACAAAGAATACAATGTGTATGCATGGTATATGTATTGGTCAGTTACACCCCTTCCGTCTTTCACATTATTATTACCTGGAGGTGTAGTAAGCAAAAAGAACAACACATATGCGTGGTATATGTATGAATCAATTATTGTGTCATTCTCATTCTTACTGTTTTGCACAAACCAATTGATACTACAACAGCTATCAAATGCATACATTGCAATGTTTTCATTAACACCATTCTCCCTCCCATAAGAAAAAGTCGACCTCGACTTTGAGAAGTACGTGGACAAGTCATTAATGGGCAAAACCAGATCAAACGGTTCAAATATGGAAGAGAAAATTTTAAGTGCCTTGCATGCTTCAACTGCGCTACTCTGATTATTTGTACATGATTGTTCATCGAAAGAGAAACAAGTAGGCACAAGAACTCTTTGTAAACAGCAAGCACTATTGTTAAACCTCATCTCATTGTGATCATGACGTGGTATAAAAGATTGTTTGTCCAAAATATGCAATTTCAAATCAGCAAGCTTTTCACATGTAATGCATATTCGATAAACATAAAAGTTGTCATCTACACCATAATCTCCGATCAAATTGAACTTATATGTATAGGCATAGGAACTAACTAGTGATTTTAAACATGAAATTTCATGAACATTCTGAATGACACTAGATAGCTCTTTAGGATCATCGAACATGATATAATATAAAGAATCATCTGCAGATATTCTAGCAAGAACTTCCTTATGAGTAATTAATTCCACATTATGTAAATTGACCAAAGAAATTTCAGAACAAGGAATTTTCATTCGCACATATGAGTTCTCACAAGTACACACCGTTTCACAATTAATTTTAGCACCAATATTGTTACCTTTGTTGTTCTCCTTAGTTGATGTAGGTGTTGTAGGTATTAAATCATCATGATGTAACAACGGGACAGCAAGTACTTCATCTTCAACCGCGGTTATCTCCTCATCTTTGACTTCCAATGATGCCGGTTGTTGAATGTTTAACTGCTCATCTTCAATTTCAACCTGCACAATGTGAGAAACAACACTAGAAGTAGACATTAATGTGTTAGTTTCAAAATCAACCTCACTTTGTCTATCTTCTACTTCTCTCTTTTCTTTTGGTGTATGTCTCACACTCTCAATTTGGATGCTCTCAAACTCACATATGGTGGGATCACACAGCTCGCTCTTTTTAACACTCTCACTCAATTTGGCTATGTGGCTCTCATTCTCACATGGGTTTTGATGCATCTCAATTGTTGTATGTGTCATTGGGGCAGGACAAGATGTCTCCTTTACCGAAGGGAAAGTCCCATTCTCACATGACACACTAGTAGCAGCATAAGAATTGAAGAATGGACTTGGATAGAACTGTGGTGTATGCCCCTCCAAAAGTCTCTTCTCCTGCTCAATAGCGCAATTCACAAGGTCATGCATGCTACAAAAATATTTACCATGAAGTGCAGTGGCGATCTCAAAATTCAAGCCTTCTTTGAAATATGCCTTCTCCCTTAATGCACTTGTGACACCGGCACGACGCAATGCATGCTTCAACTCATAATAGTAATCTTGAACATAATTACTCCCTTGGGTGATATTCTCCAGATGGTGAAGCAATTCCTGTGCATAACAGGATGGCACAAACTCACTTCTCATGAACGCCTTCAAATCTGACCAAGATTTAATGAATTGCTTTCCAATTAGTTGTTGCCACCAACTATAAGCATAGTCTTCAAACTCTCTAGTGGCACGCATCACCTCTTGGGATTTGGGGAGCTTCTGAAATCTAATCACTTTCTCCATTCGCCATTCCCATTCAAGATACTCCTCTGGGTCATTACTGCCATAGAAAGGAACAAAGGTATCTTCTTCTTGTTGTGGTCGAAGTGCCCACACAATGTCATTCACGATATTTGTTTGTAACACCTTCATTTGTTGATTGAGCTCAATACGGAGATCCTGCATATCCGCCTTCAGTTGTCCCTCCATTACAGTTTCTTGTGTAATGTACTTCTCAAGCAATGACGTTGCAAATGGTATCATAGTTTTCTTCGCCTCCTGTCATGGTTAGATTGTGCAAAGAAAACACAAAACCACAATATATGGATAATATGTGGAGTCACTCAATCTCGCTTTTCCTCTCCCAAGTAAAGTTTTTACCTCTCCGAAGTGAATTGAGACAAAAAGAAACTTACACTTGGTGGTGGTTACAATAACAAGTGATGATCAAGCGGATTTAAAAGTGACTCACAATTGCACGGCAAAGGAGGTTTTGTGGAGCTTGGTTAGGAAGTATTTATCCTACACAATCTGAATTTCTCGATGTTGTAAAATTAAGTAATAATGCAAGCTAGAAAATATTGCCTATGTGCTGATCCAATAGATATAAGTGAAGTGTATGAACGCACACGCAAAGATCAATGTGACTCAATGCAACAAAGGAATGAGCTAGATGGGAACAAATAGGAACAATAGCTCGCTTGCATCAAGTACTAGGAAAGACACTAGCCAATTGCAATAAGAAGAATAGAGGGCACAGGATTGCTCAAAAATTTTAATCACTCAAACTGAAAATATGGACTAGAACCACTCACCCAATCAGCCTTCTCTTCTTTTTTTTCGCTCTTTTTTTTCCTCGCCTCTTTTTTTTTTGCTCACCTCTTTTTTTTCTATCTTGCCAATCACCCAAATATGTTCAACTCACTATTCTGAGTCTATTGAGGTACATGGGCCACAAACTTTTGATTTTTTTTGATCGGTCGGGATGAGTGATGCACAAGCCCTAATGTTCAGTTAGGAGTATTCAGGAGCAGCCCTCAATGTAATATCAATGACTAGTCTCAAGTATCAAAGGATATAAGTGAAGCTCGTATGTATGGTGTTCAAGGAAGCCAATGCGAACACTAACACCTCCCTAGAGTTGGTTTCGGATGGCAACTTCCACACGGATTCGGAAGTGGACAGCTAGCCAAAACCGACTTGGACTATAGGGTTGTACTCGGATTGATCTGGAAGGAGTTATGGACACAAGCTCAACTTCAAGAGTAAGATCAAGTTACGCGAAGGAACACAAAGATCAGCACGTAAACAAAAATTTCTAATGGATCAAGACTTAATAAAACTCACGAAAATAGCAGATGCGAAACTAGGGTTTGGATTTTTTTTTGTGTTTTCGGTTTTATGGACTATAGGACAGAAAGTAATAAACTGAAATTTAAAGGGATAAGATCCTACCGAGTAAACCGCGCTCTGATACCATGATGATACGGGTCGCCCGATCTTCTCGACGTAGGATGGATACTCACGGGAGTCTTGATGAATCGTAATGATCCTCCAATGCCAATGCAAGGGACGAACACTCTTTAATCCGCCAAAACACACTCGTGTTGATTTCGCCGACCACCAAGCGAAGATCAATCGTGCACCCAATTCCCAACAAAAAGGCTGAACGATCTTGATTGAAGAGAACGCACCTAATTCCCAATGGAACTTCGGCAGCAATGCTAAACTCGAACAAACTTTAGTAGATTGATTTTTCTCAAACGTGGTCTAAGCCCTAAAGGCTGCCATTACAAGGCTTATATAGCCCCTTGGGACGTCCATATGGTCCCCAAACCAATTATAACTCAACCCTATATGGTTTTAGATACGAACTCTCACAAAAAGGAAACTACAGTTTTCACCCATAATATTGTTTCGTTCATAACTTTTTATCCGTGTCTAATTTGAAGGTGGGACCAGATCCATTGCGTAGCCCTTGAAATTATCTTTGCAACGAGTACAAGAAAACCTGAATCGGACTCCGTTTGTGAAAGTTATGGCCTTTTTAGTAACTGCCTATCAGGCTATCCCGAACCGAATCCGAGTTGAATCCTGAGTTGAATCCGAGTTTGAATTGGGTTGAGCACGTGGGAAGTCTGAATTTGGCTTGAAAATCTTATCCAAAACTTGTGGTTTAAGTCCTTGGGCTCCTCCCTTTTGCTCTCCCACTGCATGGACTTCTTTCCTCCTTGATTAACTGCATGTGCTGCTTGGCTTTCTCCTTTCCATTCCCATGGGCTTTGAGCTTTTTGTTCTTGGGAGTAAATATGATTAACCTCCTTGTGCTTCTCCATTGCTTTGGCCCCGGAATCATCATAATATTCAAACCTAATAATAAATAAGAATTTTGCATAAGGTAGTATATCGTTCCCACGAATAGAAAGAATGTCATTAAGAAACAAATTCACATGACGATACTTAATGCGGCTCAATACTTCTTTCCAGTGAAATAATGTATTTGATTGAAAAGTACTAATCATGTCTGTATCCGCATCAGAAAGAAGAATGGAAACAGAATTGAGATAAGCCAGATTTTGAGCGGATAACACGCTCGAAAAGGTCTCCAATAATCTGCTCTAAAGGATGAGCTTTCTGGATATGTCTAGGAGGTCCAGGATGAGATGAAGAAGTGGCCTCTACCTCGTGAGCTGACGAGGTAGGAACAGAGCCACTAGCTCCAGAAGAAGCAGAAGGTATGGGCTGATCACCTCGAGGTGCGGTGGAAGACGGCACCTCAAGGGGTGGATAAGGGACTGGATCGGGTAGACAACCTCATCTCTATCGTCCTCGTCATTCACGAAGATGGTCTCGGACTGCTCTAAAGAACCTGAGATATCAGGCTTAGTCCCCGGACTGGCCTCGTCAAAGGTCACCTCACAGGTCTCTACCAATTTGCTAGACTCGCAGTTCCAGACCCTATAAGCCCACGAAGAAGGCGAGTAACCTAGAAAGATACCATCACAAGAGCATGACTCGAACTTGTCTAGGTTTCCGGACTTCAAAATAAAGCACTTGCAACCAAACACATGAAAATGAGAGACGCTAGGCTTTCGCCCATATCTCAGCTCACAAGAAGTGCGATGCAAGTGTGCCCGAAGAAAAACTCGATTTGAGACATGGCACGCGGTGGCAATAGCCTCAGCCCAAAACTTCCGCGGTGTAGAATACTCATCAAGCATCATCCTGGCCATCTCGACCAAGGTACGGTTCTTTCTCTCCACCACGCCATTTTGCTGTGGGACGTGCGGAGAGGAGAACTGATGCTCTACACCTGTCTCACCACAGAAACTCTCGAAGTAGGAATTCTTGAACTCCGTGCCATTGTCACTGTGGATCGCTCGTAAGGCACCCAGGAGCTCAACAGAAAGCCCACTGAAAAGACCTCAAACATGTGAAAACGTCTCATCCTTCGAGGCTAAGAAAAACTCTAAGAAAACCTCGAATAGTCATCGACCACGACAAGAACATACCACTTCCCTCCTGCTGACTGCACTCGAGCTGGTCCAACAGTGTCCATGTGGAGCAGCTGTCCCGGTGCATTGGTCATAGTAACTGTGACCGGAGGGTGAGAAGCGGCAACCATCTTGCCATGCCGGCAAGGAGCACAAACTAGATCTTTGACCATCTTGAGTTTCAGCAGACCACGAATGAGATCGTGGCCGCTAACTCTGGTCAAATGGTCAAATCCGATATGACCAAGTCTCCTATGCCAGAAAGAAAGGTCGCAGGACTCAGAAGCAACTAAACACCTGAGCGGATCACCAGAAGACTCAGAGAAATCAGCACGAAAGATCCTCCCAAAACGAGAAATCCCGCAAACCAGACTACCCGAAGAATCAAGAATTTTGCAATTGTTTTTCTTAAAGCTCACCTCAAAGTTGTCATCGGTAAGCTGAGAGACTCAAAGCAAATTATACTGCAGCTTACTAACCAAGGCAACATTTTTCAAAATGAATTTACTACCAAGAATAAAAAGCTCAAAGCCCATGGGAATGGAAAGGAGAAAGCCAAGCAGCCCATGCAGTTGATCAAGGAGGAAAAAAGCCCATGCAGTGGGAGAGCAAAAGGGAGGAGCCCAAGGACTTAAACTACAAGTTTTGGACAAGATTTTCAAGCCAAATTCAGACTTCCCACGTGCTCAACCCAATTCAAACTCGGATTCAACTCAGGATTCAATTCGGATTCGGTTCGGGACAGCCTGACAGGAAGTTACTAAAAAGGCCATAACTTTCACAAACGGAGTCCGATTCAGGTGTTCTTGTACTCGTTGGAAAGATAATTTCAGGGGCTATGCAATTAATCTGGTCCCACATTCAAATTCGTCACAGACAAAAAGTTATGAATGAAACAATATGACGGGTGAAAAATATAGTTTCCTTTTTGTGAGAGTTTGTATCTAAAACCATATAGGGTTGAGTTGTAATTGGTTTGGGGACCATATGGATGTCCCAAGGGGACCATATGATAATAAAATACTCTTGTTCTTTTTGATGGCCGACCTAACTTGAGAGAATTGGGAGTTTGTTGAAATCAAGATCGTTCAACCTTTCCGTTGGGAATTGGGTGCACGATAGATCTTCGCTTGGTGGTCGGCGAAATCAACACGACTGTGTTTTGGTGGATTAAAGAGTGTTCGTCCCTTGCATTGCCATTGGAGGATCATTACGATTCATCAAGACTCCCGTGAGTATCCATCGTACGTCGAGAAGATAGGGCGACCCCGTATCACCTTGGTATCAGAGCGCGGTTTACTCGGTAGGATCTTATCCCTTTAAATTACAGTTTATTACTTTCTGTCCTATAGTCCATAAAACCGAAAACACAAAAAAAAATCCAAACCCTAGTTTCGCATCTACTATTTTTGTGAGTTTTGTTAAGTCTTGATCCATTGGAAATTTTTGTTTACGTGCTGATCTTTGTGTTGCTTCGCGTAACTTGATCTTGTTTCCCCATAAAACAAAAAAAGTAGATTCAATTTACTCTTGAATTGAGCCCGTGTCCATAACTCCTTCCAGATCAATCCGAGTACAACCCTATAGTCCAAGTCGGTTTTGGCTAGCTGTCCACTTCCGAATCCGTGTGGAAGTTGCCATCCGAAACCAGCTCTAGGGAGGTGTTAGTGTTCGCATTGGCTTCCTTGAACACCATACATACGAGCTTCACTTATATCCTTTGATACTTGAGACTAGTCATTGATGTTGCATTGAGGGTTGCTCCTGAATACTCCTAGCTGAACATTAGGGCTTGTGCATCACTCATCCCGGCCGATAAAAAAAATTTAAAGTTACCTTTATACCCTACCTTCCACAGATAGTTTGTGACCCATATACCTCACTAGACTCAGAACAGTGAGTTGAACATATTTGGGTCAGTGGCTCGGTAGCAAAAAAAAACAAAAAGAAAGAAAAGAAAAAGAGGCGAGCCAAAAAAAGAGAGAGCGAAAAAAGTGAGGAGGCTTGGGTGAGTGGTTCTAGTTCATAATTTCAGTTTGAGTGACTAAAGTTCTTGAGCAATCCTGTGCCCTCTATTT